>OY390720.1:27517100-28019831 GCA_959613375.1 Heteropelma amictum | reverse complement strand
TTTCTCGTCTTTTTCTCGTTTAATATAACAATGACATTTTTTAAAATCGTCAATCGTCAATCGATGCTACGATTCAATAGCTTAATAACAATGTTCAATAGCTTCCGTAGCTTAATAACAATGTTGGGGAAAAAAGTCTCCAACGTCCAGACGACGATACTTTTCCCATTTAAACAATATTGGCCCTTTTTCGATTTTAATTTTTTTTCGTTTATTACAAATTAATTGCATTACTTAAAAGTGTTTATTCCACTTGGACGTCCATTCTTTCAGACGGACAATTATTAATATCGATGAAAATTTAAGAAAAAATGTTTAATTTTCAACAAAACTGTCTATCCCCATCCACCCTTGTACGCTAACGCATAAAGCATCTGTATTTTCGCCGTCGATGGAGGCTTCGCGTATGTCCTCGCATTGCATAGTCGAATAAAAAAAAACCGTTCAATCACCGCAAGCTCGGAATACTTCCACGCCGAAAGCAATCTACCCTGTGGAGGTACGCAACATTCTCCCACGATTTGTTCCAGTTCGTTGCAAGTTCGAGCTGCGTTTAGACGAATTTTTCAACGTTGTAGCTAAAGTAAATGAAGGAGCATGCGGGGAACGCGAGCTCGCCGAGGTTACTACGTTTATCCTCGTGATATCATCAACGGATTCTTATTGATCCACAAAATTCGATTGAACATTCATTTTTCGCGTCCAACCCATCTTTTTTTTTGTATATAGCCATTCGACCTGTACATCTATTGTTTATCTAAGATTTTTCTCATTTGTACCGCACAATTGCACAATTTGAATTTTTACAGAATCGTTCAACTCTCAACAGAATTATTCATGAACTTGAAGTTTGCATCGTTGGCCGTCGACGAAAAATCGAATTTCCTCAAGTTTTTGCACTCAACTTTCCGGAATTTTCATTATATTTTCTATGCTTTTTCAGGAGTGTCATAGTTTTGAAAAATTGCTGAAAAATATTTGGCAAATCGTAGAATATTGACGATAAAGATGACATTTGTCGTATGTTTTGTTGGACTCCAACGATGCAAACTTTAAGCTCGTAATTATTCGAAGGAAAGGCAATCAGTATTGCCGAGTGAGCTTGTTACGAATCGAGACACGCTCGTGCAAAAAGTCCTAATGTTATCGCGAAACTCATTTGCCAATATCCGAAAAATCGCTTCGAACTGTCCGATCCCGACGATGAAAGCTTCGTTTCTACTTTCTGGAATGAGTTTTTTCGTCTCCCGTAATCTTCCTCGCTGACTGTGCATCTGTATTCATTGTCGTCCGGTATAATGTCCTCCGTTATTTTGAGAAATTCCTCGAGAGGACACGTCTCCGTACATCCTGGTATTTTTTGCATTATCAACCACTCGGTAACTCCGGTCCATAAGATGACCTGCGGATAGAAAAAAACGAGACACGATGAAGGTAAATCGTATCTGAAAAGTTTCTTGTTTCGTTATCAATGTTAATTCACCAATATCGAAGTATTTCGAACTTCGAACTTCGAAGTTTTTGTTCCATGTTCAACAGACGCATTTTTTTCGAATTTCAAAACGATAATTGAGAAAACAAAGGAAAGTGACATCATTTTGTGATCTTGTGTATTTTTTTGAATTTCCATAAACGTGTAATTTAGAAATATAGTCGTGTATTCATTCGAGATAGGAGTTCTACAGAAAGAAGAGAGCAAAATATTTGGCAAGACCGCAGATTCTCAATGGTTCGATCTCAAAAGTTTTGAAACTCCCCGATATCCTCGGAAAAGAAGATTCTTCCATTCGTCACGAATATATATTTTCAGGAGAAATCTGGTTCATCGAAGTATTTCGGACTTCGAACTTCGAAGTTTTTGTTCCATGTTCAACAGACGCATTTTTTTCGAATTTGAAAACGATAATTGAGAAAACAAAGGAAAGTGACATCATTTTTCGATCTTGTGTATTGTTTTGAATTTCCATAAACGTGTAATTTAGAAATATAGTCTTGTATTCATTCGAGATAGGAGTTCTACAGAAAGAAGAGAGCAAAATATTTGGCAAGAGCGCAGATTCTCAATGGTTCGATCTCAAAAGTTTTGAAACTCCCCGATATCCTCGGAAAAGAAGATTCTTCCATTCGTCACGAATATATATTTTCAGGAGAAATCTGGTTCATCGAAGTATTTCGAACTTCGACCTTCGAAGTTTTTGTTCCATGTTCAACAGACGCATTTTTTTCGAATTTGAAAACGATAATTGAGAAAACAAAGGAAAGTGACATCATTTTTCGATCTTGTGTATTGTTTTGAATTTCCATAAACGTGTAATTTAGAAATATAGTCTTGTATTCATTCGAGATAGGAGTTCTACAGAAAGAAGAGAGCAAAATATTTGGCAAGAGCGCAGATTCTCAATGGTTCGATCTCAAAAGTTTTGAAACTCCCCGATATCCTCGGAAAAGAAGATTCTTCCATTCGTCACGAATATATATTTTCAGGAGAAATCTGGTTCATCGAAGTATTTCGAACTTCGACCTTCGAAGTTTTTGTTCCATGTTCAACAGACGCATTTTTTTCGAATTTGAAAACGATAATTGAGAAAACAAAGGAAAGTGACATCATTTTGTGATCTTGTGTATTTTTTTGAATTTCCATAAACGTGTAATTTAGAAATATAGTCGTGTATTCATTCGAGATAGGAGTTCTACAGAAAGAAGAGAGCAAAATATTTGGCAAGACCGCAGATTCTCAATGGTTCGATCTCAAAAGTTTTGAAACTCCCCGATATCCTCGGAAAAGAAGATTCTTCCATTCGTCACGAATATATATTTTCAGGAGAAATCTGGTTCATCGAAGTATTTCGAACTTCGACCTTCGAAGTTTTTGTTCCATGTTCAACTGACGGATTTTTTTCGAATTTTAAAACGATAATTGAGAAAACAAAGGAAAGTGACATCATTTTGTGATCTTGTGTATTTTTTTGAATTTCCATAAACGTGTAATTTAGAAATATAGTCGTGTATTCATTCGAGATAGGAGTTCTACAGGAAGAAGAGAGCAAAATATTTGGCAAGAGCGCAGATTCTCTATGGTTCGATCTCAAAAGTTCTGAAACTCCCCGATATCCTCGGAAAAGAAGATTCTTCCATTCGTCACGAATATATATTTTCAGGAGAAATCTGGTCCCCACTGACGCAGAACAAAGAATGAGTGATCGTCAAATTCGAACGAATGTTATACGACGTATACTCACTCTGACGTAGTATCGATTAGTTTTGTCCTGCAGAGTTTCGAGTATAATCGTTGAACCGTAAGCTGGAATAATGGGATCGTCCGTTCCTAAAGCCCTAGCCAAGGCCGCGATGTTTACTTCGTGTGCGGAAAACAAAAAGGCCTTTCTTTCCGAAGGCTTGAGCATTTCGTCGCGGAGATCCATCATATCTTTTTCGATTTTTCGCAGCAACATTCCTGGGTATCCATAACAAAGTCGTCATTTCGAGGTTACGAGGGTTCTTTAATTTTCTTTCGAGGCGTTTTTCGAGTCCAATTATATAGAAACAAATGAAAATCGTGAAAAAAAACTTTTACAGGATCATTTTGATTCTCCACGTTCAAACGTCTTTTTTTTCTTACGCAATAAACTTTTGTGCAGAGTACTCCGAGAATTCTATAATTTTTTCAAAAAAAAATCTCGAATCACCGTCAAAAGACGCAAGAACAACATCATTCCCCCTCGACGATTCACCAAACGCACATATACACGAATGCAAATTTGCCATGATGTTTTTTGCGATCGTTTAAAGTGATGGTTTTAGTCCCTATACGTATATCACACGCAGGGTGTCCAAAAACCGAATGCTGATAATTCAATGCTACATCGGGGACAAATTTCCAAGTCGAAAAGTCCTTGAGCACTTTTTGATCCGGGGAATCCCCGCTGAGTTATCGAGTAACGCAGTTGGGCCAATGGACGCGCGGCGCGAGCCCGCCGGGGAGGGGAGGCTGCGCGTCCGATTGGCGCCAGCTTTGGCGATTATTAACTCGGTAGGTTTTTATCGTATAAAAAAATAGTAAAATACATTTCGGCTTAGAATTTCATCCTGAATCTAGCTGCAAATTATTAGCATCGAGTTTTGAGACACCCTGTATATTACCTCCGTTCATGCGTTTGAGCGGCTTGGTGAACGAGGCCAGATGAAAATCAAGTGCCGTTATTTCCTTCATGGGATTTGGATATACGCTTCGACTCCACTCCGGCAACGTTAAGTTTTGCGCAGCCTGTCGTCGGATAGCAATGAATACATTACAATTAGCATATACATGTCCAAAGCTGCTCTGGAAATAGCATCGGTCAATAACACCGACATCTGCACCTTATCGATCCTATCGCGTCGGCAAAACATAAACGCAAGATGCGATACACAGAATTTCGTTGTTCTTATCGATAGAAATATAAATATGAAAAAATTGCCAAAATTGCGTCTTTCAAACTAACGTCTTTTTCCCCTTGTCGCTCTGACAAGATAAATAAAGCAATCGCTAAATCAAAATAGTCGAAACCGAAAAGTTCGGACCCCAAAAAGAGAAAGTATGTACATTTTGGTCGCTTTTGTCATCCCAGGTATTATTCGAAAGCGGTGGACTTGAGGATCTCAAAAGTATTTCTCTTGAATTTACCGTCGCGTAGTTTTCGAGTTATTCCTCAAAATCCTTAAAAATACATCCTTTCGTCTCGTCGTTACTTCGGCAGAATTGAAGGATGTACGAGAAGGCATTATTGCAGCAACAATAGGATAGAAAGAGAATTTCGCGTACTCGGCAAGGCCACGATAAATGTTTTCGATAACGACAATATTCAAAAATGATCAATAAATTCAAGAAAAAATATATATTCTGTATACAGTGAATTCCTTAGTTTTCTTTAAATACACTTGATTTTTTTCATCATTTTTCGGCGTTTCGAGATACCACTTTTTTCAAACTTGCAGAAAAACTGTATTCTGAAAATTAAATTTCAACGAAAAAAGTGAGAAGAAATGACATTTTCGACATTTGCAAACGGAACGGGAATACACGTGTGTCATACTCGCGATCGTCTGCTTATTTTTCTTGTAAAGTAGTAGAAAAATGGCTTACCTCCTCTTTCAACAAATTATAGAGATAGTAAACCGCTGACGTGGTTTCAACGCGTTTGCCCGTGTGATGAGTTAAATAGTCCATGGTCTCTCTGTACTTGCTAATGATTTCCTGAACATTGTCATCCTTCAAGAGACGCTGGTACTCCTCCACGTATCTGATTTCAAACGGTTTTTTTTTTCTTAGTTCGTCGATACACGATGCATCCATCACACGAGCTTAAAAAAACACAAAGACGCAAAAAGCTGATCCGCAAGAGGCGCTGCAAAAGTCTTACAGATTTGTCAGCGAGTTTCATTATTTTTCGGGAAAAAATGTAGACCAAAAAAAAAAAACGAGAGCCATTTCTCACGAAAAATGACCATTGATAGTATCAAGAAATTTTTTAAACTGGCGTGGAAGTACCGGATGTGCAAGTGTTTGTAGAATCTTTGAAAGAGATTATGGTTGAGAACGTTTCACAGATTATATTAGGCTTATATTACTTTTAATTTATCACGATTTCTCAGAGTGAAATAATATCCATACGTTGACACGTTTCGAGCAAAAGCACGCAAAAGCTACAAATGCAACAAAGCACTGCAGTCGCTCAAAGGGGCTCGAGAAAAAGTTCAAATGTTTGCAATTTGTGGCTCAAAAGAAATTAAATATAAAACTCTAATGTCCGAGCTTCGCCTTGCCGCAAACTTTCGACCCAAGTGTGTCTCAAAGTGTGCATTAATTTCTTGCGAAAGAAACTTTTCTTCTTTTCTCAACAATTGATACGCTCGGGACGAAACTTTGGGGCATTTGTTGAACGTTACGAAATTTTCGTAAATGTAATTGCCCCGAGTTATCATTACCGGGGACAGTGATGAGGAAACAAAAGATGATCCTGTTCGATGGGAAGACAGAACGTTGAGGTTGGTATCCAAGGTAAATCAGGATTCCTGGTTTGAACTCTCGAGGGCGGAAACAATCCGGCTAGTACCAGCTGTAGAGACATCTGAGTCCTCGGTACGTCTGTTGATCTCGCGTAAATCATAGACGGTCGATAGATCGATCCGAAATACTCATCGTATCTCTCTCGTAACATGGTCCCGATCTTGTATTCTCTCAACATTCCTTCCTGCAATTGACAAAGTTCATCTTCTACGTTCAAACTCGCGAATAATCAGGAAAATGAAAAACGTACAGTTTGCGTATGGATTATTTTATGATAAACTTCGGGCACGGCTTTTAAATGGTAAACGAGATTTTTTTATTTTTCACTGAATGCGACGTGATTGTTGAAACTACAAGTTTTTATTCGTATAAAAAATTGTGCATCCATCGGGGGATTATAAGCAATAAATTCAAGGGCAGTCTGAAGCACGATCCCAGAATAATCGGAATGGAATTGCGAATTTTAGAGATCTAAAAAAACGTTTCATACGGAAGTTAATAAACGGCATTTCGTAACGATGAAAAAATTATGAAAAAATTCATATGCTTTCCGAAAAATGTAATTTATCCGCGTTATGCGATCAAATTACAGTTTAAAATACTGTCGTCGGGCAATGCCGTAGCAACGCGAGGTAAAAACTGAAAATGACTTAATTCTTGAATAAACTAAAAATAATGAGAAAAATATCGTTGATCAAACAATCAACTTTAATTCAAAAAATCGCGGGGTGTTTCTTTACATTTTTATAATGATTCCACATTTACGAATAGCTACAGATAAGATAATAGCTACTGATAAGAAATCCGAATCATCTGGGGTCAAGAACCCCACGACTTTTTTACACTACAGTTCAATAATTTTTTGAGTTTATTCAAAAATTCAAGTTATTCCCACTTTACAGTTGAAATTGCCACGAAACCGTGCTTTTTAGTGTTTCTAAGCTATAATTTCGATTTTCTCAGACAAAAACGAATTCAATTGTGCCGATCAACGTATTTATCTTTTATTACAGATCATATTTTTCCCATTTATTTTTCCAACATTTTTTTACGAATTATTGTATCGCCAGCGGTTTTTTATGATCGTGCAACATTTCTTATCACTCGGATGTTGCAATGTGGATAAAAATGACTCGTAAAAAAGTTGAAAGATCTAGTTACAACGTTACATGGATAAATGCAGGTCAAGCTAATAAAAAGGTTTTCAAAAATAAAAGTTTCCAAAATTTTTGCCGAATTTTTTTTTTGTCAACGATTTATCAATAACCCTTTGTTATTATTATCACTTCAAATCAGTGTAATGAAAAATCACTGACTTTTTTTCGGATTTTTGTAGCAACGCCAGGAATTTCAAAGTTGAATTCTATTTCGGTTTTTTCGTATTGTATCTTCGGAACGGCTTAATAACGTTGATTCAATTAATCATTTGATCGAATTACAAGAAGCGATAACAACCGCAACAAAGTTACATATTCTCGTTCGTAATCTGCATGTTGCGTTGGCAAATTACGATCTTTTACGCTCGCGCGAATCGCAGCTGATTTTGTTACGAAAGCTGAAGGCATCCGCGCTGGAAAATTTCGGATCCACGAATTTTTTTGAAACTAAAGTCATCGCGACGGAAGAAACTTGTTATCACTGAAAAAAATGGTTCCTCAGGCTGAAATAAAACTACCCAACGAGGAGGAATTTTATGTAAAACGTTTTCCACAAAAAAAATTAAATAAAAAAAAATGTTTTCAATCGATACTCACATTGGTCAGACCTCCATTGTCGATGGGGTAGTAAGAATGATTACGATGAGGGTCGTTGGGATAATTTTGATACTCCCGATGTGGAACTTTGTCGCCATGACGGAAGAGCTTTCGGCAGATGAAACAGAGAATTTTGAATTACAAAGGAGGAACACTTCCGCCGTAGGAACTCGAAAAACAACATTTCGTCGCACTCGATGCGAAATAGCACTGAAGAAAAAGACGCAAAATACATTTTAAAAGTAATTTACCACGTGAAGAAGTTTGAGCTGAAGGTCACACCGGACGAGAACGATAAAGACCTGCGGAACGAGCACTCGCAATAACAACATCGTAATGCTCAGCTCGGCATAAACGCGCGATAAAAACAAGTGTGACGAGTGACAAATTTTCAAAAAAAATAAATAAAAAATGAATGAAAAAAAAATCACTCGCGAGACTCCGAAAATGACGATTCTACTCGATTCACGATTCGAAAAGCTAGCGAGCGGGCTAGTCTCGACGATTAGTTTCCCCAGAACGATCTGAAAGATTCTCGGACGACGATCGTCACTTATCTCTCGTTAACGACTAACGACGTTGGATATTCGAGTGGGGGAGGATAAAGGAACAACGAGCGTTTATAGGTGTTTAAGACTTTCGCCGCGACTTCGATCCCGCTTATTTTTAGTTCCCCACCTGCGAGTATTATTCGATTTTAAAAAAATGTGCCCAGAAACATTCGCATCGGGCTTCCTCATTGGCTGGGGTACAGCTGGAGAACCGCGCGGAGCAACCGGAAACAAATGATTCATTCATAAATATGAGTAAAATAATCGGCAAGTTTCCAGCTGATGCGAGACAGACAAAAACGTCGATTCGAATTCGATTCGAATTTCCCAGGCGAATTCAAAGTTTCCTCCGATCTTTCGCACGTTCGCGATCGTGACGTTCAATTCCGTCATTTCGGAACGAAGATTTTTGCGAAATTACGCTAATTCGTTTGGCGATACAGCGTGTTTGAGCAGCACGCGATTACACGAGACACGATAAGAAAACAGGTGTTTCTCCGAGAAGGGACAATCGCGTGTTCAAGTGAGCGAATTAAAGGCAAACCGAGCGAAACCAAAAATCATCGCGAAGGCGAACGTACGCGACGATGATTGGTGAATAAATTTCGTTTTATCGAACCGCGGGAGACACGGCAACCACCCGGATCGAGGCTCACCTTGCGCATTACGATTTGTCATTTTTTTTTGCGATTTACAATTTCTTTTAACACTCGCGGAAAAATGCATTTTTCCTATGGCCATTTTCGTCGAATTCACGATTCGTGAATATAATTGTCGAAAATTCAATGGCGACGGGGTTTAAAAAAGTTCGAAACTAGAGAGAAAATCTTTATTGAAATCTTTCGATTTTAAGAATTGTCGTTAACTGAGAAAAATAACTAGCAGGTTTTTAATTGTGATCTTGATTTTAATATCATATCTCTACGTTTCTGTCTTGCACGATGTGAAATGTTTACCAATCGCACGACAAAACGCACTGTTTTTCTCATGGTTTTATTAACGATAAACGATGTTGAACACGATAAATATTCATGATTTTGAAGTTTGAATCGTTGGAGACCAACGAAATGTTCGATAAACCTCGTTTTCGAGGCTCATCTTGCGCATTACGATTTGTCATTTTTTTTTGCGATTTACAATTTCTTTTAACACTCGCGGAAAAATGCATTTTTCGTATGGCCATTTTCGTCGAATTCACGATTCGTGAATATAATTGTCAAAAATTCAATGGCGACGGGGTTTAAAAAAGTTCGAAACTAGAGAGAAAATCTTTATTAAAATCTTTCGATTTTAAGAATTGTCGTTAACTGAGAAAATTAACTAGCAGGTTTTTAATTGTGATCTTGATTTTAATATCATATCTCTACGTTTCTGTCTTGCACGATGTGAAATGTTTACCAATCGCACGACAAAACGCACTGTTTTTCTCATGGTTTTATCAACGATAAACAATGTTGAACACGATAAATATTCATGATTTTGAAGTTTGAATCGTTGGAGACCAACGAAATGTTCGATAAACCTCGTTTTCGAGGCTCATCTTGCGCATTACGATTTGTCATTTTTTTTTGCGATTTACAATTTCTTTTAACACTCGCGGAAAAATGCATTTTTCGTATGGCCATTTTCGTCGAATTCGCGATTCGTGAATATAATTGTCAAAAATTCAATGGCGACGGGGTTTAAAAAAGTTCGAAACTAGAGAGAAAATCTTTATTAAAATCTTTCGATTTTAAGAATCGTCGTTAACTGAGAAAATTAACTAGCAGGTTTTTAATTGTGATCTTGATTTTAATATCATATCTCTACGTTTCTGTCTTGCACGATGTGAAATGTTTACCAATCGCACGACAAAACGCACTGTTTTTCTCATGGTTTTATTAACGATAAACAATGTTGAACACGATAAATATTCATGATTTTGAAGTTTGAATCGTTGGAGACCAACGAAATGTTCGGTAAACCTCGTTTTTATCGTCAACGTTCTTACGCCTTACCGAATATGTATGAGCAATTATTCAAAATTGATATACTCGTTAAAAAAAATACAGGACATAATGAAAATTCCGGAAAATGAGATATAAAAAATCGAGAAAATTTGGATTTTTCTCAACGATGCAGACTTCAAGATCGTAAATATTCTCCCGACAATTCGGAACGATATTTCATCATATTTCGCTAATCACCTGTTATTTTTACGTGACAACCTTACTTCGATTCGCGAGACACGAACGAACGTGCGATAGGGTGATACACGAACGCGTAATGAGCCCGGCAATAATTTGAGGGAAACTGAATCGTAAAAACTTCGGTATCTCGTAAATACTCAATAAAACTCGCGACTTTGCGCTTAACGTCCGTTTAAATGCTTGGCAATAAAATCGCGTTCTTGATCTTCATTCTACACGCATATAATTGTGTATAAACGAACGATTATCATGTAACTCTCCAACGACCGCACGGTTTAATTGTTTGAATCATTATTTTCGCTCCATGAAAATAATGATTAATTTATAACTAAACTCGGTGATCCAGCGAATGATAAATTCAACGAATCGATCGATCGATTCGAGAAGCTTCACCGACATTCGTCAGCTCAACTACCGCAGATTAGAACATGGACCTTCGATCAAATTTAGCCATAATAATAATTATTATTATCGTTATTATTTAATAATAATAATGATTATTATTATTAAATCGTATTTATCATGATTATATTGTTGTCATTATGAGATATTTGGTACCACAAAAAAAATGACGAAAGAACGCGAATAAAATTCCATTCGTTGGTTTGCCAAAGACGTACGAATTTCGACAAACACGAGCTCAAAAATACAGTAGAAATGAACGACTTGACCGTAAAATCCACGCGACGATCGAAGACTGTGTGAAAATATTCCAACAGGAAATCATTTTTTTTCGCATAATCGATCGACTCCATCGACCGTTTGACTTCGTCTTTCTCTAATCTTTTACTTTCCGATACATATGCGGATATCGCGTGTTTTTGTTGCGTTCACCGTGTTACATTGCGAAGGTCATACCGTTCCGATTCGACGCCCTGTATTTCACATGGTACCTCGATAGAACGCGTGCCGAGAGAATTACCCGTTTCTGAATTCGACGTCCGAGCGAATTCAGGCGAGATAATGGAACTTGATCAGCGCGGGGAAGGAAAAAATCGACGAGGCTTACGGACGCCTCAGCGGGGAAGATGAAACACACAAGATTTCATCTCCTCGTGCAATGACAATCTAAGCGATAAAAAGAATTTAAAAAAGTACGTCTCGCAGCCAAGTTCTTCGAATTTACGATCGTAAAGGAACGAATATGAATCTCGGTGGAGGAAATAAAGTGTGTTGAAAATCTGCATGTTCACGCGGAGTTTTTTTACAAACGATATTGCGGAAAGTAATTGACGTAAATTCGAGAAAAGTATGACAGTTCCGGAGATTACTCGGACTCGAGTTTCGTCGCTGTTCGTCGTAATAAATTTGCAGTTTTTCTCACACGCGGTATTTCCATCTACGTTTTTTACCTTCTTTATTACTCGTTCTGTTGATGAACATGTAAACTCGTAAAATCCCCGACACTTTCAACAGTTCCATATAATCACACGTGGACGCATGTTTTTTTCCAAAGAGACACTCTACGTGAAACAAACATTTCCGATCTTCTCTCACATTTCGACTCCAATCTCACAACCACATTATTCGTTCGATGAAACGAATATTGAATAATAATTTATTTTGAATTTTTCATTCCATCGCAAATGAGGGGAGATGAATTAACGTTAATAAAAAAAATAAAAAAAAAAAATCGAGCCATAAAACACAAAGCGAAATATTCAACTGAACCGCACTCGAACGCAATTTTCATGACGATTCACTTGCAATCAGCATCGAGAACACACGGAAATATTTCGCCTGCTCGACAATTTATCGATATTTTACGATTTATATTCATTTTAATTACATCTGAAAAAGTTATACAAATTTTCATTTCGACAATCAAATTTCCTTTTCATTGTCAAAGGTCAGAGGTAATTGCGGTGCAAACAATTGGTGCGGGTCAGCTGCATGTTCAATCACTAAATAAATTCGCTATCTCGCGATATTTCACGAAATTCGCTGCTCTGACTGATGCTCAAAATCAAGAAAACAAAAATTCCTGGGGAATATCTTCAGAACTGGTTTGCCGGCAGGTACATTGAGGATAAGACCTCTGATAACCTTGAATGTTAGCGGTTGTAATGGGCATGGATTTTCCATGGATATTTATGATCGAGTCTATTGGAGCATAACTCGAGCGCAATTGCAACAGTGTCTGTCGCGTATATTGCGTGCAATTATTGTTGAGAGGTCGGTTCAATGTTTTTTTTTTCAGCGATAAGAGAAGGCAGAGCAAACTGAAGCATACGTATAACGAAGGTAATGTTTTTTGTGCGAATTTTACGCGAGGAACATTGCGATATTAACCACTCTGTTTGGCGAACGATCTGTGAAATTCCATCTATCGGAGTCCGTCCAATTTTAGTGTCATTCGATATGAAAAGAAAAAACTCGAAGGGAAACTCGGTGTTGCTGCAAAAATCTGAAAGAACTCGGTGATTTTACATTACACTGATTTTAGGTCATAAAAATGACGAAGGGTTATTGATAAATCTGTTTGTTTAGAACAATTTACAGTCTTGAAGGGAATAAGCAATTTGATCGTGCCAATAATTCTCAAATGATAAATGCCTCTCGTTCAATCCGAATAGTCATTAATCCTGGAATGCTGGGTAATACACGTTGCTCAGCTTGTAACAAGCTCGCGAGCAGCTTGTTGAAATCACAGCTGTTTTTCTATTTAAATGTATATTCGAATACGAGAGTGTATTTCAAAAAATATCATTTTATAACATCCGCGAGCGATTTTATGCAGTTTTTTGTTTCGACTACCTCTCGAGAGCTTATCGATAACCCCGTTGACACTCTGATATTCACCTCAGAATAGACGATAAGTCGTCTCCGTGATGAACCGAGTTTATTCATCGACTCGATGTGCAGCACGATAATACGCGATCCTACGAGACATTTTCATCCGATCGATCGTAGATTCTCTTTGACGAACGATCTGTGAAATTCCATCTGAGTCTGTCCAATTTTAGTGTCATTCGATATGAAGAGAAAAAACTCGAAGGGAAACTCGGTGTTGCCGCAAAAATCTGAAAGAACTCGGTGATTTTACATTACACTGATTTTAGGTCATAAAAATGACGAAGGGTTATTGATAAATCTGTTTGTTTAGAACAATTTACAGTCTTGAAGGGAATAAGCAAGTTGATCGTGCCAATAATTGTCAAATGATAAATGCCTCTCGTTCAATCCGAATAGTCATTAATCCTGGAATGCTGGGTAATACACATTGCTCAGCTTGTAACAAGCTCGCGAGCAGCTTGTTGAAATCACAGCTGTTTTTCTATTTAAATGTATATTCGAATACGAGAGTGTATTTCAAAAAATATCATTTTATAACATCCGCGAGCGATTTTATGCAGTTTTTTGTTTCGACTACCTCTCGAGAGCTTATCGATAACCCCGTTGACACTCTGATATTCACCTCAGAATAGACGATAAGTCGTCTCCGTGATGAACCGAGTTTATTCATCGACTCGATGTGCAGCACGATAATACGCGATCCTACGAGACATTTTCATCCGATCGATCGTAGATTCTCTTTGACGAACGATCTGTGAAATTCCATCTGAGTCTGTCCAATTTTAGTGTCATTCGATATGAAGAGAAAAAACTCGAAGGGAAACTCGGTGTTGCCGCAAAAATCTGAAAGAACTCGGTGATTTTACATTACACTGATTTTAGGTCATAAAAATGACGAAGGGTTATTGATAAATCTGTTTGTTTAGAACAATTTACAGTCTTGAAGGGAATAAGCAAGTTGATCGTGCCAATAATTGTCAAATGATAAATGCCTCTCGTTCAATCCGAATAGTCATTAATCCTGGAATGCTGGGTAATACACATTGCTCAGCTTGTAACAAGCTCGCGAGCAGCTTGTTGAAATCACAGCTGTTTTTCTATTTAAATGTATATTCGAATACGAGAGTGTATTTCAAAAAATATCATTTTATAACATCCGCGAGCGATTTTATGCAGTTTTTTGTTTCGACTACCTCTCGAGAGCTTATCGATAACCCCGTTGACACTCTGATATTCACCTCAGAATAGACGGTAAGTCGTCTCCGTGATGAACCGAGTTTATTCATCGACTCGATGTGCAGCACGATAATACGCGATCCTACGAGACATTTTCATCCGATCGATCGTAGATTCTCTTTGACGAACGATCTGTGAAATTCCATCTGAGTCTGTCCAATTTTAGTGTCATTCGATATGAAGAGAAAAAACTCGAAGGGAAACTCGGTGTTGCCGCAAAAATCTGAAAGAACTCGGTGATTTTACATTACACTGATTTTAGGTCATAAAAATGACGAAGGGTTATTGATAAATCTGTTTGTTTAGAACAATTTACAGTCTTGAAGGGAATAAGCAAGTTGATCGTGCCAATAATTGTCAAATGATAAATGCCTCTCGTTCAATCCGAATAGTCATTAATCCTGGAATGCTGGGTAATACACGTTGCTCAGCTTGTAACAAGCTCGCGAGCAGCTTGTTGAAATCACAGCTGTTTTTCTATTTAAATGTATATTCGAATACGAGAGTGTATTTCAAAAAATATCATTTTATAACATCCGCGAGCGATTTTATGCAGTTTTTTGTTTCGACTACCTCTCGAGAGCTTATCGATAACCCCGTTGACACTCTGATATTCATCTCAGAATAGACGATAAGTCGTCTCCGTGATGAACCGAGTTTATTCATCGACTCGATGTGCAGCACGATAATACGCGATCCTACGAGACATTTTCATCCGATAGATCGTAGATTGGTAACGCCGGAAAGTTTAAATGCAACAGATAAGATGGTGAAGGAAAAATGTGAAATTGAGTTTCTTGTGTGCATATAATAATATGCAGCTATAAACTCTCGTGAAATCACGTTTAGAGCATGTATATCTCCTCGATAAACTAATCCGTATTTTGCCATGGATTTAATAGACACTCTGGATATATGTTCCCAGCATGTATCTCTCAGTTTACACAGAGGTTTACATAGACCGCTTCGGACGCCGAAGGAGGTAATTCGATCATTTTCACTGAACTCTGATGAGGTTAGGTTATTTTTTTTTGTTCACAATCGATGTAATCAATTCTGTCAATAATTAAAGCGTTTATGCACGTGTTTGGTGGGTATACGCCTCGGAAACTGCTATTTGCTTAATAATTTCATTGAAAAGAAAAAAAATTCTCGATGGGACGCATGCACAGTTCGAACATTGATTAAATGCATCGTGGAAATGAAAAATATTCCACTCTGCGTTATTCATTTACGGTTAATTATTTTTCTCGCCGATTTTATTCGATCTTTTGGATATTGAGGTTCATAAATTTCATAAGCACCAAAGCAACGCGCAATTATTGACAATCGATAAATTTAAAACCGTACTTTCGGGGCGTTCCAACCATGCGGCATTCGATATTAAAATACAAAAATAACATTTTCGATGGATATCGCATCGTTCCTATATAAATTTAAGATTCTTTAGACTCATTGTTAATAAATATTCTTGAAGAGTAATGCAAATTGATGGGACTCAATGGGCTGCATCTAAAGTGTATTTTCAAGGTCGTGCAGTTATATTTGACAAAAGAGCGATTACCGATTGAATAACCATTTGCAAATTTGAAAAAAAATCTGTCTTTTCTTTGCGCAAATTGACAGTTCGGTATCCGAAGAGTGTTGCGTCCATTTTTTTTTAGAAAAAAATCCCAGACCTACCGGAGTTTCCGCGGGAAAACGAAAAGTGCTTTCCGCGTTGAATGGACGCAGGACATTCATATTTCCATTTACGCGGGTTTTCATTTTTTTTTAGCCACGCTGTAATGTACGGTAGAATTTGCAAACTCGGAGCCACTGTCCTGTATTTCGTCTTTCTATCGTCGTTTGTGTTTTGCGTATTTTTAATTTCGGAAAATGAAAATTGCGCTCCGTTTGTGCCGAGGTCTGCAGCAAACGGAATTAAAAAATGTCGATAAACGAAACAGTTATGAACACACGAAAAGATAAAATATTCAAATGACATTTGCGGACTTCGACAATGTGAGAATCGCCAATCGCCTCGCAATGTACGTTTGGGGGGTTGAAAAAAGGTATATCTCGCGAACGAAGCAAAAGGCCATTTTTATTTTGACATATATTAATTGTTTTAATTTTTTAATTTTTTTATTTGAAGCATTCAAGCTCGAGAGCTTATTTTAACTACTTTTAAAAAAACTACATTGTCTTCCAGGCTCCGGAACTTGCTTTTTTCGATCGTATTATACCTCGAAAACTTCAAAACGTACGTTTTTGGGTGTTGAAAAAATTCTATCTCGCGGATAGGCCCTTAATAGTGCCAAGTTTGTATGGAATATATATTTATTTGGAATTGTTTTTAAAGTTCCGGAGTTTGGTGCTTTTGACCGTTGCATACGTCGGCAAAACTCGGCACAGCTTCCGTTTTTGAAATCGAACAAAATAGCTGGGTTAACGTTTTTTTTTATGTTTCCGTTTGTTCGTAACTTTTTCGTTCGTCATGAATTTTCAGTCCTGACTGCTGCAGAAAATAACCGCAAGCCGAGCACAATTGAGCACGATTCTCGGTTTTTGGAAAAAAACAAAATGGCTGAGCTAATTTCTCACGCATCAACGTTGAAAGAATTCGCAAAGAAGAATTCGACGACCAACATCCGTCTCGTTCGGTGTGCTGCGTTTTCCTGTCGTCAAAGAAAGGTAGGAAACTCGTAGAAAGCAGCGTCAGCTTCAATTTTATGAAAACGCCAAAGGAGCAGTCGTGCGACACTGAAATTGCTCATCACCTAGCGAAACACTGAAATCATGACGTTTTATCTTGATGAAACTTTATTAAAACGAAAACGAGTATGAAAAAAAAAATCGAAAATCTCTTTCCGAGTTTTTTCCCGTCTCAGTGATACATTTTTCCTTCAAGATGCACTTTTGTCTAGAGATTACACCCAGAAAAAAATCTATTATCTTCAAATAAAACCTATTTAATTTGAATAGATTTTTTGCTTGGCTCCTGGCAGAATAGACTTTTATTCAAATTCAACATATAAATTTATTTGATTCAACTAGTGTTATTAGTGTTATTTAAAAAGTATTGGAACGAGCCTGGAGTTAGTATTGGAAGTAGTTGTATAGGATGTTATGACCCGAACGGTCTTGCAGTGGTGGGGACGGTCCAGTGACGATGAGTGAACGGAATGGTGGCCCCGCCGCTGGATGGTCTCGAACCCGGGTCCTCCCGATGAGAGCGATGAGCGCTAACCACTGCGCTACGGCTACTTATGATTTTTTTCACTCGAATCGTCTATACCTCGGTAATGCTGGACCGTCACAAGGAATTGTAGCCACCATCGTAACTACCACCGCCATAGCCTTTCGGTTATTAATAACGATGCTTGATATCAGCATTCATGCGCTATACGAAAAATATTTCTTATAGTATCATTTATATTCGTGTAATTTAGTGATTAAGTATATCTCAATGTTAAATAAATATATATGTTAGAAGCGAATACATAGGCAAATCAAATCAAATAAAAATTTATTTAATCCAACAAAAAATTTATTTAATTGTAATAAATGAAGATTCAATAGACGAATCTATTCAATCATAATAGATCTTTTCTCTGGGTGTATATACGAAAAACTTCACAAACTCGCGTTAGCTTTGTAACGTCAGGATTATCGTGATGATTGTTCATTTTTTTCGATTTTCGAATTCGTGTATCGTATAGATAAGAGTAATAGCAGAAAATGGCAGAAAACAATTCGATTTTTTTTAACTCGAATTTTATCAACGAGGGATTTACGTTCCCATGCATATTACTGTAGCGTTTGTATATTATATACTTCGTCATCATGATGATATATTACAACCATATTTTATCGATTCATCGCCACGTTATAGCACAGTACTGTACAGATATATCGCACGTACAAATATACACTAATGCGGATTACTGCAACTGTGTAATTATCAGTGTATATCTCTCAGAAGCACCATCCAATTAACAGGAATATAATCGTATAACGACACGGCCGAATAAATGTTCTCTCTCCATTTCAGCGTGTCATAATTTTAATAACACAGACATACGCAAATGACATCGATATCATATGGTAAACGATCATTTTTTTTCCGTACAATAGAATTCCTTGGGGAAATCTTTATTGACCTTATCAATGTAGCAGCTCGAAAATCGCAAAGGTATCGTCTCTCCAAGATGAGGCTTTTTGTTACGCAATTTTGTGTATTTATTTCTCTCTCTCTCTCTCGCTATCTCTCTTGTCTTTTCCCCGTCTCTTTCCCTCCTCGAGTGGTCATGATCGTCGGTGGCACGCGAGGCAAATCTGATGGATATTTGTTCTATACGTAACGTGAACTTTCGATACACGTTTTATGTATTTGTCGACAAGCATTAACTATTCACTGTTAAAACGATGTCGTATGCAATGCAAAACGTAAAAACGTACACGAAAAATGAAGTAAAAAAGAAAAATAAAGTAAAAGTACACGGAAATCGTTTCCTCTCCGTCGATGATTCTTTGGCACATTGATAAAAGCAACTGGTTCATTGGTGAAAAAATAAAGGAGGCCTCTAGGACATTCGCATTATCCTTGTACGTTATTTTCGCTCTCGAGCTCCTTCAAAATGATCTCACATGGCAAACCGGATGTGTTATTAATTCAACTTCGATCGTCATTATCTTCGAGTGTTTGTACGTTGAACAAACGTGACT
Organism: Heteropelma amictum; assembly: GCA_959613375.1. NCBI lineage: Eukaryota > Metazoa > Arthropoda > Insecta > Hymenoptera > Ichneumonidae > Heteropelma > Heteropelma amictum. The sequence goes on along the minus strand of OY390720.1, from coordinate 28,000,549 downwards.
TTTGCCGGCGCTTTCAGTCCGATCTGCCTCGTTTTTGAGACGACGATATGACGCTATGCTCATTTTATTGTATTTTGTTTCGTCGGAAATATCCGCGCGTTATTCTTTCCGATGAATAATTCCCGTCTGAACTGCCAGCTTCCGCTATCCTTTCCCATCAATCATCGAATGGTCACATGTTTGAGAATCATCGAGCTCACGTGACCGACTCAGAATCACAATTACAATTAGTATATTTCAATAGAAACTCGTATTGGAATATGGTAGACGAACGCCACCTCGATTTTTTAATTATTTATTTCTATTTAACAAAAACTATACAACCAGACCGACCAGACTCCCTCTCAAGGATGTATTCACTGAGAAATCCGTCAAGAAAAATTGTCATTCCGTGAATTCTCGTATGCTCTTGCATGATGACTCTTCATGGAACATGGGTACGTTAAAAATAGTCAAAAATATTTGATAATCATACAAAATTTCTATCAATGCCCTCGTTATCAAGAATTACACTTTCACTTTGGTCCATTCGAAGCACCTTCGCCTTCCAAATATTCACAGCCTTTTTTTGATAATTATACAACTGCTGATGTTAATTCCCGTAACAAAGCTCATAATGACATCGCACGATATTGTACGCCAGAATTTTCGATCCTTTTAACTGCATAATGTCCCTAATTAATTCGTGAATTAATTAACAAAAAACCGCTCAATATCGTTCGAGGTTGATCTACCGGGGTTATCCTACTAATCCTCGCGATTATTTGATCGTTAAACAATCTTCCTTTCAATTACACCGACACAGAAACTCCGAATTCCAATTTCATTGATTAGGTGCTATATATTTTTCTGTGTTCAGCCTCGTATTATTCCGACCATCTCCGATGGCAGGTAGGTGCGTCACACGCCGTTGGCAGCACGCTTCCCACACCTGATACGAACCTGAAACGGGGATAGCCTCAAATACGACGTAAATACGTGTATTCCGACGCGATAATAATGCAGATTTCACCCTGACGTATGTATCTCTTCATCTCCATATGTATCGATTTCTGCCAGCAGAAAGGTTTCAGCGTCAACATTCACCAAACTGTGCGAGTCCGATGTGTTTCTCACAGCGATTTTATTGTATTATTTTCACAAGTGAACACGCCTCGGCGCGTTTTTTTTATTTCCGCTCCTGGTGTTTAAGGTAGTTCTATCGTTAGATTGAAATCGAGAAATTGTTTTGCAGTTTTTCTCACATACAAAATGGTTCGCGGGCTTCAGTTAAATACGAAATCTTCTTTGATGTTGCATAAAAATGTATGCAAAGTTTTAGAAGGCTTCACCACGTAGAAGCCAAGATATTCATTGATGAAAATGCAACTTTTAACACGCGCTCTTACGAGAGACTACCGAAAATTGTGATTTTTACCAATAAATATCTCAACTTCCACGTGGTAAAACCTTCCAAAATTTATTACACACGTATATATGACATCAAAGAATACGTATTCAAATTTTCAACAAAATCTTAAGAAAACGATAAAACGATAGAACTACCTTAAGGAAATCCTGATCGTGCCTGCATACAAATTAATTCTAACCAATCTTGTCGCATCTCGGCAACGTTGGATCCGCGAGTAAACAAAAGTACGAGGAGAACAAATTATTTAACAAAAAAGAAGAAATCGTAGCGTATATCAAAATAGAAAAAAAAATCAGCCCAAAGTTGAGAGTTTTCACACATCGGCTGAACCAATCACGCTTTAACTTGGCTCAATCGAAAGATAAAAATCATATTTCATCGGTAAAATGTTGTTAGATTTTCGATAAGAGAAACGGTTTCGGAAATATACGTGATTTCAATTCTTGTTTGACAGCCTGAAGCCCATTTTCCTGCGTAGTAACGATAATACACGAGATTCGACGATTTTTTCGTAGCTGGTATCGTTTAATCTTCATTCAAGTTTCGCACATTTCAATGTCAACTTGATCGTTTGAAACGTTTGCGATAAGAATTCCTCTCTATCGTTTCTATTCTGCAGTTTTAAATGTGATTTCAAAAATTCCCATAAAGAACTTGTTACACACTTTGCGTTGCTACAGTGAGATCTTCAGAGAATCGTGTGAACTTTTAACGAACCTTGATTCATCCAGAAAACGACGATTAAATCATACCGCACCAGTTGTCTCGCATTTTCTTCTACCGAGACAAGTTCGAACGTGAGCCGACTTGCTATGAAAATCAGTGTGACTTGCCTCCTCCGCGATTGCCAATCACAGGAGCGAATGTTCGGCCGGCTAACGTGTGAAAATGTGAAGAGCAAAATTTATAGGGTATACTGAGAATATTAATGTCGTATTGATTAATTATACGAGGCAGACGGAGACAAATCACGATATCAGTACCTGTTGATCAATCAACGATACTTCAAGATTCAAGATTATTAGATATTCTTAGGAGACAATCAACATTTCCCGGATTCCGGATATGATTCATGTAATCAGAAGAACTAAATCGCATGGCATCACTGCGATTAGTCAGATTTTAGTAACGAGTATACAGTTATCGATGGCAGTGTCATTCGATCGACGCTTCCTTCGTGACAAGTACAACGAGAGACTTTTTGCTCGAAACATGTATATATATATTTTTTTTCAAATATCACACACAACTGCGACAAAGGAATAAATGTTGCACGAGTGGGAGTCCCAGCAGGATACAATATCCCTCCTTGTAATATATTATGAAGGATGCCGAGGTAGGAATCGAGAAAATCGTGAACGTGCTCCGTTACAGTTTCACCTATATCCAGTATTCGTGTAGATATTTGTGTGCGTGTGTTTGTGTAATATACAATATAAATTCTGTACAGATAATATCATGTGCTTGAGGCTCAAGGTTTAACGCTAATTGCTCCATCCACCTTTCAACGTGTAGGCGTCATGGATAGTTAGTATACAGCAGGCGTAAAGATTACGAATATTCATTGATATTATGTACTCTTTCTAGCAAGTCTTGTATCTCGCAGTTAAAAGAGTAATTAATGCCCATAATAAATTTATATCAATTCTTTGAAAACGAAAAAAAATACAGAGGCTACACTCGTGTGATATCCCCTACTGCAGATCTTTTGAAGAACAACACGGTAGATCGTAGATGAATCGTAATCGATTTTACCATCATACAATGGGATAATCGATTTGATCGACAAATTTGTGCGTCCGTCAATCTTTTTTATCACGACTTTCGACGTTAAAGTGTCTCTCCGACGTATAGATCAATTTGTTTCATTGCATGCTTCGAACTTCTGGTTAAAATTCGAGTTGGCATCGTTTCGAAAATCTTATACGACTTTTCTCTTTTTCTCAGTTACGTAAAAACATTTTTTAAGTCTTGATCGTGTTTATTGGCAGCAGACGGCATGGAAAAAACGCGCATAAGCGAGATTTCTGAATTAATGCTTAATTATGTCGTTGTATAAGATGCTGAATTTAAAAAGCGAGGTTTCTCATCGCTCGGAAGAAATTTGTATTCTCTAAATTCTAACGTCTCTAAATACCCTCCAATTTTTGATTAACAAATTGGTATATAACTCTTCGTATTATTATTATTTCAAATTAACGCGCCACTTCTTTTGTAGCTTTCAACGGCAAAGACAAATTGTGAGTTTTTCGACGTTGGAAAAATGAAAATTCGAGTGCATTACACGCGTTGAATTTCATAAGATCGTACGTGCAAAAATATCAAATCGGCTTCGAAAAGCCCTTGTTTATTTTGCGATATTCGTACCGTGCTACCGAGGCTGTGTATGGCGTGAACGTGTACAGAAATATCTAGCGGAGAACGCAATTCGAACCGATCCTGGCATTGTCGAAGGTCCTCGAGACTCTGCAATCACATTGACAAGTTGTTTGAAAGTCTCATCGACGTAGTAGGCTTTGCCGTTGACGCGATTCGAGAAAAATATATATCTTCTAACGAGCTACGTATCCCGCGTCCGTCAAACTTCTCCCATATTGATTTTAAATCGTTCGATTACAGAGATGGTGAAGTTTAAACGTATAGGCGGTTAAATACATACATAGACGCATCTTACCGATATAGAGACATATTTACTTTTTGGAAATAGGACCGTCGAACGTTTCAAAATGATCAAACTTGTTGATACATGTTGAAGAATTCATTTAATACATTAACATATCTCTGAGAGTCGGAATATTAAATGCTCGCGGCAACTTGTGAAGTCGTAAAACTCTCGGACCGCTGTACCCGTCTCGCATTTTACGATTAACCGCATACCTACTTACACCATCCATAAAGATACGAAAAGTCATTAAAAAAAAGTCTCAAATATTTTATCAAACGTTATTAAAGCGCGTTTTAATGATGGCAAGATATCGTATTTCTGAAAATAAAGTACCAAATACTGAAGCAAATGTGCCCTTTTTCCGAAATTTCGCTACTTTTTACACCAACTTTTTTAAATTTTCATCAAATTTTATTAAAAACGTTTTTCAAATAACATTCCGTTTCCAAATTTTTCAATGTTTAACTCTTATCGTAAAAACGTTCTTACATCGACAATAGAAAACTGTCAATCTTATGTAGCATCCACAGAATTAATTAATTAATCAATTGATTTTTTCGAAATATATACGAACGAAGAAAAGTTGAATGAAAAAGCAAAATACGAAAGATATCTTTCTTGTTATTCACCCGCGACGTATTTGCTCCAACGTTGTAATTCGTTTGTCATCATTATCACGAAACATTATTTCCTAAATCCCTGTTCGCACTCTGCTATTTTTATACACCTTTACAGCGTCTATTATTTTTTCACTATCTGTATAAGTCGTTTATTTCTCTTTTTTGTCAAAAATCGGATCGTTTTGAATACTTTTGTGAAAAAAATACATCTTTCAACGCAGATATCCGCGCGTAATTGTCAATTCGCGTACTCTGCCTCAAGATTGTTCGTATACAATATAGAGCCTGATGGACCAAAAATACACAGACTCTGGCGTCGTGCATTCACGTCCGACGTTGCATCCCTCAGAGGCAACGACCACCAAGAAGGTAGACCGCATGTCTGTAAGGAATTCTGCGACATGCCTTTAGTAAGATACCGTCCCTCAACCCTCAACTGCGTGTATATATACATCTCGACAAACTCGGAAAATCCGATAGGTTCCAATTGAATAAAACGTATATCGACAAGCTCTCTCGCCGGATTCACATCAGAAGGAGACGGCGCCAGATATCTACACGTTAACAGCAACCTTTACATTTCTGCTGCCGATACATTTGTGTGTCCATTACACGTATAGAGAATGCTACATCGCGAGTTTCACTCGTGTCTCAATCTAACGACACAAAATCGACGCAAGATTTTGTTATCGATCGCGCGCGATGTTTATCACGATAACGTCGTACTGTCTGAGCGACTGCACGGATCGTCACGTTGAATTGATTCCGTAAAAAATACATGAAAAATACAAAGAGTTTCAGAGAGAGAGAGAGAGAGAGGCTTTTCATTAATACCGCGTGTTTATTGTTAAATTTTTTTAACGAATTATCAACGAGAATATTCAGCGAGCTTTTGTCTCTTGTACGTATCGTTAGATCTTCGTAACTTTCGTAAAATATTTCATCTCAAAATTTCCTAATGTTCATCAGCGAGCTATTCATCGTATGAATGCATTTAAGAATTCAGAAATTCGAAAAACTCTTATTTCGTGGTGTATTCACATTCCCGACGAGATTGTATATGCCAGAAGGTATGTGCTATCGAGTTTTGATTCGACGAGTTCCCGACGAGGGAATCTTTTTTTCCAATAACGCCTTCGTCTTTTTATTTTTTCAGAGAAAATAATATCATCGGTATGTAAGCTCATTTTTTCGCTAACCTCTCGGTCTTTTAAATGTTATTTAAGTTGTGTACGAATCGACGGTTCGCCTGAATATATAAGTGAAACAAATTTCGGTTAAGTTTTCACTGAAAAAGTTATTTTATGAAGAAGCAAAATATGGGGCTCACCTTGAGTAATCGATAACTCATTGAAGTTCCGTCGGGCTGGAAAGTCATCGCCATTTACCTTTCCACTTGCTAATTTGTTTAAAAATCGACTTTACTACTATCTATACATTCCTATATCCCCTCTTTCTCTTTCTTATTGTTAGATACTATAGATGTGTATTATAGCAAGAAATAACTTGCGAATAAGCCACTCTTCAACTTACGCAAATCCCAATTCCTCGCTCTCGGTTATTTATTTCGCTAATTTTTTCGCTAACCGTCTTTTAAATGCTGTTTAAGTTATGTACAAATCAATGGTCCGCCCGAATATAAGTGAAACAAGTTTCTTTTATGAAAAAGTAAAATATGGGGCTTATCTTGAGTAATCAATAACTCATTAAAGTTCCGTCGGGCTGAAAAGTCATCGCCATTTAACTTTCCACTTGCTAATTTGTTTAAAAATCGACTTTAATACTGTCTACACATTACTATATCCCCTCTTTCTCTTTCTTAGATACTATAGATGCGTATTAAGTATAGTAAGAAATAACTTGCGAATAAGCCACTCTTCAACTTGCGCAAATCCCAATTCCTCGCTCTCGGTTATTTATTCCGCTAATTTTTTCGCTAACCGTCTTTTAAATGCTGTTCAAGTTATGTACAAATCAATGGTCCGCCGGAATATAAGTGAGACAAGTTACGGTTAAGTAAGTTTTGAAAAATTGAAAACTTGAAAATTTATTTGATGAAAAAGCAAAATATGGGGCTCATCTTGAGTAATCGATGACTCATTGAAGTTCCGTCGGGCTGGAAAGTCATCGCCATTTACCTTTCCACTTGCTAATTTGTTTAAAAATCGACTTTACTACTGTCTATACATTCCTATGTCCCCTCTTTCTCTTTCTTAGATACTATAGATGTGTATTATAGTACGAAATAACTTGCGAATAAGCCACTCTTCAACTTAGGCAAATCCTAATTTCTCGCTCTCGGTTATACTTTGCTCAGTTATTTCAAGATTGTGCAAATTTTCCATGCAAGCGTACAGAGCCTACAGAGCGTCGGGAACCACCCACCTGGGATTTTCAGGGATCTTAACCAGTATTATATGTATACGAAGCACTGCAACGAATCACCCCAACTATATTAGCGTTTATTCCTCGTATATTTAACCTACTTTTACAGACAGTACTTGATACTTGGTCGTTGGTTGTTTATACACTCGTACATCTTCTTTTTTGAAATTAATGCTTGCCAATTGGCGCAAATGAGAAGTGAAAACCCGGAAAGAGGAGAAAAACGAGGATAATTCGTTCAACTCATACCCCTTAATTTCTGCAATCGAAAACTCCGCTTTGCGTCTTTATCAGGAAGGGGGAGGCTGCCTCATCGTGCTCATCCTCTGTCTTTAATACGTCGGATTATTTCTCAAGAGGCTGTAAAGAGCGATAAATCAGAGATGAATGACGAAGCGTCGAGTCTGAAACTTTGTTTCGGGTAGTTTTATTTGCACACAAGATACTCTTGTCTCGCGAACAATCTCGCTAACATTTCGTTTTCACGATTTTTCTCATGTCGTATGCTCGGTAATGTGGGAACGAATAAAAAAAAATGAGACGGGAATAAGGAATACGGGAATAAGGAATACAAAGGGAAAAGAAAAAATGAGTAAAAAGTTCGATTGATAAAATCAAGCAATTTTTCATCGGAATTCTATGTTACTGCCAGTCGGGAACACGCTTTTTGTAAAATGAACGAAACAAAGTTAGCAGCGGCACGCATTGCTCATCCGCAGTTTCGTGAGCACAAAGCCTGGTAATTGACGTGAATTCATTTCGTTTGACCTCGATTTGAATATTGAAAACAGTGTGTCAGAGGGCTTGAAAAACTTTTGCCTGATAAACTCGATACTCCAATATCGGTTTCACGGTCCAACATACGATTTTGCATTTAATACACCATTGTGTTTAATAATTAAAAGTTATCGTTAAAAAGACAATTAAAAACCGCTTTAAAAAATGCACTGTAACATACAATTTTTCAAATAATCGTACATCAATATTACCGTACACGTTTTAATGCTCCAATATACACATTTATATTCGAAAGTGCCGCAACGAAAATACCAATTTTTACGATTAGTTAAATCTTGAATCTTTTCGCGTGATTTTTTTTTCGCCTTTTTGGCATCCAGAGCTCTATAAAAACGAAGAAAATGGCCGAGTACATTAAACAAGGAAGAACTCTACTTTTCCACGTGTGTTTCCGTCGGTCTAATTTTGTAATTGAATCGAAACGTGAATCTACATTCGGGACTAGCATGGTCCGAAGAGTTTGAAAAAAATCCGGAAAAGCGCGATACGATAAACATGATGGAACGAAAATCGGTCGTTCCAATACGGCTCGTTTGGCATTGAGCTTTCGACCTTTCGACATTGAACCTTCGCGCGTTGGGTGAATGTTGGAAGGCCGCGGGCGAAATCGGTTCTGCCTGACGTTACCGTACTTTGGTATATTATATAACTCACGAGGGGATGTAAAGCGAGCCATGAATCCGGAAGTAGTTTTGTGAAATGGGTCATCCCCGAGTGCGCGTGGTTTATCCGCGTTGACCCGGGCCAGGGTCTCCACCGTGCGCTCTCCTGCGTGCTAGGCCTGCATACACTCTCTCTCTCTCTCTCTCTCTCTCTCTCTTTATTCTCCGCTTATTGTACATCCTACAGGAGGCTTCAGGCTGGCCGGGTTTTCGCTGTTTGACGAGCCAAGACCTTGAGCGATCATCCTAACTAAGTGAAATAACGCCAAACCAGCGCTTGAGCATTTACCAACCTCCTCGTTTCCATCAACTTCCATCATACGATGCAAAGTGTACAGCAGGCGTAAAGATTACGAATATTCATTGATATTATGTACTCTTTCTAGCAAGTCTTGTGTCTCGCAGTTAAAAGAGTAATTAATGCCCATAATAAAGTTATATCAATTCTTTGAAAAGGAAAAAAAATACAGAGGCTACACTCGTGTGATATCCCCTACTGCAGATCTTTTGAAGAACAACACGGTAGATCGTAGATGAATCGTAATCGATTGTACCATCACACAATGGGATAATCGATTTGATCGACAAATTTGTGCGTCCGTCAATCTTTGTTATCACGACTTTCGACGTTAAAGTGTCTCTCCGACGTATAGATCAATTTGTTTCATTGCATGCTTCGAACTTCTGGTTAAAATTCGAGTTGGCATCGTTTCGAAAATCTTATACGACTTTTCTCTTTTTCTCAGTTACGTAAAAACATTTTTGAAATCTTGATCGTGTTTATTGGCGGCAGACGGCATGGAAGAAACGCGCATTAGCGAGATTTCTGAATTAATGCTTAATTATGTCGTTGTATAAGATGTTGAGTTTAAAAAGCGAGGTTTCTCATCGCTCGGAAGAAATTTGTATTCTCTAAATTCTAACGTCTCTAAATAACCTCCAATTTTTGATTAACAAATTGGGTTACGTATAAACTGCCCGTGACTTCCGGCCTCCCACCTGTCCGCAAACATTTGCGCCAAAGAACGAGGATCCCGTCGCGATGGCAAACGCCACTTTCAATTCCTCCTCAACTGACCCGTACTTTTCTAAAATGTCCAATCCGCGTCAACTCCAAGATCGTCGACTTCAGGAATCTCCGACATTAGCGTGACGACATTTTTCGAAATTGCATAATGTTCTCCCGCTTCCCGAAACTTGCTAGAATTCCGAAGGAGGAGATTTTTGGGTAATTTCACAAGAGACGAAAATGGGAAAGTCAAAGAGTTCCAGAGCTGCATGTGGAGTATCTTCCCTATCGATGCACCCAGAGAAAAGATCTATTATGATTGAATAGATTCGTCTATTCAATCTTCATTTATTACAATTAAATAAATTTTTGGTTGGATCAAATAAATTTTTATTTGATTTGATTTGCCTATGTATTCGCTTCTAACATATATATTTATTTAACATTGAGATATACTTAATCACTAAATTACACGAATATAAATGATACTATAAGAAATATTTTTCGTATAGTGCATGAATGCTGATATCAAGCATCGTTATTAATAACCGAAAGGCTATGGCGGTGGTAGTTACGATGGTGGCTACAATTCCTTGTGACGGTCCAGCATTACTGAGGTATAGACGATTCGAGTGAAAAAAATCATAAGTAGCCGTAGCGCAGTGGTTGGCGCTCATCGCTCTCATCGGGAGGACCCGGGTTCGAGACCATCCAGCGGCGGGGCCACCATTCCGTTCACTCATCGTCGCTGGACCGTCTCCACCACTGCAAGACCGTTCGGGTCATGACATCCTATACAACTACTTCCAATACTAACTCCAGGCTCGTTCCAATACTTTTTAAATAACACTAATAACACTAGTTGAATCAAATAAATTTATATGTTGAATTTGAATAAAAGTCTATTCTGCCAGGAGCCAAGCAAAAAATCTATTCAAATTAAATAGGTTTTATTTGAAGATAATAGATTTTTTTCTGGGTGTGAGGTTACAAAAAAAGTGAATCGGAAAAATTCGGACGACGTGGACACGCTTTTGTTTGCAAATCGGCGGTATATTGTGTATGCCGTATATGTGTATATGTGTGGAAAAGCTCGGAGCGAGGTCTTACACCGCCAGCAGCTCCGCAAATGCCCGGGACAAGGGTGTTGGTCGTTTCCAATGCAGCGCAGAGAGTCCCAAGGATTTTCCGCTTCTCTGTAGTATATTCTCCTGCTGCTCACTGCCCATTTCGCTTTAATGGTTCGCTCCGTCTCATTTTCACTTCTTGCCTGTGTTTCATTAATTAATCACTCGATGCCCCGTAATCTTCTCCGTTCCTTCATATCCTATGATTTATTTCGAATCGTGCTCAGCTTCGGTGGATTCGCGAAATCATCCTCGGAGAATCCAAAAGTGGCAAGGAAAACGATTAAAGCAAATGTTCGTAAATGCGTATGTCAAAATTACGTAAAAAATCAAGGCGCTGCAGCGCAATCGAGCGAGCGCCCATCCCTAGTCCTATATTTAAAACAGAAATGATAGAGCCTCGTTCAATGTATTTCATCAACGGAAGTTTCAAACGACCCGTCTATGAAAAAGGTTGATGGGATTCGAAAGTTGACCCTTGATCGAAATAAAATCGCTCCATAGGTTTTTTAATTTTTTCTACTCGTTTTTTACGCCATTTTTTCATGCGTTCCGCGGTTGATCGGTAAAGGAAGTACAAAACTCGTGGCAAAATTCCGTTGGATCTCCCCCGCGAGTGCGAGTTTTGTTTTCGCTCGAATTTGACATTTACTCACTTTCGAAGGATAATCATATTTTGCAAAAAATTTGTAACAAAATAATGCAAGGGTACGCGCAAGCGTATTCATATTTGTTCCGTCGGAAACATGATAATATTATGCAAAAATGACATTTTGAAATTTATTCTAATTTAATTTGGCAAACGGAACATTTTTTTGTAGTTTTTTTTTATTTGCATTATATTTTCTCGAATAAAACGACGCTGTGTGATGAAATTCCATAACGAGCTTTCCCGCAGCGACGATGGAACGATCCCGAGCTTTGTTCCACCCGTTTTTTCTTTTTCCGCGTAACAAAAAGTCGACAATATCTCCCGTGTAATTCAAGTTTGAGAAATCTGATTCTCACAAGAACTGCGTCAGGTGCCATTTTTGCCTCTCCTTCTCTCTGAAATCGCTGCAAGTTCTCTCTCGGTCTCATCCTCGAGAGCTCAATGTAGAGCCACTTTGGTGGAGATCGTTCCACAGCTCCTTTAGATTTCCCGAGGCTAACGAGAGACGAAGTGTTTGCCGAAGATTTCAATGTTCTCGGTGACACACGTCGGAAGTCGTTCAAAGAGAACCTACCGTAGCTACGAGAGGGCGAGTGCATGCAACGGATTTACACGCTCCTTTGATTTCTGGGATAAGCTCGACACGGAATAAGAACAAATCCCAATCTTGTCGAGAAACGTTGATGACTCATTTTTTCAAAAAAGACGTGTCATTCCTGTGTTATTGATCGTGAAAAAATCAACGCGATAATTACAAAACTCTATAAAATCTTTTGCTCAACAGCTTAGATCCTTGACAGCTGAATAAATTGAAGGCAAAGTTACGATATTAAAAAACTACGATGTAAGTAACTGGACCGCTTTTTTGGAGCTGTACAAAAAAATGTGTTTTTAATATAACAGTATTAGGGAATAATATAATTATATAAAAGGAAGTTTTCTGAAACTCAATTCTCACGTCTGACGGCATTATTCATCTTTGCAAAAAAAGACGTTACGAGAGAAGGTATATAAAAGTCTCATGGATGCTGAGACGTCAATATGGTGTAGAGGATACGACACGGAATAAGAACAAATCCCAATCTTGTCGAGAAACGTGGATGACTCATTTTTTCAAAAAAGACGTGTCATTCCTTTGTTTTTGATCGTGAAAAAATCAACGCGATAATTACAAAACTCTATAAAATCTTTTGCTCAACAGCTTGGATCTTTGACAGCTGAATAAATTGAAGGCAAAGTTACGATAATAAAAAATTGCGATGTAAGTTACGTTCACAATTACGATGTATAACTGGACCGCTTTTTTGGAGCTGTACAAAAAAATGTGTTTTTAATATAACAGTATTAGGGAATAATATAATTATATAAAAGGAAGTTTTCTGAAACTCAATTCTCACGTCTGACGGCATTATTCATCTTTGCAAAAAAAGACGTTACGAGAGAAGGTATATAAAACTCTCATGGATGCTGAGACGTCAATATGGTGTAGAGGATACGACACGGAATAAGAACGAATCCCAATCTTGTCGAGAAACGTTGATGACTCATTTTTTCAAAAAAGACGTGTCATTCCTGTGTTATTGATCGTGAAAAAATCAACGCGATAATTACAAAACTCTATAAAATCTTTTGCTCAACAGCTTAGATCCTTGACAGCTGAATAAATTGAAGGCAAAGTTACGATATTAAAAAACTACGATGTAAGTAACTGGACCGCTTTTTTGGAGCTGTACAAAAAAATGTGTTTTTAATATAACAGTATTAGGGAATAGTATAATTATATAAAAGGACATTTTCTGAAACTCAATTCTCACGTCTGACGGCATTATTCATCTTTGCAAAAAAAGACGTTACGAGAGAAGGTATATAAAACTCTCATGGATGCTGAGACGTCAATATGGTGTAGAGGATACGACACGGAATAAGAACAAATCCCAATCTTGTCGAGAAACGTGGATGACTCATTTTTTTCAAAAAAGACGTGTCATTCCTTTGTTATTGATCGTGAAAAAATCAACGCGATAATTACAAAACTCTATAAAATCTTTTGCTCAACAGCTTGGATCTTTGACAGCTGAATAAATTGAAGGCAAAGTTACGATAATAAAAAATTGCGATGTAAGTAACTGGACCGCTTTTTTGGAGCTGTACAAAAAATGTGTTTTTAATATAACAGTATTAGGGAATAGTATAACTATATAAAAGGACATTTTCTGAAACTCAATTTTAACGTCTGACGGAATTGTTCAACTTTGAAAAAAAATACGTTACGAGAGAAGGTATATAAAATTCTCATGGATGCTGAGACGTCGATATGGTGTAGAGGATATTTAAAAAAGGATTAAACGCGAGATTAACGCTCGGTAATCGCGAGCATGATTTTTTATACAGCGCGAAAAATATCGATAAAGAATCATAAGGCTCTTGGAACTTCAGTGCTCATAAAGCAATTTCATGCCAATTTCAGAGATAGCGGGTGTTTTAATGGGCACACCAAAGAGATGAGAAAACAATTTATCGTAATGAATTAAAGGCCCGTGTATGCCGCGATGTATTTCAATCATTTGTAGAAGAAGTTTAGCGAAACAAATATGACCGGCGATTTTTCAAAACCATCTGCGTTTAATGAAATTTATAGCCTGTCATTCTGCAGTCACATCTCGTCAACTATCGCTGCATTTTATTTTATACATAAATATTGTGCTTGAAAATCATTAGGTTAGTAACTCCGTGCGGTTTGACGCGTGAAAATCGTGTGTCTGACCATAATCGTCGAGTTCCACTCGTCACCACGCTGCTCTTCTCAACGTCGTATCGCTGCGAGTAGATAAAGCCTGTTTGCAGTCAGACGTGTCGTGGCACATTACAGCTCGAGTCCCTCGGAGTGTACTGTGGCGAATTCTCATGGCCGTTTCGTCACGGAACAAACGCTCTCGAGGGAAATAAGTAAACTGGGATTTCGGCAGCAGAATTCGGGTGCAACTCTATATTTCAATCCCCACGATTTTTAGCGAAAATCCATGAATTCTGAACCCGAATTTTCATCAGTAGTTTCACACTCGTAATTTAGAAAAAAATTTTTTTTTACCGTTATACGTATATTTATCTTACACTCTCTCACGATAGTACGACGATATTTACGAGGCATCAATTTCAGGGCATGAATAATTAATTGATGAGACGGCGGAAGTTTCGCCCGCTTTATAAATATCGATCTCCGGAAAGGCCATCCTCTCTCCAGAGACGATTTTGAACTTTGTTACCTCCTGTGTTTCTTTTACGCGATGGAATATTCGCTGTAGGATAAAAGTGCGATCAATCTTATCCGATCATGATTCTATCAAAATGACGCATAAAATTCCTGATGAATTTTTCCTTCTGAAACTTTGTACCTCTGGTGTTGAAAATGATTAAAAATCTGCTGCTTATCGACGTCGAAGCTGACAACGTAAAATTGCGCACAAGAAAATAAGCGTTTTCACCTTGACATCCCTCGGGCTGAAACAATAGACCGGTGATACTTTCGACCCTGGAATTTTCCCTTCGAGATCTCAGCGAGGGTTGAAATGCTGCCTCGAAATTTCAAATTGAAAGAAAGAGTAATCTTATATTTCGATTAAAAAAAAATATGAGAATAATAATTCGAAACCTTGAACTTGGAAGTCTCGATAAAAGAATCCTCTTTTTCAAGATTTTATTCAATATTGAGCCGAAATCGTTCCTTTATTTTCTGTTCTTTTCCAACAATTTGCATTTTTCTTTGACCTTGATGCTCATGTTTCCATACCGTGCAACCTTAAGGTAGTTCTATCGTTAGATTCAAATCGAGAAATTGTTTTGCAGTTTTTCTCACATACAAAATGGTTCGCGGGCTTCAGTTAAATAAGAAAAGTTGTTGCAAATCGACTAAAGAACAGCATACTCCAAATTCACGGTCATCCCAGGTGATATGTGCTTGCTCTATAATTACAAAAATTGCGAAAAAAAATTTCTTAAGATTTTTTTGGAAAACTCAAGAAATCTTCTTTGATGTTGCATAAAAATGTATGCAAAGTTTTAGAAGGCTTCACCACGTAGAAGCCAAGATATTCATTGATGAAAATGCAACTTTTAACACGCGCTCTTACGAGAGACTACCGAAAATTGTGATTTTTACCAATAAATATCTCAACTTCCACGTGGTAAAACCTTCCAAAATTTATTACACACGTATATATGACATCAAAGAATACGTATTCAAATTTTCAACAAAATCTTAAGAAAACGATAAAACGATAGAACTACCTTAAGCAATCTCTTTTGGAAAGAAAAAAGGGCAAAAAAACCCTTGTATTCGTGTAATCTTATAATTCATGTTTGTTGAAAACAATTTAAAGTTCTTCGAGCATCAGTGCGTCATTTTTCACAATCAAACAATGCACGGTATTGTATCAAACCGTTGTTGTATCAAATTTTTCAATTTCCGTGTTCTAAACTACGCATGATTCGGTCCATTTGATTCACCGAGTGTTTCATCCGTTTTTTCAAACAGCGATATAAGTACTCATCATTTTGGTTCTTTGCATTTCGACTAGAGAAATTCGCGACTTCTTTAGGCCTCAACGCCGTCGAAGTTGAAGGATGCGCGAGGTATTTTTTCAAAATAATATTTCTTTTCCATAACGTACGATCGGCTTAAAGTCGTTTGTTTTCCTTGGAAACCCACACGCGAGTATCCAAACCCAAAAGAAAGGAAAAACGCAAAAGCGACGTCAAAGAACTGTTCTCTCCACCATATTTCCGTGCCCTCTTTAAAATGTCATCGAGCGAGCAATATCGAGTTACCACCCATTTTTCGCCTGTGGTTTTCCTTCCTCCGAGAGGGTAAAAAAAAACGTGTCTCGCGCTCTGGGGAAAAATATAAGACCCTCTATTTTACCGTTATTGCATCAAGCTCAAGGAGACGTCGTATATACGCGTCTTTCTCCCTTTCTCTCTTACGATAGATTCGTAATAACCTGTATCCGAACGTGAAAATTGTAAAATCAACTACACATCATTTTTCGTCTGTACACTCTGGCTAGAACTCGATGAAGTTTTGCCACAAAGCGCACACATCAAAAGTTTATTTTTCAATCTGAATGATAGGTCAAATTTCATCGAAAATAGTAAGCATTCGTCATGAATATTGATGGATGACAAACGTAATTAACGTTGATGATGACTGAGGATAATGAATTAATTCGTAATGCTTGAACTATCTTCGTTCATGAACCACGTTTTTTTAAATAAATTTTGTACTCGAAGCTACAAATTGCCGAGTCTTTTTTCGTACATCCAGCGAGAACGGAAACGGACATCAGCCGGGAATGAGTTAAAAAACAGCGGAAACGGTCCGCAACCGCCATGAAACGAGCCGCAAACAAAGAAACTTGATAAAACTAAGTTTCGCGATAGAAGAGATTGCGACTTGAAAAAATGCCACGGAGATTGCGAAATATATATTCTTCGCATTGTCATACCCGATTAGAGTCGTATTCTCCTGGTCCATTTTACGTATCCACACGTCTGAGTGTACAAACAGAAGAAAGTTGCAATTTCGTTGGACGGCGAAACAGGGCTTGATAAAAACAAAAAATTTCTCCAATTCAACGGTCTTTTCCGAGCGGTGCACATCTCGCTCGCTCTTCTCATTTGGTTCTCGCGTGACCTAAATCTAAATATGGTAAATAAAATTCCGCAATATCGTAAATAAAAAAAATCAAGAAACAAGCGTAATTACGTTGCTTCAGAATCGACATATCGCCCGAATGAGTCATTAAAAAAAACGCTTGGTCATCGATTGTTCGTAACTTTCGAGTTCTCCGGATACTTTCGGTACATTCCGAGCAATCTCAAGGACCACCCGGGAAATTCGTAATTCAGTTAATGAACGCAGTTCTATTCGATTAAATATTCCTTCGTATAATTAACGACAAAAGCTGTATTTTCGATCCCTGACATTTTTCAAGCAGTCTTTAAGCAGTTTATAAGAATCGAAAAGGCATAATTGAGTCAATAATCGGATGCTGCGCGATTCAAAGATCGAGAGACAACACCGCGATCGAAAAATCACGAGAATCGAAGCTACAATTTGACCAAGAAAATCATTCCGACAACTCTTATGTTTAGAAATAAAGTCCCATTCGTCCTGGTCCCATAAAATTCGTACTCTCAAAGCCAAATTTTGAATGAAATTTTACAAATGGAAGAAAATAGTCAAAGATTTATCAAACACGGTGCTTTGTTTTATCACATCGTATACAATGTCCACGAAGCTTTAAAACCTGCTGGATCCCGTAGTACACACGTACGAAGCTCGTAAAGCATCGTACGCGCGAGTGTAAGGACGAAAATGCCCCCCTGGTGGGCATATATGCAAGTACACAAAGTGTACCAACGACCATGTGTATGATAAGAAAAGTCCGCACCTGAGCATATGGGTAGGAGAAAACAAGGACGAGGAGACTTCCGGATGTTGCAGAGCGCGAGGCTTTTCCATGTTACATGTTACACGTCGAATAAACAGTCGCGGTAGAGCATCTCGACGCCGAATATACACATGTATAGATAGTGCGAACCGACCCGAACGATGTAATCGGAAGAAACTGCAAGTTGGTGAAAGACGGAGAGCTCGTGCATCAGTGAGAATAGAACGTAGACACACACACACGCACACACACACACACACACACGCGTAATACAATAATAAGAATCTGTATATACATACGGGTATCCTACAAACGCAAAGACCAGCCACACGTATTTTATGTACACATACATATCCACGCAACGTATGTGCATGATAGAGAAAATACAACAAAAGGAAAAGCGAGAAAAAGCATCATAGAGCGGTGAATTCAAGCCGGAATGAATGAGAGAGAAGTGTAATGACGGAAAAGAGAGCGAAGGAGAGAAAGAAAGAGGAGAAAACCCGCCGTATTCGTCTCCTGGTGCGCTCCGCTCCGGGAGCGGAGGCTGCGCGGAAAAATCGATAACCCCGACCGACAGTGCCGGCGACGAGCGCGAGAGTCAACTCCAGCGGCGCAGTCAACGTCGGACCGGCAAACCAAAAGACACGCGGATCACGCGTTACAATCTGACGTAATTTTATGGGACTTTCCTTTCCCGGTGTCTGTGTGTCTGTGTGTGTGTGTGTGTCTGTGCTTACCGTCATTAGTCGGCGACATCAAAAAAATCGCGGTGGCCTTTAAATTATCTCCTCATTCATTGACAAACAATTACGATCTTGTTCTCGTCGAATGAATTTTCGTATTCGGAAATTTGTCATTTTCCGATGAGGTCGTTGTTATTGTCGCTTTTACCTGGCCGCGGATGGAAAATATATTTATTTTGAGGAATTATCTTGTACACGGGAATTCCTCGTGTGCTTTTACGCGAGCGTGTTCGCCGGATACCTCGCGTAATTTTGTCCCCGCGCGCCATCGCGTGGCGATCTTTCCATGTATATGTATTTATACACAAAACTATGTCTCTGCATGTACTCGTGTGTGATCCAGTATCGTTTTTGATCGGACCAATCGTTGATTCCTTTGATTATTTCATCGCGTGAGCATTCCTCGTGTTTCGGAATTTCTTATACCATTTATACGGGCTTTTCGCGTGTATGATTTAATTTTTATTTATTTATTTTTCTCTCATATGAATTGTCACCCATAATCCTGTTTTTTCTCCTCTTCCTTTTGTGATAAACATAAACTATATCCATCAGATTGCCTCTTGACTCTTAGCCGCGGACAAATAGAGTCTTCTGTTTTCTTCATCCGCCTCTTTGTCTCCTTGTACAGTGTTGAGTAGCTAGCTTTTCACCCCTTTGAACCCTGCACACGCGAACTAAACAACACTCGGAGATGTTCTTCATTTTTCACCCCTTCGTACGCGGTTATCCGCTTCGTTAACTCCTCTTTCTCTTTTGTTGCATCTTTCTCGCACGCTGATTCGCGTAATCGTGAGCTTTTGTCCGAGATATCTCGAGGATGGCCCACCCCTCTCTCCCTCTATTTGCAAGTTTAATCTTTTCGTGCCCAAAGTGAATTGCGGTGAATGAAAGTTTGGGGGAAAATTTTGTTCTCCTCCTCTTTTGTTCATCAATTTAATTGGCATCTTATCGTACGCGACTGTCCTCCGGATGTCAAAGAATGCCACCGGGAGTTGATGAAAAATGCGAAAATACGGCTTTCTGGAAAATCACTTGTCGTTCGTTGTGAAAACTCGGCGTGCCAAGAAAATTCCGTACGTCGTTGGTTCTTCGATTACCCGGTCGACGACCCCGCGCCGCGAGCTTTTACCTCTTCTCTATCTCTTTCTCTCTGCACCCCTATTTTACTGGCTGCACTCGCGCGCGGTCACGTTTCCTCCTACGCTTTTTCATCCGCCCCCGATGCTCCTTTGTTTTTCCTAAATTCAGGACTTTTGTTTTCCTCGAGCTGCAGCTTCATCCCCAGGATCGACATCCCACAGGATTTTCTCCGACTCTTTCTTCTCTCCTTGAATCGTTTTATTCCTTGACAAACGCGACATGATGTCGGAAACTTTTGAGCTTTGGCATTCACGAAGACGAGCCATGAAAATTCATGTACATTGCGTCTGGCAGTTTGACAAAGTGAGCATTCAACGTTATTGTTGCGTGCAATTTTTTTTCTCAAAACATTCGGCGAATTTCGAGATTGACGTTGGTTTCAAACGCGTTCCAGCAATTTACGAAATTCTGTCAACGACAAGATTATTCCGCTCAAATAATGACAATTAATTTTATCATATTCAATCAACGTACCGCACCGTGGATCCCGATTTCCCGTTTAATTTCAAAGAAAAGCCCGAATGATCTTGAAGTTTGGATCTCAACGAGAATCCGAATTTTGTCGATTTTTAATATCGAATTTTCATCGTCTTTCCTTTCCTGTTTCAAAAAGTGTCACAATTTCGACAAATTTCCTCAAAATATTCATGAAAAATCGTGAAATATCGACGATAAAATTTTGTCGATTTTCGAATTCCGATTTCCGAATTTTGTCGATTTTTAATATCGAATTTTCATCGTCTTTCCCTTCCTGTTTCAAAAAGTGTCACAATTTCGACAAATTTCCTCAAAATGTTCATGAAAAATCGTGAAATATCGACGATAAAGAGGTAGCTCAAAGAATCTTCAAAGTCGTCAAGTACGATCAATGAGAATTTTGTCGAAAAAGTATGCTTCGAACACTCTAAATTTCCATTTGTGTTTGGAGGGTCTTGTTGTACAAGATGATACGTTGGGCAACGTGATGCGCTGCTTGACGTTTATGAACGATTCATTTACGTCAGTTCTCTGAGATATACGCGCGTAACATTCAACTCCTCTGGAGCATGAATTTCCAAGAGCCCCAATTCAATGGAACAATAATCGAAACAGGAATATCCTTTCGCGAGGTATCTTCGTTGGTTTGTGGCAAGGTCTCAGACGCAAGTCCATTAACGCTTAATCATTTAACAAGCTTAATGCCAAGTGATTTGCCTAACGAGCTCAATCCATGTTTCGAGGCAATACCACCCTGATAATGTCCTTCCTCTGTGCAATCATCCCTCTTATCTTTCGCGTCTCGATTGCTCCTCGACGTAGCAGCGGTATTTAATCGATAAGCAATCGTTCCAAATAAGCATTTAAACGGAAAATTGCGAGAAAAAAAAAGCACAATTCATCTCTAAACGAAAAATGCATAAATCCTTCGGAAGAATTACTTGGGAGCTTTGCATGTATATACTGTGTATAATCTACGTGAAGCTTCTTTTATTTCCGACAATCGCAACCCCTGCATCAAGTCCCCTCCGAAAAATGTTTAGTACCAAATCGATTTATCGAGAGAAGAGGCACTTTTAACGAAAACACAACCGCCTATGACGCGACATGAATGGACAGCATAACGTCATTGATCGTTCGGGTAATGAAAAATCGATCGATTTCCTTCGAAAAAAAACTTTTTTACAAAAAACTTGCGTGAAGAATCGTGTATAGTGTACGCGACAATTTGGACACTCGAGTGGGTATGACGGCGATGAAAAAGAATGTCGTTGTGATGAATAATCCGTAAAAAAATATTTCCTACGTACGGTATTTCTTTCTTTTTCGAGAGAGAGAGGAAAAATGATTGAACGACCGCCGTGTGACGTGAGAAACGACCGTCTTTACGAGATCTCGTAAAAAGTACCGGGGATATATAATATTTTATATATATATATAACCATTATTATTATTAGTCTTTTGATGGATTCGTGGTGGTCGGGTCGTTCACTTTTGAACGACGTTGACGAACGCGAGGACATCGGTACTCGCGAAACTACCACGGCGATGCTGAAAACTCGACGAGAATTAGCGGCGTTTAACGTCACAACGATGAGGTAGCCATGGACGCGAGCAGCATAAGCGCTTCCGGGGTGTCGGAGGAGCACCGGGTTCAAAAGGTGAGATGCATTGTGAAATACTTTTTTTTTCAATTCTTACAACGCACATTGCGAAAGAAAAATATTCTTTCGACATAGGACGGAGTATTGGCTAAAATGGAGAGGCTTCTCTAATTGATTATATATACAAAAAAAAAAGCATCGAAATAATGGGGAAAAATGACTAAACGTGTGGAAAGCACTTGAAAAATTCACCGCCAATTATGACATAACGTTTTATGACCAAGTTTGAAAAAAATCCGAGGTAAAACTTTCCGACGAGATTAAACCATTTTCCCGTTGGTATAAATCGAAACTTTTTTCAAAATCGCCGTTTTTGAACATCGCTTTTCGAGAATTTGATCAATTCTCGTGAGAACTCGAGGCTTATCGGTATGAGATGGAGAGAACGATTTCTTCTAAACGTCGAAATATCGAGTCTATGTTTATCAAACTGTCGTTGTTTTGCGGTGACGAAAAGCAGAAATTTCTCGTGAGAACAGGGGACGTGCACGATTAGGTCGAAAGCTTTTATCAATTTTCGCTCTTGCCTTGAAAGACAAAGTTGATGATAATGAACTTTTTTCAAAAAACAGTTCAAATGTCCAAATCGTTTTCTCCGAATGTCGCGACGCGTAAAACTCACGGTTAAAGTTTCATCGGCACTTAAACCGAACGATGAAAAATCCATCCAATCGTTCTCTGCGAGCTTTTCACACTTTGCTCCATCCGATGTGCCCTACAGCACATCTAAAAAGCGAGGATGATAAAAAAAAGTCTCTCGCGATTATACGTGGATGTAGCTTATGTACAAAATGATACACACACGTGTACACGCATATACACATGTACTATGAAGCTTTTAAAACGAAAGAGCTTCGAGCCTTATTGGCAACGACCAGTTGCACTAGTTCGTTCCAATCGTACATACACGGGTATCCATTATATATGTTCGTTCTTTGGTACTTTTAAGGGTACTTTACTTTCGATAACTTCTCTCTGGCGAACACATGCGTTACACTCCTGTATGTGTACTCAAAAACACTGTCGATCTACACGTCCATGCATGCTCCACCAGAGAGTTCTTTTCCGGTAAATATGTACACGTACTCATGTATGTACGTACAGTAATGAAAACTTTCGCCGCGAAGAGAGTACCATTTTCTTGGCACCTTTTACTCCAACTGTGAAACTTGCGAAAAAAAGAAAAATCGTACCTTTTTTTACATGTATCGAGGTCTGCCACACTGTTTTTTTTCTGTATGACATTTACGACAGTTTTTGAGTTGTGCCGATAGTCATGTCATACATTTTATAATCCTCTCTGCAGGCTGTACTGGTACCATTTGACGAGTTTGCGTTGACGCGCATTTTTCAAACTTCTCCACAGTGTACAAGGATACGCAAGCTCATGTTGCATTAGTTCGTTCCAATCGTACATACACGGGTATCCATTATATATGTTCGCCCTTTGGTACTTTTAAGGGTACTTTACTTTCGATAACTTCTCTCTGGCGAACACATGCGCTCCACGCCTGTATGTGTACTCAAAAATACTGTCGATCTACACGTCCATGCATGCTCCACCAGAGAGTTCTTTTCCGGTAAATATGTACACGTACTCATGTATGTACGTACAGTAATGAAAACTTTCGCCGCGAAGAGAGTACCATTTTCTTGGCACCTTTTACTCCAACTGTGAAACTTGCGAAAAAAAGAAAAATCGTACCTTCTTTTACATGTATCGAGGTCTGCCACACTGTTTTTTTTTTCTGTATGACATTTACGACAGTTTTTGGGTTGTACCGATAGTCATGACTTGTCATACATTTTATAATCCTCTATGCAGGCTGCACTGGTACCATTTGACGAGTTTGCGTTGACGCGCATTTTTCAAACTTCTCCACAGCGTACAGGAATACGCAAGCTCATGTTGCATTAGTTTGTTCCAATCGTACATACACGGGTATCCATTATATATGTTCGCCCTTTGGTACTTTTAAGGGTACTTTACTTTCGATAACTTCTCTCTGGCGAACACATGCGCTCCACGCCTGTATGTGTACTCAAAAATACTGTCGATCTACACGTCCATGCATGCTCCACCAGAGAGTTCTTTTCCGGTAAATATGTACACGTACTCACGTATGTACGTACAGTAATGAAAACTTTCTCCGCGAAGAGAGTACCATTTTCTTGGCACCTTTTACTCCAACTGTGA
Source organism: Heteropelma amictum (assembly GCA_959613375.1). Classification (NCBI taxonomy): domain Eukaryota; kingdom Metazoa; phylum Arthropoda; class Insecta; order Hymenoptera; family Ichneumonidae; genus Heteropelma; species Heteropelma amictum. The sequence goes on along the minus strand of OY390720.1, from coordinate 27,976,544 downwards.
AACTTGCGAAAAAAAGAAAAATCGTACCTTCTTTTACATGTATCGAGGTCTGCCACACTGTTTTTTTTTTCTGTATGACATTTACGACAGTTTTTGGGTTGTACCGATAGTCATGACTTGTCATACATTTTATAATCCTCTCTGCAGGCTGTATTGGTACCATTTGACGAGTTTGCGTTGACGCGCATTTTGTAAACTTTTCCACAGCGTACAGGGATACGCAAGCTCATGTATTTATATGATTACTTTGTTTTTCATTTGTTTTTTTATTGATCATTTTGCGTCGGTCGTATATTCATACGCGGCCATGTGGAATCGAGTGTCACCACACTCTTGAAGCGACAGTTGTCCGAGCAGCGGACGTGCAGATGTGCCTCTCGTGAATTATCCCGAGAGCCACATCTATATGTATCATCGGTCGGTTCGTGGCGCTTTTTTTTTTCGATGCATCAAATACTTTATTGGTCGATTTCATTTGGAACGAAAATTTATTTAGGTGCCACAAAAATGAAAAAAACAGCGCCACGAAAGTTACGAAAGCATCCAAATTGTGGTTCTGAAAAATAATGGCAAAATTTATGTCACACTTTTTACTGTGACGCAATATTTTTAGTGGGTCAATATTTCTAATGTTAGGGAAATATAGCGAAGCTGAATAATGAGTATTAAATAAATTGGGCTACGTTAGAAAAGAAACCAAAAAAGCGTAGTTTATAATATTTACTCCCATTCACGAGTAGGTTCTGCAAAATTAATATCGTTTTCACTCTTTTATCGTATTTTGAGTGAGTCGTACCGTAAAAATGAACACTCAAAGTGCCACAATTCAATTCCGTGACGAGTTTTCGCTATTCACTCCGAACACAAAAACAATGTATTCATGTTCACAAATCACACAAATTTTAGACGCATTTGCGATTGTACATAACTCGGACGTAGCTAATGTCGAACATTCCTTTGCGAAATAAGAGTCCTTTGGTATTTCGCTGCAAAGTATAAAAAAGTTCAGCACGACAAGCTTCGAATTCCATCGATCGGCTGTGACATAATGAAATTAACATCGCCAACACACCCAGAAAAAAATCTATTATCTTCAAATAAAACCTATTTAATTTGAATTGATTTTTTGCTTGGCTCCTGGCAGAATAGACTTTTATTCAAATTCAACATATAAATTTATTTGATTCAACTAGTGTTATTAGTGTTATTCAAAAAGTATTGGAACGAGCCTGGAGTTAGTATTGGAAGTAGTTGTATAGGATGTGATGAGCCGAACGGTCTTGCAGTGGTGGGGACGGTCCAGTGACGATGAGTGAACGGAATGGTGGCCCCGCCGCTGGATGGTCTCGAACCCGAGTCCTCCCGATGAGAGCGATGAGCGCTAACCACTGCGCTACGGCTACTTATGATTTTTTTCACTCGAATCGTCTATACCTCGGTAATGCTGGACCGTCACAAGGAATTGTAGCCACCATCGTAACTACCACCGCCATAGCCTTTCGGTTATTAATAACGATGCTTGATATCAGCATTGATGCACTATACGAAAAATATTTCTTATAGTATCATTTATATTCGTGTAATTTAGTGATTAAGTATATCTCAATGTTAAATAAATATATATGTTAGAAGCGAATAGATAGGCAAATCAAATCAAATAAAAATTTATTTAATCCAACAAAAAATTTATTTAATTGTAATAAATGAAGATTGAATAGACGAATCTATTCAATCATAATAGACCTTTTCTCTGGGTGCAGAGATACCCCAACCTCAACCTCAATCATCCACGTACAATCGTGTCAGATTTTCTCAAATCCAGGCTCATTTCGAATTCGAATTCGTGAGTCCATTATTTTTCTCGATACTCGTATCGTTATTCAGCTTTTTTGCCGATTCATCGAAAATCGACGCTCGAACAAGAGATGAAAAAAATAATACGTGCAAACTTCGGACTAATCGCTGACCCGAGGTATCTCCGCTTCTCGCGTGTTTCTACTCGGTACCATCTCTGAGCACATTGTCTGTACGCATATGTATATACTTGAGAGCTGTGTAAACAACAAGAGAGTGTCAACCAAGCGTGATCAACCCCAATCGCGAGCCCTAACCATCGAACCCTTAGCCATGAACGTTTCAACAACGACGGATGCATCACGCCAGAGAGCGAACAGCAAATTCTCTACTCAAGCTGCTCTCTATCTCTGAATCCAAAACGAGCAGGCTTCAGCCTGCTCGCCTAAGCTTCCGCCTGCGAGCTTTCTTACGAAACTCTGTGTACACACGAGTTTCTGATATAATTCTGCCAGAGCTTGCGGGCTACACGCGGTTCCTGGCTTATAACGCATCCCAAATGTCTCGGGATGACAGCATCAACGAAAGACACACTAAAGATAAAGTCGTTATCCTATGATTAACGTTGGAGTCTTCTCAAGATGGCGGTGTAAAGTTTCCTGCGAGGATAATTACCAACGTTATTCCACATTCTCCAGCAGGCTTGAAAAGTGTTCCCCGGTGGAAAAAAAAATGCCAAAGTACCTAAAGCAGGTGTACAAGAGCCAGTATGGCGCAAAGTTTCCAAATAACGAATTCCCTCAAAGAACCTTCAATTGATTGGATAATCGAAAAGTTTTCGTCCTCGAAAAGGGCCCCTGAATTGTTGTACGAAACGTAACACGGTTTATCCAGTTTCAACGCGAACAATTGGAGTTGGAAGTGTTGTTTATGAGATCTTACTCGCGTTTGACGGATTACCGCGGGAATTATGTTGATTGATGGATGAAACAGTATATTAGCGCGTTGTGGAAGAGTTCAAAGTCCAACGGGTGAATACACAGGTTTCAGAGATAGGTTCGCGGTGGCGGACGTTCGCCGCAAAGGGCGCGTACGCCAGACGCCTAATCCGTCAGCGAGGTTCAGCGTTGAACGAACGTCGAGCCTTCCAAGGCTCTCTCCGCTCCTGCGTAGAGATCCGTTCGGTTGCGAGTCTCCACTGATACCGCACCGTTGAGTTGCGGGATGAAGCTTTTTTCCCGCAATCATCCCATGTTCGTCCGCCTCGCGCGCTGCGTCTGCGGCCAAAGCTTCCACCGTTCTCCGCGCTCAAACTTCAGCCGCTGCGGCTCTACGTTTGGCCATTCCGTATGCACCCTTTCTCGACCAAAAGTCCCTATCGTCATGTGTGTGTAAATATACATATATGCGCGTATGCATCCATGCGGAAATCGCGATTGTACGGAGGGTCCCTTCGGGTAGCATTCAAAGCTGCTTTTCTTCTTTCATTTATTATACGGTCGCGTCAACGACTGCGTTTTCGGCGACCTTTGCATGTTATCTACATGCGGAAGTAGCCGCGCTGGAGGTGAGACGCGATGGACACAAGTGGGGTTGTCGGTAGAGGGAGCTTAAGGTGTGCGGATTTTATATTTTTTTCCAGCATCTCTGTACATTTCGCGAAGTGTAGGCACTTTTTTGTGTTTCATTAGCGTTGTTCCGAGAGTCTCTTGGAACCTTTGGAAGACGCGGAGCTTCTCGAGGAGTTGTGTAGGCAGTCGCTTAAAAGCGAGCTGAGATTATTCAAAGTTTCGTCATTCAGACTGGTGAGTGCTCTGAAACATCCGTCGATTAATTCACCGCGTATGCTGCATTCAACATAATGAGTTTGAAGTTTGCATCGTTGGAATCAAACGAAGTGTGCAGTAAACTTTGTTCTTTAGTATGAATATTCTATGGTTTGCCAAATATTTTGAAGCAATTTTTCGAAATTATGACTGTTATAAAAAAAGAGGGAAGATGTGATGAAAGTTGCGGAAAATTCAAGATGAAAAAATCGATGAAATTCGAATTTTCATTGAGGTCCAAGGATCCAACGAATGAGATGATTTTGAGGCTGGTCTAAACCGATGAACCAGAGCGAGTTATTTAAATTTCTTTATTATCGAAATTGCCCGACTTTTCCCGCGATTAAATTTTGTGAGACCCGAAAATATAACAAAAATCGTCAATTATTCGTATTTTCATGCACGTATAATTGAGAATCGAGATAATAAATGACGTAGAGGAATAATGATTTTTTGAGTAGTCTCAAGAACACTTTTGCACAATTCTTCTACGACAGAAAAATAAAAAGTGCATGACAAATAGAAAAAAACATCGAGCAATTTCAAGCAATCCGGAAAGTGTAAAAGTGACGAGACGAACCCTATATATATTTAGCTGTCGTCTGCCAAATTAACGTACTACACTGAAAGCTCCATTACTTCAATTTATTAATTAAAATTATTTCACTCAACGTCTCGTGAATTCTCGTACAACTTTTGCACACACTGAAAGCCACACGTGTACGCCCTTTTACGAAAATATAGAAAAACTTTACGATTGAATTATTATAATAACGTAAAAAGGCGATGTGAGAGCTCGTCACGCTCGTCTATACAACGTTACGAGGCGCGATGGGAACAATTTCCCTGCAAGAGGAGCACGTTATTCTCTGTTGGCCAGTATACTAAAAGTTTCTTTTTCTCCCGAGCTTCCGCATACCTCATCATGCAGCCTTTGGGAATTTCGCAGGTGGTGAATTCAATACATTTTCCAACGTGCGGTAAAGCCGATTTTTATCTCCACTTTTTTATTTTCTCCTGCACAAACGGATAACATAATTTTTTTCAGTGAAAAGTTCGCAGACGATTTATCGTCAATAATACGAAATCAGGCAACAGCGTTGGCAAGCTACGAGAATCGTAAGAATGGTATTGATCACGCGGTCGTTTCGAAAGCCCACACGTACACTTAAACCCTGCCGTTTGTGAGCGCAAACGTATTTGGATCCTGAGTGAATTTCTTCCGAGCGTTGGCTCCAAAAAAAAAAAAAAAATGGGATGACTTTTCGTCGTGACTTTAACAAAACGTTCACGTTAACATTTTACTTTCCGGCCCTTTTACTACCTGGGAATATTACCTTTGTAGATTAATGAAGCAGAAAAGAGGGTACACCCAGAGAAAAGATCTATTATGATTGAATAGATTCGTCTATTCAATCTTCATTTATTACAATTAAATAGATTTTTTGTTGGATTAAATAAATTTTTATTTGATTTGATTTGCCTATGTATTCGCTTCTAACATATATATTTATTTAACATTGAGATATACTTAATCACTAAATTACACGAATATAAATGATACTATAAGAAATATTTTTCGTATAGTGCATGAATGCTGATATCAAGCATCGTTATTAATAACCGAAAGGCTATGGCGGTGGTAGTTACGATGGTGGCTACAATTCCTTGTGACGGTCCAGCATTACTGAGGTATAGACGATTCGAGTGAAAAAAATCATAAGTAGCCGTGGCGCAGTGGTTAGCGCTCATCGCTCTCATCGGGAGGACCCGGGTTCGAGACCATCCAGCGGCGGGGCCACCATTCCGTTCACTCATCGTCGCTGGACCGTCCCCACCACTGCAAGACCGTTCGGGTCATCACATCCTATACAACTACTTCCAATACTAACTCCAGGCTCATTCCAATACTTTTTAAATAACACTAATAACACTAGTTGAATCAAATAAATTTATATGTTGAATTTGAATAAAAGTCTATTCTGCCAGGAGCTAAGCAAAAAATCTATTCAAATTAAATAGGTTTTATTTGAAGATAATAGATTTTTTTCTGGGTGTAGGATTGCGTTCGGTACGCTCGATAGCGAATCAAAAAGTTGCACATTGGGCGTTCCTCTCGTCATTCAAATTTCTTCGACCTTTGCAATCCAAATTTCTTTTTTTCTTTCATTACTCTCGATGAACACATATCGTTATGCACCAATGCATTATTGCTCCACATAGTAGCGAATCGAATTTTACCCACAGCTTCAAGTTGGTCCAATTAAAAAAAGAATCGTTGCGAGTATACTTTGGATGACTCGATAACATCTCGCATTAAAGCTCGAATCGATACGAATCTCGTATACACATGTAGTTCTTATTAATACATATATATACACATTCGTATGTATATACATGTACGTCTCCTCGAGATATACCAGAAAATCGTCTTGCTGTGTTTGTCCGTAGGGAAATCAGACGCTCCGGTCCATAATCAGGCTTGCTCTGCATGCTGTATTTTCTCGTTTGATATGTCGGGGAAAAAAGCAACTTTTAACCGACGTATCCACGCGTGGATGGTATCACGAATATCGACGAGAAATTTGCAAAAACTCATGTACATAAAAACGCACACGGTTTTTTCCCGAAAAGTCATTGTGATTTGTACTAAAAATTCGTAATCGCAACTCATCGAGTAGGATTTATCAGTCGTTTTAATTAATTCTGCACGGAATACAGCAGGTGCATACCGCCGATTTTAACGCCGTTTATCGTCGAAATAAAGAATTATTCGCCTTCGCTGATTGTCCGCTTGTTCTTCTCCTTTGTCCTTCTCACATTTTCCCTTTAGCTCGCAAATCATCTCAATCGCGATGTCTCGCGTTTCCCCAGATGACTTTCTTTGAAACGCGAGGTTGATACAAGCCCGTACGAGTCTCTCTCCGGGGTTTTTTTTTTCTCAGGGGTCTCGCCGTATCGACATCGCCGATCGGGTACAACCCTCGTTTTTCGTTTCCCCAGGCTATTCGAATTTTGCGATCCATTTGTTTCCATGTTCAGATCGTACATATATACGTATAGTATATGTATATCAATACATATATAAGTACGTAGATGTCAAAGCGATTGGAAAGATCCAGACGCGATGCATCAGTGATTTTTCTCAATTTCACGCTGTTTTAACTCGTCTGATTCGGCGCGTGATTCGTCAAACGTTTAACATTCTTGAAAGGGAAAAAAGGTGGCAAAAACATTCGCTAAAGTCATTCGCTCACGACGAGCACAAAATTCCAAGATTCTTTTGATATTTCGAAACCTTTTTCCGATTGACGATCGAGCTCGATCGTCGATCACCGTAACAATCATTCATCACAAAGAGATTCGCTAAAAGCCTTTCTTGTACTTTTATACAAACCTCTCGAGTGTGGTAAAAAGTAGGTTGTTTAAGAACACTGCGAATTTTTCGAATTCACGCAAAAACGGGGGAAGCTTCCTGCGTTACACTGGGCTTTATTATTTCGTGGTTTATTTCGTCACACGCGAGAAATCAACCCTTACGATTTATCCACAACCCCGTTGCAAAAATGATGCACGTTTCCTGTACGTACGAAGGAAAAGGAAATTTCCTCTCGCTTAGCTGGCAGAGGACAAATGAGATTTTCATGGGTCGCGAGGATGAAATACGGATTACGCGCGCGAACAACGCGAACTGAACTCTCGAAAATGGTATACTCGGGATAGAATCTTTCATACCGACGGCGGTATCCACCGAATGGAATTGAAAAATGATTTATACATTTTACTTCCTCCAATCGTCGCTTTTCCTCTCATCCAATTCATCTCTCATCGAGGATACTACTTCAACGAATTCCTCCCAGCTCATCTCACATATCGAGCCCAAAAAGCCTGAAAGCAAGTTTTTGTACGCAAGCTTTTACGTTCCATCCAATGTACTTTGCGAGTGCAGCGATTTTTTGAAACGCTTCAGGGACGTCGAATCGAGTCGAGTTAATAATAGAAAAGTATGAATAAGCTTCGTTTGCGTACATGCACATAAAGAGCGAGATTTTTTTGCTGAAAGCTTTGCTACCTCCATCACTTTTTTTCTCCGACATTAGGAGCAATTGCGCAATAGGTTTGCGGGTGTATGTGTGTGTTTTTTCTTTTTTACAAACCTCTATTATTTAATACCCGAGTGCTCTCGAGTCTTATCTACTTTACAACACGTTCACCAAATATTGCAGGTAGTTGACACTCGCCTTTTTTTTTTTCCTTTCCCCATCTTGTTTTATTCGACACCCTCGTACGACTTTGTTACACCTACTCCCTCACTCAGGCTCCATCGTGCCATAATCAACGTGGCTCTGACTACAACGGCGAAAAAAGTCGTTTCAGAGCAGGGCATTCTCCGAGTTGTACGGGCATTTTCAATATTGACGTGTCGTTTGCAATGGAGCGAAATGTAATCGACTATGGGTGTACATACGCGAGGAAGGTGGTCGTTCGTACATCCATGAGGCATTCCACGTCAAAATTGTCAATTTTCGTTCCCCGATTCCTGTTTCTTCTGCGGAAATTTCCACGTGTTATACCCGACGAAAAACGTTTTCGTGATTTTTACTCAAACTTTTTTTTCCCAATCGAAAAACGATCAGGAGTCAAGGACGAAGAAAAGTGCCGCTTGTTCGTACAATATGACTATGCATTTTTTTATTTCGAATCTTTTTCCGAAAAGGTCGTTTGAGACCGAAAAAATAAGAAAAACGAAAAAACTATAAATGTTATTTGATAGAGTTATAAAGCTATCAAAAAAGCACGGTTTTTTTTCTCAAATTCACAACGGTTGGGTAAAAAAAATTTTCAAGAAATTGTAGGAACTTGTCGAATGAGGTAGTAAGCCACATAAAAATCGCGGCAAAATCAAAAGGGGTCGGGTTATAAAATTGTCGTTTTGGCGCAGAGCGCCCCATGTATATTTACATACATGTATGTATATTCTATACCTCTGACTGTACGTTTCAACGATGATCTTATATTTGCATTGGCCCGTGCTGAATTCGCATATAATGTATTTTCGCGGTGCATACATATGATAGAATGAAGAATATATAGTGTATACCGTGTATATATATATATATATATATATATATTCATACATTGCACTGCAGAGTGGCCTACATTTCTACTTTCGACGACGGGGCAACGTATATAGAAATTACGATGGTACATAGTCGTTATTTCTTTTACCCTATTCTACTATTTAATGGTAGTTCGCAATGCCAAAATATGAATTCCAGTAAAATTCGCCAAACCGCAAGATTTCACCCTTCACAGCGATATACATCACGAGAATTTCCCTATTCCACGCTCGTTCGTTAATCTTTCGAGCAGTTTTCGCATAACACGATGAGAAGCGGAAGAAAAGTGAGTTGTAAAATTCTAGCCGACCGACCTGTCGGCTTAGGTTTCTTGGGAGAATAACCGTGGTGCGACAGCGAGCTAAGACAGGGGCGAAGATATTTACGTCGAAATCATCGTTTGATAAACGTTGACACCAGGCCAATTTTGTTTTGAACGAATTTATAAAAAATCATTTTCCCCATCATTTCTATGTTCTCTTAAACTTATTTTTCTTATCTTTAAAAAATTGCACAATGGATATTTCTTGTGGTTTTTTTTTTTTTGCTTTATTGCAAATGGAATTTTTAGTGTTCGTAGAGGTTGACACGATGTTTGACGACATTTTGCATCAATGTACGAGAAAATGAGTAACGTCAATGTTACCCGCATTGTTTGCTTGCAGAATGTTGGGGGGAGTTTGAATTCAAGTCTCGAATGACAGAATGAATCGTAGGGAAGATCCGCTGTTGAGGCAGCATCGTACTCGTCTGCTGCAACTCGCCGAAGCAACGAACATCAAACCCGGGCGTGGAAGCAGCAAGAGACGGGGTCAGAGAACATCCCAGGGTTCAAGCCTGAGGTTCGTTTTCATCCCCATCATGTTTACCTGTATGTACTTTTTTATATCAGTCCAGAGTCTTTTGCAGCTTAATTTCCACATTTCTTTGCTCAAATCCTCATTGACCGCAATAGCCCTGAGGCAACGAGGTCAAATTGATATTTTCGAAAGCGACATTTCAATTTTTTCGTGCAACTATTTTCGAACAAAAAAGTTCAAAAAATCAGAGAACTTTCCGAAATAGTCGGGTCACAGATTTAGGATGATCGGGCGAGAGCAATTCGAGTTTCGCCTCGTCTTGTCAATTCAAAAAATCTTCCCCTAAAAAATGTTCATCTTGCTGGATATAAGCACGGTATTACGTAACTATACTTCACTATCAAGTTCGGTATTACATTGATATTGTCAATCAATCTAAAAAAAAAAACACGTAGTTATATCACACTCGTCAGTCACACTTGTCGAAACAACAATACAGCGTGTACGACAGAGTCTGCAAAAAAGAAAAAACTTTTTCGGTTTTCTCCCCAACAGGCTCAAAAGTGTCAATTACGTGAAAAAAAAACGATTTTTTTTTATCGATAGCCTCAGTGAGCCGAATTAAACCGACATTAAACCGACACGGAAGGACATGGATAAAGTAACGTTCCCAACTGTCGAAGAATCGTTTCCATCCCTTATTTTCCTCCGCGATCCAGACGTCCGTTTCAAGAAGAGTAATCCGCGTTTCCATACTCCATCATCCTCCCGCGTAAACTCGCTATCGTATACACATTGACGTACACACGTACAAGGGTAATATATACAAGATAAAAAATAGCTGCTCCCTTTTGTCGATGTTTGAATAATTCCATCGAACAGCAAGCCATCGCGATTGACTCGATGGCATTGTAGAGGAAGAATAGGAATTTTGTCGGTGGTAGCGAGCTCATGAAATTCTCGAAGGGTGAATATCTTCTCCTTCGAATCTCGAACCTCTGTATATCTCCGTTAAGTCGTCTCGAGGAGATTCGCTCAGCGGAAGTTCCGGCGACAGGACGTGGATCGTTCGCTTTTCCATCATTCTCCTTGTCTCCTCCTCCGTATATGTATATCCTTACGAACGAATCCACCCAAGCTCATTATTCTCCGATAGCGTTACTTCCGTCGTTGTCGCGGCGTCGATGAATGGCCTCTCGTGCCCGCCATTGTCGGCCATGTCACTTTCACTCGGAGAATTCTTCCTCCGAGTCTTCCGTAACCTTCAACGTTATCGCGCCCATGAAAACCTTCGTCATTTTCGCGATGCGAAGCGCACGAACGAAGACGAAATAAGATGCCTCTAAAAGAAAAAAAAACACCCGGGGTCGTCGGAGCGTTTGTCGTTCCGCGGAGTGTCATATTTCACGACTGTTTTCACAGGGCACCCAATTAAATGTACGTTCTTTACTTTTCTCCCGTGTCTCCCTTCGTCACTTTGTCGAGTCTTCTGGCGGCAGTGTCGCAAACCGCGCGAAAACAAAAATGATAAACTACGAGGAATTTCCTTGCTCCTCCTATTCCGTCTCTCGATGAGCGATCGATGAAGATTCTTTCGTGGTGCCGGTCAAATTGAATGCTAGAAAAGGTATGTAACGTATTTGCAGCAATTCCGGAAGTTCGACCGGCGTTGGCCGGATAACCCTTCAAGACATCGTCAGAAATGATCCAGGGTACACGCCCAACATAGAACACTTGGTATTTCCCGAGCGCAAGAGCAGCAATCCGAACTTGACGAGTCAAAGCTCCTCGTCCGGTGGAGGTCGAGGCGAGGCGAATAAGTGTAAGCCGGGAATCGCCGTATTGTCCCTGGTTAATACGAGCTTAGGAAACGTTTCAGCTAGGTCAAGACTCGCCGAAGTATTTGGCCGTCATTATGCGAGGGGTTCGTCGCTTCAAGATTCCGGAGTCGCGACTCGCGGCAGTCATCACAACGTAAGTGACTTTGCGTCAAAGCTTGCGAGTATTTCATTGATTGAATTTTCAAGGCCATGCATTACACGCTCTGATCTACTTTTTTCTTCACAAAATCGCACAGTCAATCGTGATTCATCTCACGGAAGAGTATTAAAAAACAGACAAAAAAAACAAAAACGTTGCATTGTTTCACATGAAAAAAACTCAAACAATCCCTTCCCTAGCAAAATTGTATCACGTGCGTTTCATCGTGCTTAATTAACCATTACTTTGTTGGAATATATTTCGACAAAAGTATCGTACAGCGCGAAAGCTTCGAATAACCAATATAGGAAATTACGTTTTAGCACAATGCGCCGTTATTGTCATTTTTTTTTTTCGCAATTACGTGGTCGTTTGGTACAATTGCGCGTGATGAATTTTTCTCCGCAGGCTGTTCGCCGGCACCGATTGAATTTTGTTTCTTTTGCCAAACAAAGTGTTCGCTCGATTTACGTAATAATCCTGTGAAAATACAGGTTGGATATTCGATCGATAAAGTTGTTGCGCGCCATTGTGTGCACACGTAACGTCCTCAACGCTGTGCACACAAATTTGAGCATGTGGAACACGCTATATTCGGTAAATTCAAACTCTCGAGCCTACGGTACTGACGTTCACCGTTCGACTGTACATGAATGTACTCTCTCGTCTGCGGAGAGTACATTGCCTGTGCTCCTCGAATGAGAGTCTCTTCGCTTAATTTTATTCGCCCACGCTTTCCATCATATCCCAACCAATGGGATAATGAATGCATTTGTATACACATGTAAAATTCATACTCGAGACATTCGTCACAATACAGCAGACAAAGCGAGCAGCTCTCCGTCGTTGAAGCTCTGTCATTTTCCGAAAAACCTTTTTTTTCTTTCGCTCCAATTGAAACGTGATGAAAAATAGCCAGTTCTAACAATGGAATCGAAATTTATTAGCCTCACTTACATCGTACATTGTACATTCCCTCGTTATCAGCTTTAAATTGCAATTGAAAAAAATATATGCACTCTGGGTGGTAGTTTTTGTGGTTTTTGCGATCTTGTTCCGAATAATGTTTCGCAAAATCGCCTTGATGCAACATTATTTCATTGCTTTCGATAACAGAATGGTTTTGAGCAACAAAACGGTTTTAAACGAAAACTGTATGAAAAGCTCAATCTGCATTAACACCCTTTGGAAGAAAGATTTTTCTCTGTGAGGTCAGCGTTTATAAAAATAAGATGGAAAACTTGAAAAAATCAGTTTTTCAAAGTCTTGACGTTGAAAACCAAACTCGCGTTTATTTTTATTTGTTTATTACGTTCAATTGTTCGATCAATTTTTTTTACAATGTTTTTTCCATGCAAAGTTGGTTCTCAACGGCGAAAACAGAATTTTCGACCATTCTTTCCTCGATTACCATTTTATCAGGGAATAAAATGTTGAATCTCGAATAAAAAAAATTCCATCAGATACCGCATTCATCCCCGGCGTTTGCGTCTTTGCATTTTCTTTTTTCCTCCTGTTCACATTTTCGATTCCGTGCCTCGATTCCGCGTTAAACTTCGACAGCTATGTGATCTTGAATTTGACCTTGAGGCTGCTCCCACTCGATCGCGATCTCCGTGCGTTTCTACCGTTGAACGGCGTGGTAAAGAAAAAGTCAAAGAATGCAAAAGAAGATGGGGAATGAGAAAAATCGAAGAACGTATAAGCGAACGATGAAAAAAAAGAAGACTGTCTCGGCTCGACGAGCTTGACAATTTCACACCCTCAACGGCGAGAGGAGGAGACCAGCGGAGACTGAATAATCTTTCAGTCGGGGAGCCAATGTAGTACGAGGCAGCCCTAGTAGCAACAGAGTATAAAGTAACTCTCCCCTGTTCGTCGTCTCTTATTTTCGTATGAAGGCGCTAGTAGTAAAAACGCGAATACATCAGACGTTCTACAGGGACGAATATACTTATATCCGACAGTCTCCGTTGAAAAGAGAATAAAATAAAGCCAACGAAACCAACGAGTTTATCATTCCAACCCTCGAGATATTCCACACCAAGAAAACCGACGATTCGTACTCGTAATTGCGCGCTCGGGGTTATAAGCTTTCAACGCAGAGAGAGACAACACCAGTGCGACCTCCGACCCACAATGAACGGTTAAGGTAGTTCTATCGTTTTATCGTTTTCTTAAGATTTTGTTGAAAATTTGAATACGTATTCTTTGATGTCATATATACGTGTGTAATAAATTTTGGAAGGTTTTACCACGTGGAAGTTGAGATATTTATTAGTAAAAATCACAATTTTCGGTAGTCTCTCGTAAGAGCGCGTGTTAAAAGTTGCATTTTCATCAATGAATATCTTGGCTTCTACGTGGTGAAGCCTTCCAAAACTTTGCATACATTTTTATGCAACATCAAAGAAGATTTCTTGAGTTTTCCAAAAAAATCTTAAGAAAATTTTTTTCGCAATTTTTGTAATTATAGAGCAAGCACATATCACCTGGGATGACCGTGAATTTGGAGTATGCTGTTCTTTAGTCGATTTGCAACAACTTTTCTTATTTAACTGAAGCCCGCGTACCATTTTGTATGTGAGAAAAACTGCAAAACAATTTCTCGATTTGAATCTAACGATAGAACTACCTTAATTTATTTTTCTTTCCGAACCACAAGAACGCGAGCATATACGATCCAACAAATCCCTAAACAGCACCGCGAGAATGTTGAACTTTCTCCGATTCGGATAAATCCGCTGCGGAGAACAGAAAACGTCTAGAAGCGTTCGAAACTTGCCTCTCGATCAACTCGGACGTCAATGACTCCAAGACACACCATATACATTCATGCAAATTGCTGACTCCTTGCTTTACTGTAACTGCAATATGCGGGCTTCCCATATAAAAACATGCATGTACACGCCACGTATACACACGTCTCTGATGAAACACAAAGAAAAATGGCTAAACAAGACGAGCGCGAGTGTCTTCAGGTTTGTATATACCCGTGCGTGTGTATGTTTGTGCACACGCGTAAATGCTTTTCAGAGTACATCTTTGGACGGCGGCAGCGGGGGCGTTGGGACGACGGGTCATCAGCCCACGACAAGTGGAGGCTCAGGATCTGGAATCCCAAGGAACGCGGCACGCCGATGGCTGTCGCAAACCTCGCAATCCAGCAGCAGGCAACACTCGGCCGAGTCCGATGGGGGAAGCCACGTGCTTGGGGCCAGTGGTCCCGTGGGCGTCGTTAACGCTGGGGGACCCGTTTCGACCTCTACGACGACCCAACAAGTCTCACGTCGGGTCAGTCCCGCCTCGGAACCAACGGAGATCGGTAGCTCCAATATCGGTGTTCCAGTTTCCGCCTCTGCTCGTTCCGAGAGGTAATTCGCATTTTTCGATTATCCAAAGAATCCGGAAAGGTCCAAAGAATGCTCGTTCGCCAGAAAGGTCGCCGTGCGATGCTTCTCCCGAATGTTGCCCAACGAAATTCACTTTTGTCGAACGATCTCGTTTGACGGTTGCAATTTCGACGTTTAAAGAATTGTATATTCGGAAAATCGGTAACTGGGTCACTTAACTTTTGCCAGAGGAAAAAGATAAAAGTGCATGTCGTATACAGTCAAAGGGATTTTCCCGCAAAGACCGTCAGCTTGTTTGTCAATCGTTTCGCCCTCGCGATATCCTCTTCCTGTACATATTTGTGATACGTGCTTCGCGATAAAGCGATAGACACTGTGAAATTTACTCGAGACATCCGCCAAATTGACATTTGATCCAGCGATAGAGGAAAGTTGTCTCGTGTAAGATTGTGTACCATGGTATTTTCCGCAACAGCCTTGGCTCAGGGAACATGTCTGCGAGAAGGTAAACATAAGCGGTGAAAGATCCGTTTTATTCGAGAAACCACCGTTCTTCGTAAATATCCATCATCGAAAACCACTATAACACGATTGACCTTGACCCTACAGCAAATTTTGATCGCGATTGAAATTTTAATATCAATCAATTTAATATCGAAAGTAATCAATATCACAAAAAAGCAAGATCAACCGCCAATCGGCTTTTCCAGAACATTTTTCGAACATTTTTCGGCCCTCCAATTTCATCAAAATGTCTAGCTGATAACAGAAAGGGAAAAAGATAAATCAATCTTGCAGAGGATCGAACGTGTCGATACTCCATCTTCGTGGAGCAGCCTCGGTCGATACCTGGGAAACGAGCGTAGTGCCGCAGCAACAAGCATCGAACTTTGGTTCGATCGGTCGAGGCAACAATTATTCCCGTTCGAGTTCAATAACGAATATAAAGCGTCACGAGCAGACACCATCGGCAGGCTCGGTGACGACATTGACCGGCAGTAATTCGACAATTTCGTCGAAGCAGCAGCAACCGCAGCAGCATCATCATCATCGTCAATCGCAGAAGCAGCAGCAGCAGCAGCAGCAGGAAAATCCTCACGGTGGACAAACGTCGCGCCGTCGCGAAGCAACGAATTCCTTTCTCAGCGGCAGTGGTGGTACTTCCGGTGAATTATTCGTCAGTGGTAATTGCAGTCGCGAACTGTCACCCGTGAGATGGTGCGATCGAGAAGTGGACGGCGTTTATCTCGGCAGATCAGGATGGGTTCAGGTGCAACAAAGATCTCTGGACGAGAATCGCAAGTGCAACTACGAGAGCAGTCCAGTGTCGATGAGCCACGGAGTTGGTGAAAGCGGAGGAGGCAGCGGAGGGGTGAGCGGAATGCTGGCGTCAACCGGAACAGTACCAATGCCACGGCGGTCAACGGTGAAACTCGCCGATTATCACTGCAGCAACAGCGAACCTGGCAAATGTCCGGACTTTGCTCGAGCTCTCACGCTCGACTCCCATCGTCCCGATTTTCTAAAGCTTCACCACGCTTCCGCGGATTACGAGGCAGCTAGCGCTTGCGGATCGCCTCATAGCATACCCGAGTCTTGTTCGCCACCCTCGATAACGCCGATCATATCACCGCCACCGGCTTTCCAGGACGTCGCGCGACGAACTCCCCGTTCCAGTCGTAGCCTCGCGGCTTCTTACGGGAAAGCGCCTTTTCTGCCGCGTTCAAACGCTATAATCGACAGTGACGTCATAAGTCCGCCGCCGTCACCGGCGCACAACGCTTGGAGTTCATTGCCACTGTCATCGAGCAGGAAAGCGTCGGGACCATTCAAGACACGCGGTAAATTGCGTCAGCATCAAGCTTCCTCGGCGGGGGGTTCTCTGATGACATCTTCGAGCAACGTGGGTCCTTCGAGCTCGCAGCAGGCTTCGCGACATCAGGAGAGGCAGTATCGTCTGGTACCAGCAAAGTCCTTGGAGGAACAAACTTCGAGCACGAGGCGAAGTCAATTCGCCCAGCGTTATCGCGACTCCTCGTCGTCATCGTCCTCGTCGATGGGCTTCCGGAGTCTCGATAGTTGCGTCAATAGAACGACGATGCCCCGTCTAGCTGAGAACACCGATTCCTCGGTCGAGGGCTACGAGGACGGCGACGAGGACGACAATCCGAGTACCTCGATGAAGGTCAGCGCGACAATTGGCAATTGTTCGCTCGACGATCAGGACTCGTCACCGGATTCCACGATAATCGATAACACCGCGATCAATATCGAGAGAATATCGCCGTCCGGAAGGCATCAAACCCGTCACAGTCGCGGCAGCCACCAGGTCGCCTCTCGACGGTCACCGGGATCCAACGAAGCGGGCAAACAATTGTCGCGCGAGTCTTCATCCTCGTGCTCATCGAGTTGCAGCAGTAGCGATCGCCAGGGAAGATCGCCAACGCCGAATCCATTCAGGCGTTCCAATCAGAACCGACAGCATCAGGCGGCAACATCGAGAAACACGCTGGAGTCGCCAGAGTCCCTTCAAACCTCAGCGGCGCGAGTACGAAGGTCGAGGAGTCTTCAATTGCCGGAAAAGAGGTCGCCCGGATCGTCCAACCAGTCGCAGCAGGTTTCTCGCGAACACTCGCGGGAATCGAGTGACTCGCAGGGTCGAGTAGTCGTGAAACTCCACGACAGAGGCAACGGGGAACGAGGAAAACGGCATCCGTTCGGCAATCGTGAGTTTTTCAATGACTTTACGTCGCACAGGCATTTTCCAAAATCTAATGAATTTTCATTACCTCGAAATCTTCTTTATTTATCACAAAAAAGAGCAAAAACGAATAAAAGTTTACATCGCTCGACTTTTTCATCCGTGCAGCGTGAAAAGAGCAGTTTTTGTTTTCCAAAGTCGCATTCGAGTGAAGTAATCTGATTTAAAGAAAAAAAATCTCACGACATTGACCGGTCGAACGGCTGTTTCCGCCCATTGCACCGTACATCTCCTTACGAGATTATAACCTTACGTCAAATTTCCTCTCCTTGCCCCGCGCGTGTACACATTAGCGAAAGCCTCTTACGCGGAGGCTGCAAATGCACGCGTCGGCATAAGCCGAAAACCATCGATATATCACTCGACGTAATAATTTGCAGGCAAAGCTCAATCGACCGAGGACACAGTTAACGCCGAGCTGTTGCGCGAGGTGGAAGTCGTGACGGAATATCTGTACGGTACGCGTAGCCGTGCAGCAGCGAGAAATTTATTGGCAGGTCGTTACGAGGGTCGCGAAGAGATCGGCCAACAGGAGCAAAGACGAGGGCCCGGTAACGTTGGTGGATCCGGTACATACGACGTGTACTTCATATCGGCTAAACAGCCGCGTCAGCAGCATCAACAAACGACGAGCAACAGTCCTCTGAGCGTCGGGAATTCCGGGCAAAAACAGCAGCAGCCCAACCGCAGGCCTAGAACGCTGCAGAGAGGCGTGACGACGCCAAACACGAGTGGTCCATCCAACTGTCCGGACTTTTGTCCGAGTTCGGACTCGAAGAATCGTTGCAGCAGCAGTACTTGTGATTTTTGGCCTTATTGCACCCAACGCGACAGTCGTTACTCGCCGAACCATGGGCAAACGGCGTTTATGAAGCTCTCGCAGAGTTATCCCTCTCATCGTCGAGTTTCGGCCGACAACAGCGGCAATGCGGTGTCACGCGACAGGGGCAGCGCTTGCTCCTCACCCGCTTCGTTAGACGTAACGGATGACCGCGCGGATTCCGCTAGTCGCAAACATCAGAGATCGCGGTCGGGAGCCGCTGCTGGCAATGTTCAAGGTCAAACTAAGGACGAGGAACGTTTGCCAAAGAGCGCGTTGAAACAAACGAGACGATCGCCCTTGGAATCGCCGAACGGGAATGAATCTTTGGAAAAACGCGATCATCATCCGACTCACTGGGAATATCGTAATTTTCAGATAGACCGTAGAGTGTCGCCGGTGCAGATGAAGCCTCCTGTCGGTAGATCGCCGAGTGCCGGCAGCGGAAACGTTATTTCACCCTCGATGACGACTTCCTCCTCGTCGAGCAGTGACATATGGATCACCACTTCGGACAGGACCGTCACGAAGAGTCCGAGAAATCCAAAGGGCAGTGGCGCGTCGACCCCCATGGACGACGCTGTTGTCGGTTCGTTGAAGATCCTGGATGAACCGACGCGAGACGGCCTTGGCACAAGACCCGGCAGTGCACCGGCGAAGAGGGACGATTCACCCTCCGAGAACAGATATCACTTGAATCCCCAGCAAAGGTCTTCGTCATTGCCGAAATCATTTCTCACGCACGACAGTCCAACGCGCAGGTGAGTCAAAGTCAAATATGCGTGTTTATTCACATGGTTTACGAACGATTTTGTATTTTTGATGGACCTGATTTCACTGAAATCGCAAGTAAAAAATGGTACATTGAATATCGATGAGTTTCATCGACTTGAATATTTCAAATTAAATTGAATGCTCCAATTTTTTTTCACCAAAGACTCATTTCTTCGGTAACTTTCACGAGCGGAATTATCGATCTTTCTTGGCGATTTTTAACGATGGATTAAAAATCGTTATTATTAATGGAATAATGAGATATTCCAGGTAACGAGACATTTTTTTATCCTTTTAACGAAAAGTTGCTGACGGCTCCGGAAGGAGTTTTCTTACTGACATTTCGAGATTTCGCGAAACACTCGATGAGTTTCCGAATCAGCGGGAAATTTCCCATGGGACGAGCTCCTGAAATATCGAAAATTCGAAAAAGAAAATTTTTGTCACTTTTAGCCACTTTTCCAGAACCGTCGAAAAGTCTTGTTTTTGCTTGAATTTAACGGTTACCGGATTTCGACGGATTAAATTGGGTAAAGAATTAAATGTGAGCGCGAGTACTCGTCCCTAGTATTTTAAAAAACGCACTCCCTTTCTGTGACTTGCCCTGCGTCTCTGAAGTAATCCCTCTGTTATGACTGCCTCTAGTTATGCCTCAAATGTATTTGAACTTAGTGGGTGTAAGGTGACTGCAAAAAAAACCCTCATTTATAACCAGTGGGGCTTTTGCGAGGCTTTGGCATTCGTGTATAATATAGCATCAAAGCCTATCGATTTCTCCGTCAACACACGGTTAACCGGTCGTACTTTGCATATCCAAATTACTTTTTACATGGCTAGGTATTTTCACGGCTCAAATTCTATATTATATCCGCACATTGAAACAACTCTGAATATTCAATACGAAGTATTTGCGTAGTTGGAAAAAAAACGTCATAATATTATTTTCTCATTAAAATGCCCACAATAATCATCTTTTCAAACACCCCATTGCGCGGGAGACTAAACGCGTCTACGTAACTTGCTAATTTTTTTTCGATAATTCGAAAGAAGAATGGGGCTTTTGGAGAAATTTGTATGAGCCAGAAAAAATGCTAATCAGATAAACTTTGATGAAAGAAAATTCATTAACGAACGAAAAAAATGTCACTTCTGAGGTTCCAAAGGGTGTTCGTATGTCATTGATAGGAATTCGCCAGTCGGTGAACGAAAGGACGAAACATTTTTTCGATAATGGACTACCGAATTGCATCGAATAATTTGAACGTACATTCCCGGTACATGTTTGAATATAGGTGTTACTATCTATATGAATATATGCATGCACATTGTAGAGAGAACACGACACTCTAACGTCAGTATGTCAGACCCCCCTGACTCTGTACTATACACGGTTTACTAATGGTGCAATTACACGCACGTCATGACCATGCAATATGTACATCCAAGCGAGACCTCGCGGGTCACATTCGATATAACGTAGAACTCCAGACAGGCATGCAGTGGACCAAATTTATGGCCCTCTGTCTTTCGATACCCTCTTCATTCTCAATTGCAGCAATTTTTCTATACTATACTATACTATACTAGATTGTTTTCATCTCCGGCATAAAAACATTAGCCACTTCAACGTCAAACCGTTACAAGTAAATCTCTCGTACTTTGGCATTTTTTGGAACCACCCATGATTCGTAACCGACGAAAACAATATTAACGAAATATAGATGCATACATTTTTGTATTTCTTTTTTAAATTACAATCTGCCAATTATTATCCCTGGCGGTAATTAAATGAGAAGTATTCTCAAGGCTATTTGGTTCTTTACTTTTTTTGCCATCGTCGTCGGAGATATCTCTACCGTCTTTACCATCGAAGCACCTTAAATTGGACGCGTTGAATTAACGAAATAGGATGAAAACTTGAGAACTTCTATTCGCCTCGCATATTTTATTTGGACCAAATTTATGCCCCTCTGTCTTTCGATACCCTCTTCATTCTCAATTGCGGCAATTTTTCGACTATACTGGATTGTTTTCATCTCCGGCATAAAAACATTAGCCACTTCAACGTCAAACCGTTACAAGTAAATCTCTCGTACTTTGGCATTTTTTGGAACCACCCATCATTCGTAACCGACGAAAACAATATTAACAAAATATAGATGCATACATTTTTGTATTTCTTTTTTAAATTACAATCTGCCAATTATTATCCCTGGCGGTAATTAAATGAGAAGTATTCTCAAGGCTATTTGGTTCTTTACTTTTTTTGCCATCGTCGTCGGAGATATCTCTACCGTCTTTACCATCGAAGCACCTTAAATTGGACGCGTTGAATTAACGAAATAGGATGAAAACTTGAGAACTTCTATTCGCCTCGCATATTTTATTTGGACCAAATTTATGCCCCTCTGTCTTTCGATACCCTCTTCATTCTCAATTGCGGCAATTTTTCGACTATACTGGATTGTTTTCATCTCCGGCATAAAAACATTAGCCACTTCAACGTCAAACCGTTACAAGTAAATCTCTCGTACTTTGGCATTTTTTGGAACCACCCATGATTCGTAACCGACGAAAACAATATTAACGAAATATAGATGCATACATTTTTGTATTTCTTTTTTAAATTACAATCTGCCAATTATTATCCCTGGCGGTAATTAAATGAGAAGTATTCTCAAGGCTATTTGGTTCTTTACTTTTTTTGCCATCGTCGTCGGAGATATCTCTACCGTCTTTACCATCGAAGCACCTTAAATTGGACGCGTTGAATTAACGAAATAGGATGAAAACTTGAGAACTTCTATTCGCCTCGCATATTTTATTTGGACCAAATTTATGCCCCTCTGTCTTTCGATACCCTCTTCATTCTCAATTGCGGCAATTTTTCGACTATACTGGATTGTTTTCATCTCCGGCATAAAAACATTAGCCACTTCAACGTCAAACCGTTACAAGTAAATCTCTCGTACTTTGGCATTTTTTGGAACCACCCATCATTCGTAACCGACGAAAACAATATTAACAAAATATAGATACATACATTTTTGTATTTCTTTTTTAAATTTTACAATCTGCCAATTATTATCCCTGGCGGTAATTAAATGAGAAGTATTCTCAAGGCTATTTGGTTCTTTACTTTTTTTGCCATCGTCGTCGGAGATATCTCTACCGTCTTTACCATCGAAGCACCTTAAATTGGACGAGTTGAATTAACGAAATAGGATGAAAACTTGGTGACTTTAATTCGCCTCGCATATTTTATTTAATAAGAATTTTTCTCGCGTTATAACCGTTTCTGGAACATTTTATACTCGATCGGGATTCTCGATAAAACGTTATGCGTTTATAGCTTCGGGAAGCTTGAAAACTTTTTTCTTCTATACCCAATAGTTGTATATAATGAACATCTGAAAATCCAGTGGTCGAGCCTGCGCCCGGCATCTCGCGTTATCGCGGGAGAAGAGAACTTTTTTTCGTCTCGTCGTCGAGACTTTTAAATTCCTTCGACGGTGAGATAATAACGCAAAACAAGAACGGAGCGTTCCTGGCAAAACAATCGAGTTCGATTTTTCTATTATTATTCCTTCAAGCGCACGTCCAGAAACCCGTTGAAACCGTTCAGAGATGAAAATGTAGGATGGAGCAAAGTTGTATAAGCCCGCACCCGCACAGTACCCGTATAGTACGGTTAAGGGTATATAGATTCGAGTGCATTACCCTCAGTGAGCTGAAAAGCCTCTCTAGACGTAATGAACAAAAGCTCTTATACACTAACGTAAAATATACATCGCGCGTTTATGCCTCAAAATCAAAACTATTCCCAGTTGTTATTGCATAATGCCTGAAACGGTTTCGTCTCAACGGCACGTCGCGAAAACACAATCGAGACACTGTACGAAGCAAGTTTTGACGTGTTTGTACTTCGCGGAGTATCTTTTTTACCGTGCAGGCTTTCAGTAACGTTACGTAAAGCGATATATTTATTGAACATTTGCAAATGCCATTAATTTAAAGCCCTCTCATTTTTCCTGCATCTGTTTACCGTCCTTCTTTCCTAGCTATGTTCATGAATTGAAAATGTCATTTCAATTTCGGTAGAAACACAGTGAAATCTATCTAAAAAGTTTGAAAATATTCATTCGCTGTAGGAAAATAGTTACTAGAGCGGTTTTCCAAAAATAAGATTCGTTAAAATGTTTGAACGGTCATAAACTTCGTTGCGTGAGGGTAGAATTTGAAACAATGTTTTAGCCTAGGTCAGATTTCACTCGTGATCGATTCGAAAAAAGCAGCATCTTCGGAATCCCGTAATTTTCGTATCACGAAACGGATAAATCGACAACGGTGAATATATCGAAAAATTCGATGTTGCTCGTACGAATTTTTTAAGAAAGGATTAACGTGAAAATGCGTATTTCTGTACAAATTCCCTGATGTAGTTGCCATCTCTGTGCGGAAAATCTGAATAAATTATCCGCATAGACGTGATCCACATTTGCATGGCACAAGAAGGCTAGCATCTCGAAATACTCGGCCGAAATTGCTCTGATCGCTTCGTTGGAACTTCCCTGTAACATTAATTCGCGCTCACGTCAGCTGGGAAACGTCACTTTAATTAAAGGATAGCAGGGTCCTTTGATAATTTGAAAGGAAGTATGTCAGTTTAACGAAAAACAAAAAATGTAAATCGTGTTTTCAATCAAAAATTCAGATGAATTTCGCTCAAACCAGTAGGTGAAGATGAATTACTCATAATGACGCTCAAAAATCATTCCCGTCGATTTTAAACTATTCAAGAAAAATCGTGAATCTCCAAATATTTTCAGCTCGATTCTTCGTCATATCAAACGTTCAAACAAATGCACTTACTGTTTTCCGAACACGTCGTAGAATGATTTTTCAAAATAATATAATTATTCACGTACAATCACGTGTTTTCAATTAAAAATTGAGATGAATTTCGCTCAAACCAGTAGGTGAAGATGAATTACTCATAATGACGCTCAAAAATCATTCCCGTCGATTTTAAACTATTCAAGAAAAATCGTGAATCTCCAAATATGTTCAGCTCGATTCTTCGTCATATCAAACGTACAAACAAATGCACTTACTGTTTTCCGAACACGTCGTAGAATGATTTTTCAAAATAATATAATTATTCACGTACAATCCGCACAAATGATTTTTTCCTGATTCTACGATCTTTAAATGCCGATCCACTTGTTTTTTGATCAAATCGTTATTGATAAAATTTGTGCAATAATTTAAAACGTATTCGAGCTTACTCCTGAATTTTGAGGATATTTCGTTCGCAGTATGCGTACAAATATTACGCATCGAGTTATGCGAAATTTTTAAATCGACCAGAAGAAACAAGAAAACAAATAGAAGCTCGTTGATGCGCATAGCGATGACATATCCGCAAGAGCCTCAGTGAAATATGAAGATGAGAAAGGAAAAGAAAAAGTAGAATGTTACTCTTTTCGTATTTTCGTGTTACATTTTACATACATGTATATTTTCCGATTCACATTTTCTCCATCCGATATTACACTCTGTACGGTACAAAGTACACGTATATATAAATATGCATATAGAAAATATTTTCCGCCGCCCAGCCGAGAATTTCGCCGGGATACACCGTCGCCGCGCTATTCATAAAGAAAAATTTAATCTCGCTATCTCGTTGGAAATTCTTTTGAGGTTTTTTTTTTCAAATTTTTCATTTCGCTCGATACGCATCTTCATCTCTCGACGATTTTCTTCCTTTTTTTCTTCATCAGAGCGGGTGTGATTTAAAAAAAAATCGATAATTTTAACGAAGTCCAACACCGAGGAAAAATCTCGTTGAAAAAAACTGATGCGAGAGTCGTTACTCTCGGTTCTCTCTTCTTGTCACACTCGCCATTTTTCGCGAAATTCTCATCGTACCGGGACAAATTGACGGAGCAAAAAAAAGCCAAGAAAAACGGAGTTCACTCGTTGCGAAAAATCAAGGGCGATTCGTTATTGACATTTTTATTGAAAGTTCCAACATGGCTTGATTTGATTAACTTCGTAACTTCGTTAGAGTCCGATGAAAATCGATCCATTTTTTAAATTTATCCTGACGACAAATTCACCATTAAAAATCATATCAGCATGTCGTTTATCGAAATTTTGGAACGTGGATAACGCGCAACAACGTCAAAATAACTCGAAATGGGAAAAAATGCACAGGGTATATAACAATTATTATAACAAATTCGAGCAGACTGCATCTTCTTCGAAGTTTTCGAAATAACGATCATCGTTTTCAAAATGTGTTCTGGCTACTGCAATTTGCGTTCTTGACGTAAAATTGACGGAAAACCCTTGCTCTGTTGTTCTCTATTCACGTCAGAGTCTTCAAGCTCGCTTCGAAGCATCGGAGATGACAGTTTCGATATTAAAATCTGAAAAGTATCATTTCCCGGTACGAAATGTGACACGTTTTATGTACGTTTCAAATGCAGAGGCGTTAAACCATATTTGCTCTGGTTTACTCGCCTATTTTCAATTACATCGCAGATTAGATGGTGAAAATTCGACATCTAACGGTCCTTGATGAAGTGGCGAGTGGATGAGAGAGAGAGAGAGAAAGAGGGAGATTGATTGATGCTGGAGATGTT
The DNA here is from genome assembly GCA_959613375.1 of Heteropelma amictum. Taxonomy (NCBI): domain Eukaryota; kingdom Metazoa; phylum Arthropoda; class Insecta; order Hymenoptera; family Ichneumonidae; genus Heteropelma; species Heteropelma amictum. The sequence goes on along the minus strand of OY390720.1, from coordinate 27,950,663 downwards.
GAATGTATGCAAAGCACACGGTTGGCTGCAGGCTCGTTGAATTTAGAGCACGTTTATCGGATTTGTAACTTCGTTGATTAAAAAGATCCCATTGATTCGTACGACACACAATCAAACGTAACGAAAAATGTCATCTGTTATAACATCGCGGAAATTGTGCAAAAAATGTTCTCTCGTAAAGTGGAATAAACAAAAATCTGATTGATCCATCTCGCGATTTTCTTCTTCAAACTTTTCTGTCGTTATTTCTTCTCGGTTGGAGAAAAAAATTGCGAAATAATATGATATACATATATTTCGGAGATATGCCGCAAAAGTTTTGCAAAAATAACATCGAATCGTCGGCCTCGGAATAAAAGAATTCAGTGTCTATAAGACGGTCCGGTTTTTACGCCACCTTCAGTCGGTTTCTCTCTTGGAAAGACATAAGATCAAATGAACCGACATGTCGATAAGAAAAGGAGCTATTTACGTCTTCACTTCTGTCGAGGAAAAAAAAAAACTTGGTGCTCCATTGAGCTCATGAACACTTTTGATAAAATGTTCGTCGAACCTGTCATCCTTATAAGGCTCGCGTTTGTCGTGGACCGGTGCTACTCGCGATCGCGTACAGTGTAAAAATCGGTCGAAAGCCCAGCGTGTAGTCGCCCACACGAGGCTCGCACGGATGTGTATAATACGCTACGTGCATGTATGTGTTTCATGTACCAACAACCCTCATCTTGGCACCATCGTACGCCTCTCGTCCGTCTTCCGTAACGTACGAAATTTATTTCACATTTTTCTTCATACCTGTGTGCGAAGCTCGTAAAACCGTGGGCGAGTGTAACTCGTTTTTCGGTAAATCTCACTCGTATAAACACGCGCACCCGTACCTGCATACAGGGTGTCCGAAAACTGCTCGAAAAATGTCAATGGCTCAAAATCAAATTCGGAACGACATTTCGAGTGGAACGTTGTTTTACTTTTTTACGCGACCAAAACCTAACGAGTCATTAATTGTCAAAGTTTGAGCCAATCAGACTGGCGTTCTGTATAACACGCATTGTACACTCGCCACCGGCGAGAGTATTTTTTTTACGGAATAAGCGAAATTTCGATGTGATTTCGAAATATTTATTGTTATTTTTGATTAATTGGTGGAGGTTAACTTTTAATAATACAACGCACGCTGATTGGAGAATTAACCAAAAACTCGCGGATCCTAAAGATATTACTGTAAAAAAGCAGAGGTCGAGCTTTTTTAACAGTCGACAACAATTAATTCCATCACGGAAAATCTAAGGAAATTGATTTATTCAGCGAGAATAATATTCGCGTGCTAGTTTGGAAGCAAAAATTTAATTTATAATAGCATCAGTGAAGGCATTTAAAAAAAACATGGTAATCTGTTTTAAAGTCCGTACAAAAATTTTCGCATCATCAGCGTTCACGGTACCGATTTTCCCTTCGTTATTTCATAAATTGCCTCTCTCCGACGCTACGTTTTTTCATCGAAACCCTTTCAATCGCCTAGCAATTATGAAACGCAATTATAAAATCGTGAAAAAAGAATGACAAATTAGTCCAAGTTCACAGTGAATTGGAGCAAATACGCAAATTGCCGACGTACGGTATATACTCGCGACGAGAAAATTTGTCATCAATTAGTCAAATCTGTTCTGCAAAGTTCGCTCAGTGTCGCAACCTTCCCATAATTAATTGCCTCATTATACACGGTCGAAGAAAGACGCGGCATTTTATTTTCTTCATTAAACGAGGTGTGTCGTTTAAAAGGGAAATATATATATTTGCGCGCATATACAGATGTGTGTGTGTGTGTTTATTTGTATTAAACATATAAGTAATAACATTTCAGCGCTTATTTAGTGCTTGAATGATTCATACGGTCATCTCGACGAAATATATGCTCGACAAACGAGGATCCTTCAAGGTTCCAACGTCTGCGTGTTATTCGCGTAGTTACATCATTTCGACGTCGCCATTAGATTCAGCCACACTCTGCAAATTCTCGTACAAAAGTGGGGGGCTAAATACCCGAGAGTTCGTTATAGTTACAACGTGGCAACTTTCACTTCTTCAAATACGAGCGAGTATTTTGCCTCCTCAAGGCTCCTCGAACACCTCTTGCTTACCTACCGGTTTTTTTTTCTCTCATCCTCGTCGAGAGCCCTACCGGTTTCGTTCAGCAACTGCCAGATGGCCACCTAGGTATCTATCTCTCAGGTAAAAATATACCGATACACTTTTACATTTTCTTTACCCGAGTCCATTATCGACGCGAACGGAACTCGTCCTTAACGTATACCCGCGCAGTAAAATTCATGACAATACACGTTATCGATCGAGCTGATGGAATTCCATTCAAACAAATTCGTCGGTACGTTCGTTTCGTCAGCGTTTCGAACGCCGTCCGAACAAATACAAAAGTTTTCTTCTCAGCTCTGCGAATTTAAATAACGATTACCCGAAAAAAATTGAAATTCTATCGCGTTTGTGACTCGTTGCAGTCTTATGGCGAAGTTTCGAATGGCATTGGTCAAAAGGTTCGATATTTCGTGCAGGTTTAATTTCTGCTTTTACTCGAATGGTAAAAGGGAAGAGGATCAAGACGAATGAGGCCACGTTTTACGATTAAAATAATAAATAACGTATATTATAACGAATATTCGACCGAACAATTCGTGGCGCGCGAATTGTACGTTCACGATTATTAAATGTTTGACCAAAAAGAGAAACAACTCTACGATAATCGTATTTCGTGCGCTATACGCTTCGATAATTTTCCGAACGGCAATTAAGGCCATATTGTAGTATATGTGTGTTGGATGAATGCAATATGCAATATTATACCGGGAAGGGCAAAAAGCTCGCCTTTTTTACAAAAAGCGAGCGTGACCGATCGATCCTCCGGTTCTCATCCATAAATAATACATCCGGTCTCACTTGATGCGCAAATAAACACACGATATTCATTTCTTTTTCCGAAAGCTGTGTATTCCGAGAGCAAAGATCGTTTAAGTGATATAAAACATAACATACATAAAAAAAAAACATTAAGAATTATAATATACGGATACATGGTAAATTGGCTGAAAATTCATGGACTCTATAAGGGAAAAATAGAAATATTATATTCTCAGGGACGTTTTTGTTCTGATTTGGTACTTTGCGAAAATCGAGTAATTATCTATTTTTCATTTCGAATCTTTCGTACCGACGTTTTCACAAAAGATTCTCATTGCATTTAAATAACCATTCGTCACATTAGAAATTTTTTTATTACTGATTACTGCATTTCAATGTTCGATTTGCCATTTGTTAAAAAATGCGGACATTCATTGTGGAATCGTTGTGAATACCAGTACCTCGAGCAATTCAATCCGCCCACAATACTTTTTTTCCCAAAGACCACAGATAAACTGTTTCGTAAAGATTGGCTAAACGCCAAAATATGCCAAAGGACCGAGAATAAAAATCTCCTAACCCCCGAATGGGCTATAAACACAGCCTGTGAACTGGATGCACCGGCATCGGCATGAGCCACGATTTTAATACGCTCAGTTTATATCTGTATATCCACGTTTTTCACTGCAGCGCCCTCTACTGGCGCATTCCTCTGACGTACACATATATACATGTATATACACTTTACATAACGTATATATCAACAAAATCCAGCGTGGTGGTCGTGTGGGCAAGCCGGTACAGACCGCCGAGAGACACGACGTTAAACGAAGATAGCGTCGAGAGTTGCGCGGTGGTTGCTGCGTGAACATTACCCGAAGTGCAGTCTGTCGGGCGCTGTTGGAACGACAGGACGCACGAGCAACGACCGTTACGTTCCCCGGCGTTATAATGCCCTCTACTATTTGTTTACACTATTTCAACTGAACACAAAAGGAACTAACCGTCGTGTCTCTCCTTCTCGAGTGTTTCTTTATCCGCAGAGTGACGCGGTGAATAAATCAATCAACGAAAAGTGTATATAATCAAACAACGAACATAAAGAACATACAAATATACCACCGAGTTTCATTCTTGTCGTGTAACACGTGGGCGTTGGTGTTTTTCTGCATTTCCTCGCGTGATAATGCACTCGCGACTACAGCAACGATGTTTCTTTGATACACGAATAAAACACCGGAAGTAATACAATTACGATAAGGAAAAAGCGAAGAGAGCAAACGTCGCATAGTGCCGAGTGTGTTTGTCGAAGAGACAACGGATACAACAAGATTCGAAAGTGCGGAATGGACGAAGGGAGGATAAGTGAAATTTTGTCGGCGGGGTTAAAACGTGGACGGGTTGAGGATGAGATGGGGGTGGTCGGTCCAACGACGGAAACAAGGACGACCAAGAGTCGCACGTTAATGCGTCACAGTTGGCATTGCACCTGCGCTCACCTGCCCGTGCCCCCGGAAACGTTTCCCCCCGCAAGATTCACCGGTCCTGCTTCTGGTCACAGCTGGGAGAGCGTGTTACCATGCTCAAAACTATCCAGGTAACTTTGATACGAGCCTAGTCAGTTTTCCTCAAACTACTCGCACATATGCCTGCGTCTTTGCGCTGAAACTGAAGAAAAGTGCATGTTTCAGCGTCACTCTACTGCCGCGGTAAAATTTCGCGAACGACAGAGTGACGGGGAGGAGCCATTTTTTATTTTAATTCACAACAAACTAGGAAAGTCGCTTCGAGCGTTTCGCGTACCGGACACTCGGTGACTGTTGGTTATCCGGTTTTTCGATTAGATTCTCAACGAGTTTAACGATCATTCGAGACGAAACGTTGATTCAAAAGATATTTCACAGAGACTAAGGTTTTCGGACACGAATTAGGTTAACCACGTGTAGTTACAAGCATTTAGTATATACATTTTTTTCGGCGCGATAACAGGGTACTTTTAGACTACGAAATAATCAATGCTTTCGGTGAATATCGCGACGCGAATATCGAGAGAAAGCATTGTTCCCTTCGCGATTCCTTCGGCCATCAAATTCGTGCAAGAAAGTCACAATTATACTCTTCAAACGGAGAGGCAATGGCGGCCACTGTACTCGCTTATTTTTTCAGATCGATAGAATGTAATTATTCATTCCCATCGACGTCAGCCTCGAAGACTGGCGCAAAGCTCGCGCGACGAGTTTTCCTTTTCCCCCGATTATCCGAATTATGTGGAAAAAAGACAAATGAAAATTACTTCCTCGGCCGATCCCATCGAGCGACCTCTGTCGGTGTTGATGGTGTTTTTTTTTCTCTTTCTCTCTCTTTCCATCGTTTACGTTTACATTAGACGAAACAAAAGCAAAAGAGCGTTGGCATCCGTTACTCGGAGGGGAAAAAAAGATAAAAACTAATCAGCCCATGTTTCTCGGTAATCAAAGTCGTAGTCAATATTATGAAACGATTCTGGCAATCTATATATGTCGTTATGTCACACAGAGTCTGTTGAATTCTGACGCTCTGCGAGGACGATTAACCCATTAATATCAAATTCATATGGTAACAACGATACTGTATTATTATTATTATTATTATTATCATTATTTACTTGCAAATCGTAAAAAAAAAGGAAAATAAGAACGTTTGATTATATCAAAAATGAAGTATACAAAAAAAAACAGTTGTACGCCCCGCACTTTTGTTTATGTTTCAAAAAGGCATCGAACCAGGGGCATCGAACACGTTATTAAATCTAGGCATAACGAATAAAGCGTTCGTTACGATAAAGGGCAGCCATTCGAGACGAATCTTGGATCTTTCGTTACGTCTCTAAATTCGTTGAGTATTCGGTTAATCCGCGAGAAGATATCTCAAAGTATCTATCAAATTCATATAGTAACAACGATACTGTATTATTATTATTATTATTTACTTGCAAATCGAAAAAAAAAAAAAGAAAACAAGAACGTTTGATTATATCAAAAATGAAGTATACAAAAAAAAACAGTTGTACGCCCCGAACTTCTGTTTATGTTTAAAAAAACCAGGGGCATCGAACACGTCATTAAATCTAGGCATAACGAATAAAGCGTTCGTTACGATAAAAGGCATCCATTCGAGACGAATTTTGGATCTTACGTTACGTCTCTAAATTCATTGAGTATTCGGTTAATCTGCGATAAGATATCTCAAAGTATATCAAATTCTTATAGTAACAACGATACTGTATTATTATTATTATTATTATTATTATTATTATTATTGTTATTATTCACTTGCAAATCGTAAAAAAAAGGAAAACAAGAACGTTTGATTATATAGAAAATGAAGTATACAAAAAAAAACAGTTGTACAACGACTTTTCTTTACGTTCGACTTTTTTTTTCCATTCAAAACGAGTCTTGGATCTTTCGTTACGTCTCTAAATTCATTGAGTATTCGGTTAATCTGCGATAAGATATCTCAAAGTATCTATCAAATTCATACAGTAACAACGATACTGTGTTATTATTATTATTATTTACTTGCAAATCGTAAAAAAAAAGGAAAACAAGAACGTTTGATTATATAGAAAATGAAGTATACAAAAAAAAACAGTTGCACAACGACTTTTCTTTACGTTCGACTTTTTTTTTCCATTCAAAACGAGTCTTGGATCTTTCGTTACGTCTCTAAATTCATTGAGTATTCGGTTAATCTGCGATAAGATATCTCAAAGTATCTATCAAATTCATACAGTAACAACGATACTGTGTTATTATTATTATTATTTACTTGCAAATCGTAAAAAAAAGGAAAACAAGAACGTTTGATTATATAGAAAATGAAGTATACAAAAAAAAACAGTTGCACAACGACTTTTCTTTACGTTCGACTTTTTTTTTCCATTCAAAACGAGTCTTGGATCTTTCGTTACGTCTGTAAATTCATTGAGTATTCGGTTAATCCGCGATAAGATATCTCAAAGTATCTCGTACCCCAGTGAATTCAAAATGCAATAAGACGTTTATCTGGTCATTCAGTCGTTTCTCGATAACGCAGCAGCAGTGTACGTGTCGACGATACCAGCGTATTTCACTTCGAACGCATAGTTGGTCGTTTCATACACAAATTTTAATACCCAATCAGCCTTATCGTAAATTCCTATCGTTTGCTGTATAACTACAGATAATAACAACGTTAATCATTTATTATCTCTCTCATGAACGCCGGCGGATCTGTGATCGACCATAGAAACTGGAAGTGTTCCCGATCCACGCGTTAACGTCACAAAAACTCGGACAAATTTCCATCTCCAGTGTCACAGAGACGAGATCGGTGCACGACTCGTTTGTTCGAGCAAAAATAGCCCGCAATTTTGTCCTACCCTAGTTTTATTTGACACTCCACGTGACGTTTGTTCTCCACAAATTTTTTCGCAGTCATATCGTTGACGTCACGTGAGCCTCGTACGAAATTTCGGCCAAAAAATATGCAATCGTTGGCAATATTTCAACAAGGGAGATTACGAAGGAGCGCGAGAGAAAAGTTGAGAGATGACGTATCTCAGTGGTATTTAAATTCCCACAATGGGCGGCTCTATCAATGAAATTGGGGTCTATTCCGACGGCTGAGCTGCGTTCCCCGGGTTTTCCGACTGTGAAAAGACGGTGGAGAATATTCCCGAGCCGTTGTACACACTGAAAAAAAAATGAAAATTCAGCCAACCCCGCAGGGGGGTCGAGCGTTTTTCTGTGTTTACTCAAAGAAAATTTGGTAATTCTTTACTTTAGCGAGCTACCCCATGGTTCTGTTGCTGGATTTAAATTAATTCAACTGCGAATACCATTGAAAAAAAATACATTTGGTTTTGAATCAATGGTATTGAGCCAACCGATATTCAGCTGGTGACACGGATTCTTTTTTTTTCAGTGCATGTACGGGCATAAATATGGGGTAATTCACGCGAGTGTTGATGTAAAAAATAGCGAAGAAACGGAGGGAAAAAATAGTATCAATTTGTCGAGTTTTTTATCTTCCGAAAATTCGAAAAATGCCTATCGGCGATTGCACCAAGGATCAATATTCTCTTTGGATATACCCAATTAGGGTAAAAAATAGTATCAATTTGTCGAGTTTTTTTTTCTTCCGAAAATTCGAAAAATGCCTATCGGCGATTGCGCACCAAGGATCAATATTCTCTTTGGATATACCCAATTAGGGGAAAAAATAGTAATCAATTTGTCGAGTTTTTTTTTCTTCCGAAAATTCGAAAAATGCCTATCGGCGATTGCACCAAGGATCAATATTCTCTTTGGATATACCCAATTAGGGTAAAAAATAGTATCAATTTGTCGAGTTTTTTTTTCTTCCGAAAATTCGAAAAATGCCTATCGGCGATTGCGCACCAAGGATCAATATTCTCTTTGGATATACCCAATTAGGGGAAAAAATAGTATCAATTCGTCGAGTTTTTTTTTCTTCCGAAAATTCGAAAAATGCCTATCGGCGATTGCGCACCAGGGATCAATATTCTCTTTGGATATACCCAATTAGGGGAAAAAATAGTATCAATTTGTCGAGTTTTTTTTTCTTCCGAAAATTTGAAAAATGCCTATCGGCGATTGCGCACCAGGGATCAATATTCTCTTTGGATATACCCAATTAGGGGAAAAAATAGTATCAATTTGTCGAGTTTTTTTTTCTTCCGAAAATTCGAAAAATGCCTATCGGCGATTGCGCACCAAGGATCAATATTCTCTTTGGATATACCCAATTAGGGGAAAAAATAGTATCAATTCGTCGAGTTTTTTTTTCTTCCGAAAATTCGAAAAATGCCTATCGGCGATTGCGCACCAGGGATCAATATTCTCTTTGGATATACCCAATTAGGGGAAAAAATAGTATCAATTTGTCGAGTTTTTTTTTCTTCCGAAAATTTGAAAAATGCCTATCGGCGATTGCGCACCAGGGATCAATATTCTCTTTGGATATACCCAATTAGGGGAAAAAATAGTATCAATTTGTCGAGTTTTTTTTTCTTCCGAAAATTTGAAAAATGCCTATCGGCGATTGCGCACCAGGGATCAATATTCTCTTTGGATATACCCAATTAGGGGAAAAAATAGTATCAATTTGTCGAGTTTTTTTTTCTTCCGAAAATTCGAAAAATGCCTATCGGCGATTGCACCAAGGATCAATATTCTCTTTGGATATACCCAATTAGGGGGGAAAAAAAGTGGTCCTGCGTGACTTTGGATGTCCGCCTAGTGTGCATTAATGTACGCGTGGTAAAACGCGAAGCACCATCGCGATCTTCATCCTGCGATATAGTTTCGTTCTTTTCGAAGGAAATCTCGGGGTGTATGAATGCGTGTACGCACATACACGCGAGTAACAGCGGAATATGTGAAACACAGGTACGCGTGTATGAGATTTCTCGTTGGCATCTCGTCTTCGCTCGTTGTGGCCACGTTGCACTTGAAAACTGGTTGGTGAGCTTCGGAAAGGCTGTCGAGAAACTACAAAGAGAGGGACGCGGCGAGAGGGAGAGAGCGAGCGAGAGAGAAAGAGAAAACAAGAAAATCTCAAGGCGCGACCGACGAGCACACGCACACACGCACGGATCTCTTCCCTCTCGCCCTTTCCGTTATGGAATACACGTAGGTATAACTAAAATCCTGGCGGCAGGGCTTTTTCGAACGAAGAAGATCACTCCTCTCCTCGCTGCAGCTTCTCTCATCTCAGGGCTTTCCGAGAATAAGAAAGACCGTGCTCTCGGGGCTGAATTGCCGAAACGGAGAAGGAAAGAAATGTGTAACGGAAAACAAGGCTAAGAGAGAGAGAGAGAGAGAGAGAGAGAGAGAGGAGGATTAGGGGAGTGGGGAGACATCCCGAGATTTTTGTACGTACATGATCTCCGCGAAGAGAGAGAGAGAGAGAGAGTGAGGCTGGCGAATGAAATCCGAAGCGCCCGCGCGCTTCGGGGAGTCTGCAGTACGCGAACAGGATTCCCCTGTAAACACGATATGTATATATACGTATATATAGGCTCATTTCGCGATCACCTTCTGTCACTTTAATAAAGACCAATGCTGGTGAAGAAACGAGACAACGCGGTTGGAAAAAGTCGTAGTCGTCTCTGTGAGAAAAACAGAAAGTTTGGCAGATTTTCATAGATAAACTCGGAAATTTGTAGGTTTTATGTCCAGAGGCCCGAACCGTTCATTTGTTTTCGTGTGAATTTAAAAAACTATCCGAGCCACCAAATGTACCTGCTAATTACACCCTAATACGATACGATGCCATTTTACGTCGCCCTACATTCCTAATAATCGATTCTCTTGACCCAGGCCTCAATTAATAACGAGTTGATCAATTACCCCGAGGCGTTTGTGAATTAATTGATCATTTTCGTCTGGGGTTGAATTTTTTGCGAACGTAGCGACGACCAAAGTGGAAAAGCGGTGCTGAATCGCGTTAAGGTAGTTCTATCGTTAGATTCAAATCGAGAAATTGTTTTGCAGTTTTTCTCACATACAAAATGGTTCGCGGGCTTCGGTTAAATAAGAAAAGTTGTTGCAAATCGACTAAAGAACAGCATACTCCAAATTCACGGTCATCCCAGATGATATGTGCTTGCTCTATAATTACAAAAATTGCGAAAAAAATTTTCTTAAGATTTTTTTGGAAAACTCAAGAAATCTTCTTTGATGTTGCATAAAAATGTATGCAAAGTTTTAGAAGGCTTCACCACGTAGAAGCCGAGATATTCATTGATGAAAATGCAACTTTTAACACGCGCTCTTACGAGAGACTACCGAAAATTGTGATTTTTACCAATAAATATCTCAACTTCCACGTGGTAAAACCTTCCAAAATTTATTACACACGTATATATGACATCAAAGAATACGTATTCAAATTTTCAACAAAATCTTAAGAAAACGATAAAACAATAGAACTACCTTAATCTTGAGGTTCAAGAATTTTTACGACGCGCGGTGATATATGCGTTTTACTCCGTCGAGTTATTCTTTGGCCAACACAACTTCCTGTCGGTGCTACGAAGTATGCACACGTTCAACGACGTACATGCGAGTTGGATAGTTATGTACAATTCTATTGGCGACTAACAAACAGCAAGGCGCAAAGATCGTCGCCATGCGCGTCAAAACCTGCCCCTTCGTTCATCGCAAAATCCACTCTCGGTACGCACCGGTACACGCACAGAATGCACTCGAAGATAACGGCAATAGTGCAGAGTCAGATTTAGGACTTGTCTCATCGTCGCAAACTTCGTCGCAATCATCGCAAACTTCCGATTGCCACAATTTTGTTGACAAACTGCTCGTTGGGTAACCTCAGGATGGAGAAACGTCCGCGAGTACACTTGTCGAGCGAAGATAAACTTCGTTTTTATTGTCAATATTCTACGCCTTACCGAATATTTGTAAGCAATTTTTCGAAATTGGTATACTCGTGAAAAACAAAATGGAGGATGTAATGAAAATTTAGGAAAATGGAAGATAAAAAATGGAGAAAATTTGAATTTTTGTCGAGATCCAACGATGCAAACTTCAAGATCAGCGAGACACCCTGTACACTTTCATTATTCCACCTGGGCAAGATGCGTGACGTATCCCGTGATATCGTCCACACCCTCTTCTCATATATACATTCGCCCGTCTCACTACTCCAGTTGTTTACACAACCTTTCTAATAACATTTAGAGCAACAATTTTACGCAAGCTCGAACCGTGAGACAGACAAAATATTTATGGAAAACGTGCGGATTGCACGTCGCATTTTTTCATCGTCAGCATTCCGCAATTTTCGGTATCACGAAACTTGCAAAGAAGTGCAAGAAAAAATGATCTTGAAGTTTGCATCGTTGAATCTCAACGAAAAATCGAATTTTTTCACTTTCTTACGTACAATTTGCTTGAACTTTTGTTACATTGGCTATCTTTGTTCGCGAGTGTCATAATTTCGAAAATTTGCTCAAAAGTCTTTGGCAAATCGAAAAATATTGAGGATGAAAAAGAAGCTTACCGTGGCGTTTCGTTGGAATTCAACGATGCAAACTTCAGAGTCATAAGAAAAATACAACGAACATTCAGAAAAAATCGACGAGAATACGAAAAAACTCGAATTTTCGTTGAGCTCCGCCCAAGCAAGCTCGAACTTTATCATATTTCGTTTCTTCGCGCTTTATTTCACCGCCGAAAACTCAAACTTTTATTTTGGGGCGATGCGACTTTTCCAAACGATCTTTGCGAGATTTACGATAAGATATGCAAATTGCTTCGTTCGCACACCACTTCCCATCCATTCGCCCGTCTCACTACTCCAGTTGTTTACACAACCTTTCTAATAACGTTTAGAGCAACAATTTTACGCAAGCTCGAACCGTGAGACAGACAAAATATTTATGGAAAACGTGCGGATTGCACGTCGCATTTTTTCATCGCCAGCAATCCGCAATTTTCGGTATCACGAAACTTGCAAAAAAGTGCAAGAAAAATACAACGAACATTCAGAAAAAATCGACGAGAATACGAAAAAACTCGAATTTTCGTTGAGCTCCGCCCATGCAAGCTCGAACTTTATCATATTTCGTTTCTTCGCGCTTTATTTCACCGCCGAAAACTCAGACTTTTATTTTGGGGCGATGCGACTTTTCCAAACGATCTTTGCGAGATTTACGATAAGATATGCAAACTGCTTCGTTTGCACTTTCGACATTTCGACATTCTCGTGCTGACACTCGCATTTACGCGTCATCGTATTTGGCTAAAGACATTTTCGTGTATATAAACATAAATGCGAGAGTATCTTTACATTCTCATATCGTCGCTTGCCAAACGCGTTCAAAAAATGCATAAATAACGTACATTACGCCAAAAACCAAAAATTTCATCCCCATTCCTCGATATCGATCCCATCGATACGCGACATTCGTCAATTTTCAATATGGCGATGGATCTACGAGGACTCGCAAATTCTCCTTGCGCGCACTACAAATATTGTCCATAAACTCGTACTGTGACAGATTCACGTCGAAATGAGCGCATGCAGGTTGAGCGAAATAATCCACATACGAGGAAAATAAATGCTTTACTTTTTTAAGTAGAACTCTTGAATAATTCACAGTGCGATCGATCGTAACGGTTGAAAAAATATGTTTTTTTTATCGCTAAACGATCATCGCTTCATTACGCCAATCATATTCTCGCATTCGTGCATAATCCAATTGCGAAAAGCACTTCGATATCGAGTTGATTGCGCGCGTTGACGCGGTAATTGGTACTTCATTTCACATTCCGATTGCGAAGCGGAAAATAATGGTCGCTGTTTTTATTATAAATTCATAAAACATGCAGCGGAACGAGAAGAGAAAATGATCAATTCGCGCGAAACAACACGAATTTTGTTAACATATTCATTCATTCAAACGTATGCCATCGAGTACGCCACGAAATTCGCTCTGTGAAAATGTGTATCCGAAAGAGCATTAAATCTTCCGGATGTAGAATAAATAAATTTTTTTTCAACCTGGGACGAAAATTTAATCATTCGACAAAGCCAGATTGCATTCCAAAAAGGGACTCGTAGAAACGTTGACAACATTTTCAACGATTCTGGACCTGATTTGCCTTAAATTTTGTACCAAATCTCTATAAAACCTTTTTGGATTCTCACAAACTCATAATTATGTGTAAAAAATATATAAAAATATATTGTAAGGGACATCGAGAAGCCATGGGGATATTGGTCTGAAGAGGGAGTGAAAGGACAGGATAAAGAAATGTGGGCGAGAATGAGATGCGGGAACATAGGAAGAGCTGGAAAAAAAGGGGAAAAGAAATGGGGTTGTAGGATATGCGGACAAGAGAACGAGACTATGGAGCACTTAGTGTTATGTAAAAAAGGATGGGAACAAGTAAACGAAAAAACGAGAGACAATATAAAGGAATGGCTGGGGGACAAGGACAAAACGGCGATAAGAGGAGAAATTATAAATATGTTAAGAGGAAAAATTCAAAAAGGCATGTGTGAATATTTTAGAGAGATAGAAAAGTTATGCAGAAACGGAAGTGAAGAAAATGGGAGGGGGAAAGGCGGGGAGAATGAAGGGGAATAGGGTAAAAGAAAGAGTAAAAAGTTAAAGGATAGAGGAGTAGTGGTAAATGACATGAGTGATAGTGAAGAAAGGAAACAAATAAAATAAGTAAGATGATGAGAAGATGAATGTGTAAAAATATTTTGTAAAAAACTGAAAAGTTGTACAAATAAAACTCATTATATATATATAAAAATATAGACGAACGTGCGGTATATTATAATCGCAGAAATATCGTTGACGCAACTATCGGGAGCCTCGGGGCTTTCTTATTGCCGCTACAGTTCCATCTTCGGTATAGGTACTCCCATTAACTTGCATAATTCAAGTGGTATCGAAAGGCCGAGTGCGGAGAAATCGATAACGAAGCTACGAATCGACTGCAACATACGCAGGTCGTCGTGTCGAGCACGGTCAGCGACCTTGCACCTATAGACTGAAAAAAGAAAAGCGAAAAAGGCGGAAACTCTCTCGAGTGTCTCGATCGCGCAGTTTCCTTCTCAAGGCTTTTGAAATCCAGAAACGCATCGCATACATGCACCCTGCACTTTCCGGGACAACTATAAATATGTACTTCGAGCATCCTCGATCGAAGAAACAAAAAATTCGGTAGAATTAAAAAAAAAACAGCGACAAATGTTCGCTATTTGTAAATGAATTTTTATTTCATTTTACAAGTCCGCAAAATTCGTCGAATCTACTTTTTCAACCTTCCCGATGATTTCGACGGATAATTATCGCAGTTTGCGTTCTTGCGAAATTATAGCCGTCGAGTGGAACAGGGAAGAAGCGCAGGTGCGGAAATTCTGACGGTGCACACTCCCCTTCTCGCCTGTGCCGAGCTATAACGTTTCGTTCCACGTGGTGTTGCAAAAAAAATAGGGAACAATCACGACTCTCGAAGGCTGAGGAGTGTGTTATAAAAAAACCAGATGGAAGGAGCAAAAGAAGTTTCTTACCGCTGTGAGTTATATACGGACGTAAAAAGAAAAGAAAGGAGAAGTTGATGAAAATGATGCGGAGCAGGTACAACGCCGGCTGCAGATGTCGAAGGCTTCGGACGCAGCGCGACAGCTGCTTCGTCGATTTCTTTCTCTCTCTCTAAATCTGTTATCCCGCGTTCCTCTTCCTATCTCGCATACCTTCGTCTCAAATACGCACTACTGTTCGGTACACTGTTTTTTTCGAAAGAAATCCAACATCTTCGGAAACAAAAGGCAACGTCCATTTTACAAAGTGTTTCTCAATTCTCGTAACGTTTTTTTCATTCATTCTTCATCTTTCCTCATCGAATTATCTCTAATTTCTTGTATTTTCTTGTTCGCCAAGAAAAAAAAGTGTACGATTCGTTCGTTTAACGAAGAAAAATGCGAAAAAAAGATGAAATTCGACTCTAAAAATATTTAACATTTTAAAACATTTTGGGTAAACATTTTTGACGATTGTAGAATTTGTGAGACAAAAGTGTGAGAAGAAAAATTGAGCGAATCTCGAAGATAATGGATTTGCGATAATTCGCTGTGTTTCAACGATGAAAATTTCAACATGGCGTCGTTTCGGGTGAAATATCGTAGTTTACAAGGTGAATTTTGAGTCTCGATCGAGACACCGCGTGCCGCTTATTATTTCTCTTTTTTTCTTCTCGTTGAAAAAGAAACTCCATCCCTTGTTCGAATCCGAGCGAGTCTTGTATTCCGGATGCGAAAAACCATCTCCTCGCTTCGTTCTCGATGCAGTACAGAGAGATCGACAGCTGCTCCTCGTGCTGCTGAACTTTATACCGGACATGCCAGGCAAAAGAGCATATATACATATATATATTCTCATACTTATTGGCAAACTTTTTAGTTGGCACATCCTGTCACGCTTGGATGAAACTATACCGACATATAATCCATCGATATCGATGGCTTGGCACGAAAAGGCCGTATCGGGTATCCACCGAACACCGACTTGACTCTTTTCGATAAAACATCTCGATAGATCCTGTACCTTTATGCAAAAAACTCTCCTCTCGTGGGAAACAAGTTGGACAACGTCGGCGTGGGTGGTTATTACTATATCGATATGAAATAGCCTCACGCGAGACTTTTCGTACCGTAAATTTCACTCAAATTATCCGGAAATACGTTACTATCAAAACGGGGTTATCAGAATTGTTTTTCGCCTGTAAATACATCGTATATATCGCGGCGAAAATCATCCCTCCAAGAATTTCGAAAAACGAAAAATAGTACAGTCCATGGGCATAACCTCAACAAAACATACATTTTCAAATTTCATCTTCAATCGCAGCGAAGGTATAAAAATATCTGACGAAAAATCAATACAAGGGATTTCGAAAAATGTCGAAAGCTCGCGCAAATCGCGTCAGTGTTATTCGTCACAGATTCGAGGAAAAATCGGGGCAAATTTTCGTTAAAATTGTTTCGGTAGCTTTTTAAACATCATCAGCAACGTTCGTAATTTACTGATCAAATTTTCGGAGAGTTTATTCATCGCGTGTTCAAATAAATATTTCGAGAGGCACGACGATGATGCTGTGCAGCAGGACTCCGTAAAATATATTCTCTTTGTTCTCCCGCGATCGATTTTAACGTTCGGAATTTCGTAACGCATCGCGCGAAGTATTTTCGCGAAATCGTTTGTCGCGGTGGAATGCAGTCGATAACAAATGAGAACGGAGATAAACCGATAACGTTTAATTCATCCGATAATACAATCGATGCAGGCAAAGATGAAGTTTCCGATAATGAAAGAAAAGAGAAAAAGTATTTTTGTTCGAGAAAGAATCGACGCGCATAACAGCACTGATTGAGCTCGGAAAATGGAACCATTTTTCTTTGTCGAATATTCGCGAGGAATGTTGCATTTGAAGCACAAAACTCTCGCGTACCGATACGACCCACTCGGAAAAATTTATACGTACGGTTTTGTCGTTGCGGACTCAAAAAGCGTCACTTCTATTATTATTTCCGTGATCGATAATATTCCGGAGTGTACGTTTTTTTCTCTTCGTACGTACCCTACACGTATATCGTTCCTCGACCACACAATGCAGACTCGCGGCGTCGCGAAAGCTTTTCGCAACGCCGGAGTATTATTCTTTGTTGCGCTCATGATGCACATATATCGTTGCAGCGACCCTCTCGAGGGAATGTCGTCGAATAAAAGAGAGGAATAAAATACCAGCAAAAATTGCGAATGTCCGAACGACGAGGTCTGAATTCTATCTGTAGTAAAATCGTGAATTTTTTTATTTTTTATTATCATTCCGCGGAAAGCATCGTGCACAAATGCAAGTTGCACAAACGCAAGGTCACACGATTCGTCGCGCTCAGCGAGCTTTGACGGTGAATGAAAGATTCAGAGGAGAAGAGGCGCAGCACACGCGATGTTGCGACGTCGGAAAAATGATTATCCAAAATGGCTGAGATTCGAAATTTGTTTTTCATTGTGGCGGAAAATGCGAAGAAACTCTATGAGCAAAAACGTCGTTGATTCGACGTACAAAAAGCCAAATCATTGTTCCTCGATGCCTTTGTCGTTGGAATATGAATAGACTTGCGGAAAAGTGATGTACATATCGCAATGATCGTCTTGAAGTTTTCCTAATTATTTCAGTCATTATAAATTCGAGCCTCGGGAAATTACACGGCCATGTTGGAGCGTAGCGTATGGAGAAAGGCTTTGCGGTAGACGAAGAAACTGGGTTATACACACATGAGCTAGAAGTTCCGAGAGGACTCTCGGATGAGTTGTAGCAAAGTTTGAGAAGATGAACGCACACGCACGCAGATTTTACATCCAGATTTCAGATGACAATTAGCGCGAGGTACGGAATATATTCGATGTATACATATGTACGTACAAACGTATGTATATATACTAAAATACACACATAGAGAGAGAGAGTGAGAATTTGAAAATTGGTGAAAAATTGACGTAATTATCTCGCTCCTTATCTCCATGAATCATAAAGCAGCTGTAAAATTTCATCAAAGCGTGTCAGCCACGAGATTTTACCATTACTCGCGTGTGTTGATCCTTTTTGGCTATGTGGCCCGTAGAATCACAATGTTTATGTTCCTCCACTTCCGCAAATGAATTCTCGGTGGTCAGGAAAACCTCGTCGCGGTGTTTACGCGAATGAGATGTCGAATAAAAGTCCAGATTGTTGCCAAAATAGCTTTCTTTCGCATTTACGTGCGTCCATGGTCGTTCGAGACTTTTATTCATATAATATACTTTATATCGAAAAAAATAACACGCAATGTGGGTTATTTTTATGGACCATTCGCGCATTTAACAACCGGCGCAAAAACTATTGATGAAATTCTCATTTCTTCCGAATACCCCATTCTGCCGTCTCGTCTCTCGGAGGAGATTATTGTCGATAAATTTTGGAAAAATTGGCACAGAAGGAAAGAAAGATCCTTATTCTGCAGATTTTTTTGAAAAAATCAACATTCTTTCGGCTGCTTCGAGGTGCGTTGATTCGAAAATTCGATTTTTAACGTTGAATTTTGAAAATAACCTCGACATTTTTTATTATTTTCGCCCACCCCCGAGTTCGGATGAGTTTCACCTACATTCACGCGCAAATTCCCCACTTCTCTCTGCAACGAAATGTCTCTGTGCCTCAATCGCGTACTACAATTTTATTTGCGGTATATAACCTGTTTCGCTCGTTTCGCGTTCCAGGACGACTATTCCTCCGTAGAGAGAGCCCCGAGATTCCGGCCAAACATTTACTCTGCTTCGTGTCTTATCAGCAAATCTCTTCGCTGGTAATTCAAATACACGAAATACATCGACGTTTCACTCGTTTTCTGCTCGCGTGATTCAAGCCTCGAAGCTTATGGTGCTCGCTGTAAAAGTTGAATTTTTTCGCCCGTCAGCATATAGCCCCATTTATTTCGTACACATTTCTTTATTCCTTCAAATCCTTATTACTTTCATACACACTTTTGGACCACACAGTGTACGTCCATTAAATCGGAAGAAAATCAAAACGCGTATTTTTCAAAAGTACTTTGTGTTCTTCTCAAATTTTTGCTCGAACCGCGTATAGCATCAAAATGACGAATAATGAGATCCGCTCATGCCTCGAGTCACGATCTACTTGGAAAAAGTGAAATTATCCTCCTCTTTGCGCGCACGCGAAAGAATATCGAAAAAAAAAAATCGGGAATTTGAAACGCGCGAATGTTTGCAAAGGCTAATGACACGTCCAGCGTTCTTCAATGACGCACCGGTAATGATATTCCGTTACGGAGATATCTTTGGCTATCGAAGAAGATCGGTGTAGAAATTTCCCCGGGCGAGATACGTGAAAGCCGATACAGTTGATTCCAACACGGTTGTGATGCGATGCATGACCCCCGCTGGCTTCGCGAAACGGATTTCACGTTCAAGCTTACACGGCTATCGTATGACAATTTGCGCGATACACTCAATTCCGCCGATATAATCCAACTTCTGTGTGTACCATCTAGTCCGATACGATCCATAAACGATTTTATACACCCGGCCACATCGCGTTTCAATCCTTCAATCACATCGTTTCTCGTTCAGTGATCTTGAAAATCTCATTTTCTTCACAACGATTTGATACCTTCGATGCTATTGAATTTTGCACCGTTGAAAACACACCGAAAACGCGAGGCTTATTTTTTAATACCTGATTGCTTTTTTTCCCATATTAAAACCTCGGAAAACCTGTTTTTTTCGTACTTGAGAGCGAAAAGAAAAGGAGGTTTCAGAACTTGTTTCGCTTGAATATAATTAAATTCGTTTAAAAAATCATCGTAAACGTGTGAAAGTATGGAATTGTAAACAAAATTAAACACGGTAATTCTGTATCGTAGTACTTGAAAAAAATGACGAAAAAAGCTATACGATACAACGGGGTGAAAAAAATTTTGAATTTTCCCATTACGAGGTATCCTTTTTTTGGGAATTCGTTGCAGACTTTTCCACGACGGTGGCAACCGCTGTCGTTCTTCGTTCGAATAATCCACCGAGGACAGTGTCGTTACGAATGATGGAGAGAAATTTGAAAAACGCCAAATTTGCTCGAATATGACAAGTGAAAAAGGAGATTCAAGCCCAGAATTTTTTGATCGTTGCTTCGGCCAATATCGATCTTTTCACCAAACGCACGAATCCACATGTGGTCGTCGACGACTTTTATCGTAAACGTGTCTGCGGCAGGTCAGAATCTTCATCGTCGCGATCATAATCCACGATCGTCAAATCGGCTGCGTTGTCACGTCCTCATCCAGAGACGAGTGTTTACAGAAACACGCTATTGTAAACCGGTTATTCCAGAGATGGTTCACTGTCGCGTATGTTGCATATATACGGGGCGTTCCGTATAAAAACAATTTCAAATCAAACGGTCAGAATTCTCGACGCTGAAGAGCACGAGGAAACTGGACAATCC
This sequence comes from Heteropelma amictum, assembly GCA_959613375.1. Taxonomy (NCBI): domain Eukaryota; kingdom Metazoa; phylum Arthropoda; class Insecta; order Hymenoptera; family Ichneumonidae; genus Heteropelma; species Heteropelma amictum. Next base: position 27,930,168 of record OY390720.1, on the reverse strand, counting down.
CCGTAAAAAATATTTTTTCTTTCACCGTCTCTGTGTCTCTCTTTGTGCGAAAAGACAAAAAACACGTGCAAGGGCGCGTGTAAGAAAGGCTGTAAAGAGACTGTGAGTTATTTAAAATCGATAGCCTTACCGCGGCAAAAGCAATTTTACTCGGAATCGCCTGTATGAAAACCAACGCACACGAGATTTTGCTACTCGGTACTTAATCGTTAAACCACTCCTGATGCCGTTCGCAGAAGGGAAATTGTAGTTGCAGCATCGTCGAGTAACGATTACACCATGAGGCGTAGACTCGCGTGCTTGCGAGACGAAATCAACGCGAGATACATCGATGAGTGAGTCGGAAAACTGGCCTCGTTGAAGTTTATGTCACTCGTACACGAAAAAAGTACAATTAGCTCGTTTTGTTTTGTATTTCCTGATGCTCGTCTTAAGGTAGTTCTATCGTTAGATTCAAATCGGGAAATTGTTTTGCAGTTTTTCTCACATACAAAATGGTTCGCGGGCTTCAGTTAAATAAGAAAAGTTGTTGCAAATCGAGTAAAGAACAGCATACTCCAAATTCACGGTCATCCCAAGTGATATGTGCTTGCTCTATAATTACAAAAATTGCGAAAAAAATTTTCTTAAGATTTTTTTGGAAAACTCAAGAAATCTTCTTTGATGTTGCATAAAAATGTATGCAAAGTTTTAGAAGGCTTCACCACGTAGAAGCCAAGATATTCATTGATGAAAATGCAACTTTTAACACGCGCTCTTACGAGAGACTACCGAAAATTGTGATTTTTACCAATAAATATCTCAACTTCCACGTGGTAAAACCTTCCAAAATTTATTACACACGTATATATGACATCAAAGAATACGTATTCAAATTTTCAACAAAATCTTAAGAAAACGATAAAACGATAGAACTACCTTAAAAGAATATCAAACGAGAATCGTTTGACTGAAAATCGAAGACGAATGAGAAATTTACAAGTCGTACGGTTATAAATCCTCCATTTGACTTTAAACTTCAATACCACACGAGAACGTTGTATTTCTTGAATCGCGGCTTCAGTGTACGGCGCTTTGTTCTTCCAATCTGTAAATCGTTGTCCCGGCGATCATTAAACATCGTGTGTCAGGTAGAAGATTGAACTCAATGTTGACATTGAGAATGACCATTAAAAAAACTCGACAATACGTTTACAGCCATTAAACGTCACGCGTGGAACCGTACACGGACGCATACTACGATCGCAAAAGATCAAAGAGTCGATGGAACGTCGCGATCGATTATGTTTATTCTCGTACACGAAACGCCGACGCGAGCCTTTTCCTCGTTTTCTCATGCGTATGCTAAAAAGTAGCGGATCCGATTTACCGTTTTATATGAAATTCTTCTTCAAAAAAAAAAAAAAAAGCTCCGACTTTCCGTGAATGATGCGTAAAAGTCGATGACGCTAAAAACTGTACCCAGAGGAAGGAATTATTACGACCTTTTTCGAAAGAGAGTCCTTCGACTATCGCTTTCATCTCGAAGACTTTATTTTTACGATACTTGCTATTAAAAGGTTCATAAAAGTGACTGCAGTGAGGCTTTTTTTTACCAAGTGAAAAATAAGAAAAATATACGACCTGGAGTGCGATTACGGTAGTTCGAGCCAAGTTATTTGTGCTGAAAAACGTATCAAGAATATTTCTAGCCAGAGTATCCCGTGATTCTCGTTTTTTGCGGCTTTTTTTGCTTTCACTCGAGTGAAAAATGGCTAAACGCGGAATGTTTTTACACAGAAACAAAGGACGCTCGTAACTATTCAACGTAATACTACAAACGACGGTCGAAGTCGTCGGTCGAGAAAAGTTGAATAGAATAAACGTGCGGAGAACCGCTTCTCCTCGCTTTTAAGGTAGTTCTATCGTTAGATTCAAATCGAGAAATTGTTTTGCAGTTTTTCTCACATACAAAATGGTTCGCGGGCTTCGGTTAAATAAGAAAAGTTGTTGCAAATCGACTAAAGAACAGCATACTCCAAATTCACGGTCATCCCAGGTGATATGTGCTTGCTCTATAATTACAAAAATTGCGAAAAAAATGTTCTTAAGATTTTTTTGGAAAACTCAAGAAATCTTCTTTGATGTTGCATAAAAATGTATGCCAAGTTTTAGAAGGCTTCACCACGTAGAAGCCAAGATATTCATTGATGAAAATGCAACTTTTAACACGCGCTCTTACGAGAGACTACCGAAAATTGTGATTTTTAACAATAAATATCTCAACTTCCACGTGGTAAAACCTTCCAAAATTTATTACACACGTATATATGACATCAAAGAATACGTATTCAAATTTTCAACAAAATCTTAAGAAAACGATAAAACGATAGAACTACCTTAACTCGCTATCGTTGTAGTCGCGAGCGCACGTGACAAAGGGAGATGCAAAGAGCGAGGGACTCTCTTTCCTCCCTCAAACCTGACGCCCTTTTCTCATCTACTCGACTCAATTAATTCGCGACTATTTTATTACGCGAATTTCTCTGAACCAATTTCACAAGTCGTTCCCGTACGAAATAGCTCTCTCGTCTTCCGAGACGCGATCTTTCCGGCTTCCTCGTCGTTCCTCGGAGCTTTCGAGACTCGGAACCTGCTATAGCAACAAATTACATTTCCCGACGCCTCAACGCGTTTGTCTCTCGATTTCCACGTAGGACTTTCTTCCGTTCCTTACACCCGTCTCCATTCATCCTGATTGTTCCTTTCAATGTTGAAAAATGTGTTTGTCCGCGTCTTTGCCGGCTCGGAGCGGAATCTTTCGCCGAGCGTTCCTCATTGATTCCTGAAAAACCTCAAGTGCTCACGTGCAAACTCCGTTTCGCTCTGCTACCCGGTGCGTGCGCGCGTTTGTCTTTTCTTTCCCTTCGTGATTTTCATTTTCTTCTTCTTTGCAGCAATAACAGTTCTCTCGGAAGTTCAACGTCCAGGCATCATCAACGTCCCGAGGATTCCAGGAGATCGACACCCAGTCCGAACTGTCTCCATCCTGAGATGGCGACGTTCCACACGGCTCCCGCCTCTGTGAGTGTACTTTTCCATATGCGTACCGCGCGTACCAACATGTACATACACCTTTTTGTATACAAAGATACGTCACACTCGCGCGTATACTATATAAATGCGCGTAAAAACATTCTGAAACGTTATCGCTCGCTTCGTGTAGCTTGATGCATGGCGTTTAACGCAATAACTGCCTTTGTTGTCGTCCTGAAACACTACGCGGCGGATACCTCCGCAGTCTCCGAAGGTTTCTTGACTCTCGGCGAGTATGCGTCGTCTAGGCTACTTCCGGTCGAATCAGCGACGCCAACGATCCATTTTCCACAACGGGACGATCGATTTTTTCTTCCTCCTCTTCCCGTCCTGACACTTTATCACTCGAAATGCCATCGTGTTCAACCGCGCGACGAGGAGTGTAGAATTACGTAGCTCCTATTCAATTATCATTAACGAGGGTCGTCTTTTTCCTGCTTGACCTTTCCTCGTTCGATAAACGTGCGAGAAAAACACACGAGACATTTATCCATCGCGGTAACGAGACGATAATTCGAGCGAGTAACGATGCTCGATGATTTTTCAATCAAGATTTTCTCTCAGAGAATATTCGATCGAATTTCAAAGCAACCGCGGAGTCTTTCGCTCCAACCGATTGTCGGAAAGTTCGAAAAAGTCATAAAGTATGAAAAACGATCGTCGAGTTGCGAAATATTGCGAGACTTTGCGGGGAAAATATTGAAACGTAAATGTTACGGTGGAAAAAAAACAATTATTTTTCTCAAACGAGAATGAGAGAAATAGGGACTGGCGCAAGAAAACAAGGTGTGCAACGAGACGATACGGTCCCATACTCGTTAAGGAGATCATTAAGAAAGCGAATATTGTGCTCGTCGAGTGCAAGAGAGAGGATGGACTCTTGAGGGTCGTTATAAATGTTCTTCGTTCTATTAATCTTTTTCACGAGCCTCGCTGCCGTGCGGCTTCTCTCGCCGATAAATTTGCTCGCCTCAAAACGCCGGGGAGAAGAGCAAGAGAAGAAGAGAGAAGAAGAAGCTGAAAAAAAGATGGAGAAAGAGAAATAAGCGAGTTACCTCTGACGAAGACCAACTCGCTCGTACATACGATTCTCGGTTGTGCTTTCAAACACACACACACACAGACACGCACAAACATATATTACCTACAAAACGATTCTGTACAATCGCCGCAGAGTCCTCCACTTTAATTAAGCTGACCTCGTGTACGTGACACCGATTTACCTTTGGTTTGCGCAGAAATTGAATTAAATGGCGGTTAGGCGATGAATCGTAGACCACTCGTCACGCTGCTTTTCCGTATTTTAATGTAATATATATCGGCTATTCCATGTCAAATGCACGAATTTGCAAAGTCCCACGATTCTCTTAATCTCTTCATTCAAACTATCACAGAAAGATGAAAAAAAAAATCCGCTCCAATCTCTTTGATTATTCGCGTATGATGCGATGGCAGAAATAAAAAAAATGGAATTGCGTTGCATGGAAAAATCACTTCAACTCGGAGCACGAAAGGAATCTAGTCCGCGTTTGCAATTGGAGCAATCGAATGTGCTTGCGGATCCCGAAATTCCGAAAACCCTTTATAGAAATTCAATTCGAGTACTCCACAGCTGTTGAACAGGCGCACGACGAATAAACCATTGTAATGGCTTTGACCAGGCTCGCGGGAGAGGTACTATTTATCGTTCGATATCGGATAATAATATTCGTGATGCGATGTTTACACGCGTTGTTGACCGCATGATGGCTTCACTGTGGATGGAATAGACAAATTTATCAATTTACGTTCAGTAAGAATTCCGAACGTTTGATCGATCGGTCGCCTCGATCGACAGAAAAATTTTAATCCGCCTCTTTCAATCGGAAATTCTTTACAAAACATTTTTCATGCTCCTTGTATTATACGTGAATGACAACCGAAAACCGAGTTGTTGAGCATCAGCGGATCGAAAAATTGCTGAAACAGTCTTGCGGATGTTCGCGAAGCTACAAAAACAAGAAGAAGAGGCGATAATTAATAGAGAAAAGCAAAGCATCACGAGCGTTAACCGCGCACAAAGAGCAAACTTGTGTGACGCAGAAATGAAACGAAGAGCCGAGACGATACTCGAGAAATTAAGTTTAAAGTGCTGCAAGATTGTGCCACGCGTCGCACAAACGGTAATGCTCGGACTAGAGAATGAACAATTGAGAAAACAAATACACCGAGACAGCAGATTCGTTTCTCGTGTACTTCTGAAACTCTCTTTTTCATGAATCGCATCAAGCCTCCGCTCGTTTCTCATTCACCGCTTTGTAAAATGATTTTCCATTTTATTGTCTTCCCTCGCTCTCGATGCCTCTTCGTCGACGTCGAACGAGCACGAGAAACAAATGAGAAACGTTTGACGCAGAGTGTAGCACATTGCAGCGAAATTTCAATTAAATTCTCCTTTATCGAACGAAAGTACGGTTTTTTTGTTCAATTGCCATTTATTCCACGCTCGACTTTCACACGGTAGAATCAATTTATACTTTTGTGACATTTCTCGTAATCAAATCGCAGCGGTAGGACTTTTTTATGGCGGTCTGACGTAAAAAAAAATTAAAAACGATATCGTCGATATTATTCGTTGTTTAGAAATTTCATTATCGGCGGATCATTATATTTTCGCACGAATTTCGTACACTCGACACTCGGAGTATTATTCACCGAGCAGTTTCTCCAAAAATAAAAGTCCTTGAACTCGCTATTTTTTAATATTAATATTCAGTTAGGTCTGTATAAGTTTTCTGGAAGAAAACTTTTGGCCAAATTTCCGGCACGAGGAATGGCATAATATATTTTCTTCTTTTTTTTTCTTCGCGCATACGCCTAGGACAATGCACCCTTCAAGTAGCTGATGTTTCCGGGGTCGAGGGTTTACCCTCTTGAACCTCTTACTCAGCCGCACGAGTCTGTGAAAAATGTCCCAGTTCCTTTTTGTTTCCCTCATTTTTTTTTTCTCCTCTTGTAATACGCGGCCGAGAGAAACACAGGAGTTTCCACGGGCAGCGAAAGCACTCGTAGTTCAAGCGAAAAGAAATTTTTTTCAGCCAAAAGACCAATGTGTTTCCCACGTGAGCCACACGTGGACGATTTAGTAATTTATTCTTCCGCTTTAGCCGTCGCACGGACAGCAACAACAGATGAGCCAGAAAACTGCAATTGAGAGAAAGCGCACACCGGGACTGACGATGACGAGGGCCCAAAGACGAATAAAAGCATCGAGCACACCGGCGTTACTCGATCGCGATCGTGAAAGGTCAGTTTTCCTTCTGTTTTCGTATTTCTTTGAAAATCCTTCGCACAACTACAAAATGATCTTGGCAGAAAATCACGATCAAAAATGAAAAATAAACTCCAAAGAGCAAGAAACCGCAATCGTTTTTTGCACCTTTTGAAGCTTGCGTCGATTTGACATTTTGATGATTGTTGAAATATCGGATAATTGCAGCTCGAGTTTTCCGTCGTAGAAATTTCGACCGGTCAAAATTTCTCCATAATGGTTGAAACTCTCATTGGATCGTCAATATTCACAAATAATTGCATATTAAACGCATGAAATAATCCCAAGAGCACAATTTCGTGCGGAGGGTATTTAAATTCTGGGCCTACATTTGACGTGCAAATTTTTTTGCTCATGCTCACCGAGCCGGAAAGTTTTTTCCGACATTTTCGTTAGAAAGAAGCTGCGATCTGTCACGAGCTGACAGTAGCTTCCAACCAGCTGACCTCGTTCTAAAGTTCGTAGGCTTTTCCTCGTAACTTTATCTCGGAAGGCTTGAAAACACTGACGGGTGATCTATCCTGAGCTTTTTCGCTTTTCCCTCTCGGTTAAAAGCTACCTGCAGTTGTTTGCTAAGTCAGCCTGCGAATGAAGGCTTTATTCCGAGTGACCTGACCCCTCTCTTCATTCTTGAAACATCGCTCTGCATTGCACTCATGGACAAGCCAAGTTTTCTATAAAAATGCGATGTCGATACCACACGTCGAGAATCCCCCCCCCCCCCCTGCTCCGCTTACCTCCCACGAAACAGAGTACAAAATTCATCCCTCGAGATTATCTCATGCAAATGATTCTTGAACCTTCTTACTATTCTCGTTTCTTTCGAAGATGATTTTTGCATCTTTTCCCGCCACCCGCCGAGAGAAAGTATTTACCAATTAACGAAGGAATTTCGGAGCAGCGCACGTTGAGAGAATATTTCCCTCGACCCCCTTGAGTGTCGGAAGAGTCACTTTCATGTTTCCGATACTCCATCCGATATTTTCCGGGAAAAAAAAATTGAAGACTTTTTCGGCCTCCCTCGAAGAGCGTCGTCAAAATGCCCTCTAAACGACCTGGATATAATATATATATATCTATGTATCTTTTGATCTTTTTCCATCCGGTCTCTTTAACCTGCGTAAATGCCGATAAAACGCTCACTCCTTCGAACGAACATATCCCCGGTCGTTTATCTCGGCTCTCTCGTCGATTCGAGGCCCCGGCAGAGCCGAAGCAGTGCCTTTTTTTACGACCCTCTCGTTCGTGACCGCCGGAGATGAGGATAAACAAAGAGGAAGGAAAAAATCTTCAAATCCGGAGATGACATCGTTATTTCAACGCTCGAGTACACTCGAACGTGTTTTTATTATGCCTGCACCCCCTTAAGAATCGAAAAAAAATACCGATTGTGCTAAATAACGAAGCTATGAGTGATTTTGTCCTCCATCTTTCCTATTTAGTTGTAATTTCTCGACGCTCGAAAATTGAATCCCTCGTAATAATTCTCTTCGACGTGCTGTGAAGAAGGGCTAGAGACGTTTTCTGCACTGCGGCAGAAAAATCCGTAACCCTCGCGTTGGGGTATAGAAAAAGTGGGAAGCGCCAAGACTACGAAGGCGTACAACGAGAAAACAGCTCTCAGCGTGAGAAGTCGGGAGCCTGCGGTTTTTTCTCATATACCTGAATGCCTCAAAGGCAAAAACGACCCTCTACATTTTTTCTCGGAAAATCTGTTTGGAAAATCGTAAAACGACCAGAGCTCTCTTTCGCCATGCTTTAGGACCATATATTATATGTTTCGACAGATTTCACGTATAATGCGGAAACGAAATACAAAACAGCATCCTTTTTGCTGTACGGCAAATAGAGTGTTAAAAACCTTGAGAACGACACATTTCGTACGAAATACAACTTTTCTCGCTATAATTAGTTGATTTCATATTATCTGACATTTGTGATGTATTACGAGTGTTGTATATTTTCCAAAATGTTCATTCCATGTTTTATGATAAATTCGAGATCAATTTAATCTTCGCTCGAGATGCTCTCGAATAATTTGATACCTCAAAATCTTTTATTTTTCAGTATAGTATGAAAGAATTTTACATTCCCGGGGAATGGCCAGATTAAGAGATTTACAAGTAGTCTAAACAAACACGAAACTTGAAGCAAAGAAACGTTAGATTAAATATTACAAGGTAGGTCAGGAAAGAAAAGGCGAACAGGAAAAGCGCCGAGCGCTTTCTAGCCAAGGTATTCCACGTATCTGTAAATTTTATTCGATTCGATTCCGTCCGAGTTTGAACGAGGCTGTTGTTTGTACCCCAGCTTCGGCAACGACCGTCTGGCTCCCTGTTAAAATGTAAATAAATCGTTAATGAATCGAGAGGAAGAGAGATAACGAAAGTCCCGGGCCGCTTTTCATTCCACCGAGATTTATACTCGGTGCATTTATATTGCACGGATCCTTTGAGGTTTTTTCAAAAAACGTTCGACGTATCGCAGAGAACGAAGTTTTATTGTCTCCATAATAAAAATCAGGGCCATTTTATTACACCGTTTTCAGGTGCATCGACTTGATACCTTCGAAAATGACATTGGCGTTAAATTGGTTAAAAAATCCTATTCGAATTCTTTTTTCATTCTTTTTTCTTTTTTCAAATTTGATAAACAAAAAAAAGTATCGTTCAATGTTAAGAATAAAGAAATGTTAGTTTTAACGATATTTGTGTTTCAACAATGCACGCTTCAACATCACTAAACATTTTGCGTTTCGATAAATTACAAGTCCGTTAGGAGTACAAAAATTGCATAAATATCGTTCATTTTGTCTCGGACGATGAAAAATTCTGCACATTGATACTTGCGGATGGCAAAGCGCTTTATCGACGCAAAAACATTTACCACGTTTGTCACAGCAATCAACTCTAATTTCCCTTGCGTAATAAAAGCTTACGGCGCCTTTATGCGTCAATGGAACGTAAAGTTGACAGTAGCTACAATGGCCATGTTACGACTCGGAGAAAGGATGAATAAAAAATGGTCCCGGGAGATAGGAAAGACTTTTCCTTCACTTTTCAATCGATAATCACTGAACCATTTTGAATTTACAACTATCTCTATACTCTTACGTTAAAAATAAGTTCGAGTCTCTGTGACGTTATAAATATCGATTATATATAAGCATGAATGTATATCGCAGTCACGAGTGGTCCGGAGAGGACGAGCGAGTTTATACGGAGGATGAAGGATCTGCTTTATCGCGAAGAGATAGAAGAGAACAAGGGACCGAGCATCCGCTGACCGAAGCAACGATACCCCTGGTGGTTTCGCAATCTCGCCTTCAAGATTCGTCGAATCTCACTGCAGTGTCAAACTCCGATGCTCAGAATTATCGCGTCACCGGAAGTTCGATGCAGAGCCAGCAGGAAAGCGTTTTGCAAAAGTTTCGAAAAAGCTTCTCCCTGAGATTTCACAAAAAAGGCAGCAAGGAAAGCAACGACGGCGATGGATCCGCATCCGCAGGAATTTCCGGAAACGTCGATGATCCCAACAATGATTCATGTTCGCTCCGACTTAACGTCGACGATGAAACTGAAATGCCGAATGTAAATGCCGCGGAATCCACCTCCCAGCACAAAGAGGATCTCGGAAATGACCAAAAATTTCGGTATGTACGAGATGTACATTAATCATTTTTTTCCTTACTTTTACGAAATTTTCCATGAGAAAGTTTGAAGAAATTTTTCATCCTTCTTTTACGTAGATTCGGGCCTCTTGTATGGAGAACGAGTAAAGAGAGAAAGAAGAGCAATAAAGCTGCTCGAAATGCCAAGTGCAACAGCGGCGATAGTGGAATACAGATTGAGGTACCGATTTTTTGTTCGCAATAATTATTAGACTAGAAATAATTCCCAGTGCGATTGGGTCATTTTTAGCGGAGACATCTCTTCCAATTTATTCAATTTGCAAATCAACCTCTGCGAAGAGACAAGGAAGCTTTGTTCAATTTTTTGTCTTTTTTTTTTATTCAAAAAGTAGGACTATAAGAATAATTGCAGCTAAACGCACCAACTGTGTGACGAACTTAATCTATGAGCTTGAAAAGGAAAACAAAGATTTTTGTGACGAATCGATTCAAGACTAGTGGGCGCGTTGCTATTAGAAAAGCCTTTGGCCAAACGTGAATCAATAATTGGCCATTTCTCAGATGGTATCTGGCGGAGCGTTGACTGGGGGCAGTAGCGGTGGAACGTTGGGGGCTGGTGACAGCTCCGAGTCGCATGACACTGACGTTCCCGACGAAACCGACAGTCCACCGGCCCTACGGCGAAGAGTAACCGAAAAATCTCGACCCCAGTCCGAGCTCATCAACCAGATACTTATCGACAAATTCAAGGTAAATTCGAGCGCATTCAGGTGCTCTCGTACAGGTCGGAATTCATGTAAATATTTTTGAGTCCAACGTGGTTAAACATGAAAGCAAAAAACAAAAGCTTCCCTTAGATTCAATATTTCGCCCAAAACAAACAAAAAATCGCATGGATATGTGAAAAAAACGGAGTCACGAGATAAACATTGTCTGCAAAGCATGAAAAAATCATGCGAAAAATATTTCATGCTCGTCAGTACGAAATCTTGCTGAAGTATTTAATGAAAACCGGGAAAAAACGTCGATTTTTCGTAGCGTCTTCCAGAATAATAATAACAAGAATAATAATTTTTTTTATGATCGTGAAAAAGCTACATCGCGGGGTTCTTATCTCTTCGACTCGCTTCCACGTATATAATGACGTCGCGTACATATGAAAAAATACGTGCGTGAATAATAACTCGTATCGCGGTGACACAGGATGCGTCGGGAAAGAGTGTGCGTAGAGGAAACAGCACGATTCTTCGCGTTAAACGGAGCAGTCGATACGCGATCATTCTTTGTACAACAGCTTCGTAATATGTAGTTTGACGAATTAACAATTCGACGCTCGTGTTCTTTACCATTTTTTTCAATCGAACGAAATTATCGATGGTACTTTATTTTCTTCGAATTAAACAAAGTGCCACCGTTATTGACTTCCGGTTAAAGTACATCGATGATTCGAGCTGTTTGTTACTTCTTTCACTTTGTTCTCTAAGGCCGATCTACAGCAGAGTCGTGCCAGTCGCCACAGTCACGTACGCAGAACGAACAGCGATCTCGGCGGACAGAGGCTTCTTCAATGGGACACGAGATCGGGATACGGTGCCGCTCATAATTATCGCAGAATGCTCTCTACCCCGTCTCCCATAAAAACGAGACCTCCGAGGCTGAGCCCGAGACACTCGTCCCATGACATCGTTACGCTAAGAAGGTATAAATAAACTAAAGGCAACCGATCAACGTCGTGCAATATATCGCTCGTTTAGTTCTTCCTCATTAACAAACTTTTTTTATTCAACGTTTGCCATAATTTTGCCATACATGATCACGCCGCCATGAACGTAACTCGCAAGGGCTTTAAGAAGGAAAGTTGATACATTTTTTTACGTATTCGTTTTTTACGATATTCCGAAAAAAGACAACAATACCAGCGCGCACGTAAATCGGTCAAAATAATTAGCACATTAACAAAAACACTCCTTAATGGATTAATACAAATCCGGACAGTTGTCGGTGTAACGTTGGTATTTTTAGTGGAGAAAAATGAAAATTGTAAAAATCGAGCCTTGCGAGCGTCGTGTAAATTCATATAATTCCAATATAGAAGCTGAGAAAAATTCTAAAATACGAAAATATCGATGGGCATGAAATCTATATGAAATGACAAAACATTGCGTCTGCTCGCGGTGAGTCCCGAGAGCAATGATTACAGCGAGATTCACTACAAAATAATGATGTACAAGTAAAACTAACGACCGTCAACGCATCGAAATGTGGAAAAAATCATTCGAGAGAGGAAAACTCATTAATCGACCTATCTTTGTTCACGAAGTATCTCTTCTATCTGCGCATTTCTTTTTGTCTCATCGACAGCATCGCGTTTATAAGATTTTTCGTTCTCCTTACATTACGAACATACGAGTTTTGATATAACATCACTGACTGATGCTTCGTTGGCGAAATTTAAAGTTATCTGTTCGAACCTTTCCAGTAAATCGAGGGATAATAGTGGTAGGTAGACGCGGTACATACAAAAATCCTTCTTAATTCCTCGTAAAAACTTTTGACTGCCAAACACACAGTAATTTGTCGTGCCTATACTATATACATATTATACCATGTATATATATATGCGTATAATTATTACATGTATATGTGAGTATATATATATACATGTATTTTATGTACATATACATATACCGTATTACGTTGCTGAATGTCTTGTACTTATCGAGCTTATAAATATGAGTAACACGCTTGTGACACCCTGTTATATCCCCCTCCCCCCCCCCCTCCCCCCAACCTAAATATACCTGTCTGTCGCTCTATCTATCTATAACGAAAATATTTTAAAATTACCCCAGAGCCCTTTTTCTGTACTTCGAAAATCGTGGAATTTTCAGATATCTCCCTTCTTCGATCCACTGAATATTACGTTGACAAGTGCTGATAAAACCTAACACAGCTTTTTAACAACTTTTTCATGGCAGTAACGCAAAAGGGAGGAGCTCTCGGACAAATTTGAGACGTTCTCTCAGTCAGCCATCGGGAATTAATCAACTTTCTCCGTTGATGCGCACCAAAACTGCAGGTAAGGCACTATGGAATATCGATCATTTATTCAAATTTATTCGCTCCGTCTTCGTCAAGGGATATCTCCCATCCGTAGGTCATTAGCGAGGTATCTCTTAGCTCTGATTTTTTCGTGCATCATGTAGAACGATGTGCCTTTTGTGTCTTGCAAAGTCCGCCCCGAACTATTTCTTAGAGTAAAACCATGTTGTTCAAAAACAAACGATTCAACGCTCCTGTAAGTAAACAAAAAAAGAGAAAAAGGAAAGCAATCAACAGCTTAATTCGCCGCAGGGGATCGACGACAAAAATCGTAGCAGGTTTCACGAGCCCCTCGATCATAGCTCAACAATGTCACGTGCTCGTATTGTTCCTCATTTGCGTTGTTATTTTTTTCGAAAACAGGTGCGAGATATCCCGGTGGCAACGTTCTGTCGGAGGACGAACAGGACGCCCGATGTGGCAGCGGCGGTGGACAAGGCAATGGTACTTCCGATGATGAAATGATGTCCGATTCCGAGTCATCCATAGCATCGTTGACGGAGAGAAAAAAATCTTTTGAGCAAACAATGGACGAGGAATTGGTGATACTCGCCGAAGCTGTTTGGGATCACGTTGCCATCGAGCCCGAAGAGCTTGCTTTCAGAGCCGGTGAACTCATAGACGTTCTTGACACGATGGACAAGGACTGGTGGTGGGGAAGTTGTAGGGGTGAACACGGATGGTTTCCCGCCGCTTTTGTCAGGGTATTCAAAAATTGTATTTATTAAAATCGATAAAATAGCATCAGCCCATGGGATCTTGGGCTTTTTTTATTTCAACGTTTTTCCTTGACAACAATAAAACGCGGTTTTTCGTTTTTGTACACAGTTGCGCGTGAGCCAGGAGGAAACGGTCGAGGATTGTCTCGCGGCAATGGCTTCCGGGGCGAGTTCGACGTCGCAATCGAGAAGACGCACCAGCATATCACTTTTATCAAACGAACAAGTTCGCAGCAGCGTCGTGCGAGAGCTCGTGCAAACGGAGCGCGATTTTGTCAAAGTATTGCGCGACGTCGCCGAGGGTTACGTGGCGGAATGTCGACGTCGCGCCGACATGTTTACCGAGGATCAAATAGAAACGATATTCATCAATCTCGAGGATCTTTTGGAATTTCAGTCAGAATTTCTCAAGGATCTTGAGACTTGTATCGACTGGGAATCGCCGCACAAGAGTTGCGTCGCTGAGTGCTTCCTCATTCACGTAAGCTTCTAAATCATTCCTCGATTCCTCTCACGATGTATTTCATTGTTAGTTGCACAGATATATCAAGTATACCAATAAGACCTTCGGATCTTATCGTTGTTAAAGATTGAATCCTCACACATCTTGAAATACATATTATATTAATTCTTAAAATATGGTGAATTAATTTTTCGAATTTGAGTTTCGAACTTGAAATAGCATTGTTGTTTTTCTATAATAAAAAAATGTTTCCTGTATGAGGATTAACCCGGAAGACGTTGAACGATTATTAAATCCTGCATCGACAAAAACCCGAATCCAAAGTGTCGTGTTCCATGTGAAAATTTCGAAATACTAACAAATTCACTTACGATGTCTGTATTTTTTCGTTTTCCAGCGAACGGGTTTCCGTATGTACTCGGAATACTGCAATAGCCATCCAATGGCTATGGCAACATTGCAAGAGCTCTATCGTCACAACAGATACAGCAAGTTCTTCGAGGCTTGTAGACTCATGCGCGGTCTGATCGAAATACCACTCGATGGTTATCTGTTGACGCCCGTTCAGAGAATTTGCAAATATCCTTTGCAATTGGCTGAATTACTGAAATACACGAAAGCCGATCATCCGGATTATCATAAAATTCGCGAAGCTCTCGACGCCATGAGAGCCGTGGCTGTTTTGATCAACGAGAGAAAACGAAGAATGGAGAGTCTCGAGAAACTTGCTGCGTGGCAATTGAGGGTCGAAGGCTGGGAGGTACGATGCGTTCGCAATTTCTTTTATTCTCTATACAGGGTGTCCCAAAATTGGATAATTCAATGCTGCATTGGATAAAATTCCATTAAGAACATCAATTGCTGCACGTAGTACGAGTGAAAAATGAAATTCCTTTTTGTGTTTAGGGCGAAGATCTCATAGAAGTCTCATCGCAGCTGATTTATCAGGGTGACGCAATTCGCGTCACGACTGGCATGTGGACCAACAACATAACTCTATTTTTGTTCGATCATCAGCTCGTATATTGCAAGAAGGACATATTGAAGCGTGACACTTACATATACAAGGGTCGTATTTATCTAGATACGAGCGAAGTCATCGACGTACCCGATGGCAAAGGTAGAAACTCTTATTTCCGGACAGTGTCAAGCATTGTTGTTGGAAGATCGGTGTGTGTGTGTGTGTGTGAGTTTTCTTGCCGAAATTAAATGAAATATCGAACGATTTTTCTGTCGCAGATCACCAATTGGGTGTTACGGTGCGACATTGCCTCAAGGTTTACAGCTGCGTACGCGACAAGTGGCTTCTATTCTGCTGCAGAACGGCCGATGAAAAAAGAAAATGGCTCACCGCAATGGCGGAAGAGAGAAGACTCGTCGAACAGGATCGAAACGACGGTTTGGAATTTCCCGCCGCTGCAAGACAACTCGCGAGACTCGCAGCGACGAGACAACAACGCTGCAGACCTCCGGTTAAACCTCGAAGTAAATATTAGCCATTTTATCATTTTTTATTCGTTTTATTGGTTTTCGTACCATGTCGGATGGAATTTTTTGGAATGAGAAATTTTCGAATGACGATAAACTCGTTAAAAAATTCTTAATACGGTAGATCACTTTCTGTAACGGACATTTTCACGATTGTTGCAGATAAAACGTACAAACGCGAACCGTCTTACGAGATGCAAGCGTATGCGAATCAGACGAACGCAACGAACTCCTTGGGTCGTAAAGTTGGAACGTGGTTCACGTTTGGTAGCAGCAAAAAGGGAACGCGTTTGAGGCCCTCCTGAGCCAGGCCTACCTTCGTACCTTACATTGACTTGTGATGAGATTCATTTATCCCGAAAATCGCGAATAATCTGCGCAACGTTTGAAAAAACACAGCGGAGATGGAAAAAAAACTTTGGCGAATCGCGTGGGAATTGAAAAAAAAAAGTGTGTTGAAAAGTCGCGTGTATGGCACGAAGGTAACGTACGTATGCCTCAGAGATATTTACAGTATTTATTGATGAAAGAAATGAGAAAAGTTCGATCGCGAGGACACTTGATCGTATGAGAAAATGCATTTTTCCATGATCGAACTTTTAGGATAATTAGCTGAAATGAGCGATAATGCATTTAATTGTAGTTAATGAGCATAACAGGACGTGCAGGTCCTGTAGTTCCGTGATATTTATATTGTTTGAGGGCCTAGTCAAGCTATCGAATAAATTCGCAGGCCATTTGAATATTATTAATTAAGAGTTGTTGCATTATAGTGGCCTCGATAGTTAACCTACATACGGTATATTAGTTGTGTACACACGTATGCATTCGCTCTTTGTAATGTAAATTCACTGTCCACTCGTGTCAAATGAAAAAGAAAGGAAAAACAGCCGCGTTGAATTACGAGTAAAGCATCGCTGATAAAATTTGGAAAAAAGAATGCACAATTATTAACCAAGCCTCCGGAGGTTGTTACGCACTAGGAATTTAACGATAGTCATTTTTCGAAGTTGTCTTGTTGACACTTGTAGTTTTAGACGTAGACGAGTGAGACGAGGTAGAGAGAAGAGAGAAAAAAGGGAAAAATTACACGTTGTAATACTCGTACAACAAATAATCGTAGTGGTTACTACCGGAAACGGATTAGTTTTAACAATTTTAGCGACGAATACCACCAACGACGGCAACGAACAAATACGTGATTGAAAGTTACGAAGGTGAACAAAAAAATACAGTTTTACTGATAAACCTTCCGGAGCTGAGGTCGTTTCAAAGACTGAAGGCAAACGCTTTCTTCTCTCGCTATCAATCGGACTTATCTATCGCTGATCACACATAGCACGGCCACTTTTTGAAAAGAGGGCAAGAGAGAAGGGCAGAAGCAGAAAACGAAAGAAGCATCGATTTCGGAGAAGAGGCGAAGCCAATTCCCTCCTAACTTAAACTGCCTATCGGAAGCATTACTCTTGCACCGGGCAGGAACTCGTCAAGTCGATCGGCTCTCTTACAGAGCTTGACATTTGCTGCTCCTACGATTTCGAGGAAAATTTCGAGTGAGATTTTATAAATTTATCGGTAGACATTTTTCCATAGTTTCGACGCACAACTGTACATTTTCGTCTCGATTTCATTTGGTAGATCAAAAAAAGAATTTCAACATCCCGAGCGGTTCGAGATGCGACATTTTAAGGGAACAACAAAGTGTTTCGACTTTTCGATTAGAATTCCAGCTTTAATTTTGTTTCGTGTAAATTTTCTTTCCATCTTCAAAATTTCTGAAAGTTCTATGCACTGCCAAGATTCGCCGACGAAATGCGATCGGTTGTTTAATGTGAGATCATTTACATTCAACAGGGAAGACATTCCGACTAATTGAACTCGCAGTTATTACACGCTATATTCCATCGTTTATAAAGAAACATAAATTAGCTCTACCACTCTGTTATTTACTGAACAATAGAGGAACGACACAGTGTGATATATCGCAATTTACAATGATATGATGTTATTTAGCGTCGCTCGCACGCTAAACTCTACTATATTAATACACGCGTATGTACATGTGTATACATACGTATACATTTTAATCGGTAGCATTACGTGTAATTACTCTCATCAAAATTGCTCCTACATACATTGTACATAAATATTATTCCTGGCTCACAACCGATCAGCCACCGAAGACTTGGATATCAATTCCGATGGCCCTTGGGTAATTTCTCTTATCATATTTTTCATCCTTCAACACTGCTCAGAGATCAATTCGAGAGAACGGCACAATCTTATTGAATGCGTTCACGGATTTTTTTTTCAAATTTCCGATTTCAGAAAAAATTCAATCACAATTATATGGATCTATAAATTTATAAAGACATATGCATGCTCTTGAAAAAATAACCAATGTGATAGTACGAAATTATCGAAGGAACAGAAGAAGAAGAGATACGTCTCGGGAAGCTTTTTATCGTTGGTCGGAGTAAGCTCGCATTGCACAAGTGGCAGAATCATGACAGAGTCCGAAAAAGCATTATGATAATATATTTTCCATCGCGTACAATTTTCATCGTGCACTCAACGAGGAGACGATCTCGATCGATCTTTCTTTTTGTTTTTCTTAACTGCACTTAGCTAGGTATGACGAGGACAATATGAAGATAATGTGAATATAGCAAGATTCCTAGTATTATATATATATATATAATACTATACTGTACAAAAATACGCGACCTATCAATGTGTAGAGTAGAATTTAAGCGCATCCATATTCGTTACTGGGCAGGACTCGTCGTAAGAGTTATTTTTATAGGACAACGTATACATATAATACACGTAAGCATATTGTATGTGTATATAGAGTATGTCTATGAACGTGTGATGACATGACATGACAGGCGTGCTTAGCTTCTAAGCAAGATAGATGCGCATGCTGGCGGAAAACGGAAGAAAATTATATTAATTCGATAACCAGCACCGTAAACGATTCAACGTTATCGCCTAAGCTCGATAGAACGAGCGCTTGTTGGGGCAATTTTAAAATGTTCTCAAAGTAATCGAAACTCCGATATTGCGGTGTTTTTTTTTCTCGAAGATGGCCTCGTTCTTTTTTTTTGACGAGAGGGATAAAGATTAGCAAAATATCTGTGAATAACTCCGCGGGAAGTGGAATTATCGGATCTCAGTTTAAATATGGCATTATGTTTCGAGTCGGTGAAAAGGAAGAAAGGCGATTAAAATACTCTGGTTAGGTAGAAGTAGTTCGTGTTTGTAGATTGTGACGAGAATTACTTTAAAACGAGAAATATATATACTATATCCGATGGAGAATCACGTCGAGAGAAAGAGAAGTAGATCCTGTTACGAATTTGAGAACTATTTGTCAGTGAAACTCGGCAAACTTTGGAAAAAAAAAGAACATAATAATAATAATCACAAATCGTAACGATTTTTCGAGTCCGCGTAACGTATCTAAGAGCTCCGAAGCAATAAAAAGTTGTGAAGACGCAAAACTACGGCCGAAAGTCGCGAGATGAATAATGTGGCTATGCGTCGAATATTCGCTCTGTGTCACACACCTACGGTGTTTATTTAACCAAGCAGTGTTTTTTATACCGCGATAATTGTCCATATATCCATTGCTACGATAACGGGGGTAGGTAAAAAGGAGAATTCAATCGCACATCTTGGTTGTAATATCGATAGATCCGTGTGGACGAGTACGATCACGAATTTGCGAATGCATATCGTATCAAAATCGATGAAGAGATCGAAATAATAACGCAACATACATACTATGGATAATAGACATTTTAAAAGTACAGTATCTCAGCATGAAACGCGTGTATGTTGTGTCTATGTGCGGGAATGTGTGCGCGTGAGTGTACATAAAGTAGCGAGTGCGTATTTCATAGATGTAAATATAACGATGAAGTTATCGATAATACGTAAGGAAATGAACAAAGAAAACCAGTAAAGCGAAAAGTACTGGCAAGTGTATGAGGGTTGCGCGGGTTACGAGAGACCACTGAGCACACTATGACTATTATAGGAGTTACCTATACCTATTTCGTTATTAACTCGACTTTGTTGATGGCAGAATCGTAAAAGAAAATACTTGCCTAAATTATTTTTACATTCAATTGTTGATGAGATTATTGGTTCGCGTAATTCGATCGCTTTGTGATGAATCGAAAGAAGGGAAAATAAAGCACCATCGTTAACGGACCTTTGATTATTGATTCCGATATATGTACAGTTTGATTAATTATTACGATATTATTAATGTTACGAGTTATTTTCATTACACAATTATATATACGTATGTATGCACACGCCATATGTATTACATATATATCCGTGTGGGTACGTATGCCGAGTTAAATATGTGTAAATAAACATTTTATAATTCTAATTTCCGCACAGTTTTTGCTTGAATGCTGCGATATCATTCGTCGATCGAATGTAAATCTCCCACGTGCGAACCAACGCGATTTTTTTTCTTCTCGTTGCGGAGTAAAGTTCACGAGGATTTTCGTCATCTACCGTCGGAATTGCCGATCGTTTCACGTATGACCTTTTTTATTTCCATTCGCTTATCCGCAAGAAACGTCGTACACAACTGATATTGCATTCGCGTGTTCGCTTGCCTCTGATCCAGCTGTTTTCGAAAATACGTTGACTAATTTCTCGAAAAGACGTCACATGCCCTGCGGATCTTTCGAGACTATGCCACGCAACGTTTTGCACCGTAAAAAGTCAACGTACTCTCGAAGACAGTGGCAATAAAAACTTTGAGCGAGGATAAAGTTAGAGTGTCAAAAAAGACGAGTTAAAGGTGGAGAGCAATCGTCACTGTGAACTCGAAAAAAAAAATCGTTTTGAAAGAACCAGAGCTAGTTTAAAATACGTAAATGTGACGTTTTGTGGTTTTTTTAATATCAGTCTTCAAATAAAAGCATTTCTTGCCTCGTGGGCAGGATCGGACAATTTTTGGTAAACGTATGCGAATTTACCTTTCAGATTGGTCAGCACGGGATCGAGGATGAGTGGACGGTTTCTGGAAAATTTGCCAACGGAAGCAGCCCTCGCTGAAACGACGAAATAATGTTTATTCCGTAAACACGGCGCTGTTCGTGCCGCGGGAGATGGAATAACGTGTTCGAACGTTGACCAGGATATGAGTACAATCGATTCGACAAACACGTATGTCAAATCCACGTGCGGTATGACGTTTGTACGACGAGCTGCCAGTGAGCACACAAAGAGAGTAAGGAAAGCTAAGGAATCCAAATAATCGACGGTATTTCCGGGGACGATCGAATCAGAATCTCTCGGGATAAATGAATATATGCAGGACAAGACAAAAACTTTTAGCAGTAGAAATTAATTCCCCCAAACAAAATAAAACACGATGATTACCGACGAAAAAAAAGGGAACCAAATTTATCAGAATCAAAAAGGTGTGTCTCATGCGCGAAAAAATGTAGAAGCCATAAGGGATTGATTTTATAGCGGCTGGAAAAAAAGCTGGACGTGAAAAAACAAGGATGTGCTTTCCGCAAAATACTGCGTCATATTTACTCATGAATTCGTAAATCTATTCGTGCCCTGAGGATCAAGGCCATGGGACACGTATCACGAGTCAAACAAAGGGGACTTTGCACCCTTTTTTCAGCTTTTTGTATGTAAATCGATGTAGACTCGGGCGAGAGAAAACGTTGACAGAGGGTGTGAGTGTTCCCGGGAACAAAGGAGAAAAGCTCGATGGAATTCAAACATTGCGCGTTTGCAATGGACAAAGCAAAGGTCGGATAGAACGGACAACTTACATCCGGTCGGTCTCCGGTTGATCGTAAGCTTTTTCGGATACCCACGCAAAACCCACGCGCTTTCCGGAGACCCGACGGGCTTTTCCCACTAACTCTCGTCATCGCCTGTTGAGAAGACGTTGCGTTACACGAATCGTTCTGCCCACGTTTTGTGTTTACGTAAATGTCAGCGCGCTGAATTCATTGATTGAACACATATGCATATATCGAGCGTAATATATGTATCACGCATACAACCGTTCGGATCCGGAAAGGAGCACAGTCATTAACCATCGTAACTCGAGCCTTTCCACCGTCGTCCGATAAAGAAAATCGGGAGATAAATCAAAAACATCGTCCGTAAAACATTATTTGCCTTTTTTCTCACGAATTCAATGACTTTTCGGACGTTTTTATTTGAAGCAACAACTCTAAAATTACTTGCTTAAGAAATAAAGCATCGAGATGGAATTTCTTTACTTTTTGATCATTTGACTGAATAAATCAAAATATTATCGCCGGTGTGTTCTTATTAATGGGGTTTTTCCGATATAATTATACGAATAAAGGTGGGTATTTATAAATTCGCTGCGAACTTTAAAGAATTTACCGTAATGTCGGAAAATGAAGAATATAACTCGCAGGCATTCGCCGTCTCTCTCCTTTCAGCCCTTTGGATAAATTCCTATTTCTGGATATGCCAATAACCGTGTTCCTTTCTTTTACTTAGGTGTTCGTATCGTATATACAAATCTATATAGTACATCGCGATGGCGCAAGTTCGTCCCAGTAGGGTGAACCTCCCTCTCGTATTCTCTCTTTCTCGCGATAGCTTGTTTGCCCCCTTCCTCAAACCATCCCTCCGTGTGCATGTTCAATCGTTGTCCTCGGAAACTCCGACAAACACACTCGTCTGGTCTCGGCCTCGGGAGGTCGCGTTATTTCCACGATTCGGTCGGAGTTGGCGCGCGCGAATCGTCGACTCCCCTTGGCAGGAGAACTGCTCTCGCCTGAGCGGTAAAGCTCCGGGGGTAGTCGTCATACGGTAGCAGAAGTAGCAACAACGAAAGCTTCGCTTTTACTTAAAAAAAAAGGTAAAAAAAAGCACGCGAAGACGCGAACGAGAAGGCGGCGTTTTCACGTCGAAAACGAAACGAGCCGGTGATTTCCTTTTTTTTTTCATTCGTCATCGTACTTTTGAAATACAAGAGATAAAGGATATCTCGATATCTGTTAAAAGCGAAAAAACATATTTCTGATAATTCCGGGAGGATGGCACGTTTTTTGGCCGCGAGTCTGGCTCTCTGCCTGGCCCTCATGCTATCTGCTCAATTGCCTCGTGTTGCAATGGCAATCGACTTGAGCCGACTTTACGGACATCTTACCAAGCGCAGCGGTGAGTTCGGTCCCAGTAAAACTTTTTTATTCCTCCATACGGCAACATCAAATTTAAAAATCGTATTATAGGAACAATTTTTTTGCACTTTGTCATTCGGTGAACGTAACATTTTCGAGACAAACAAAATTCATGCCATGATTTGATCAAATCTCTTAAAAAAATGCGGGTAAATTTATTGAGTTAAGCAAGAATTTAATTCATTTCGAATGCACTTTTTCTGCACATTGATTTTTAATCGTCGAAATAACTTTGTAACTCTCTAAAAATCGGAGTTTTACATGAGCGCATAACGTACATGAAAAAGATACCAATTTTAAAAAATTATTCTACCAATAGTAAATGAACGAGCGTAACGAAGATACTTTTCATGTTGGGGGGGAGAAAAAAAAATTTTAATTTCATGCCTCGTTGTCTGGGAGGTTTATTATGCTAGTCAAGTGGGAGTGCCCTTTCGGTTCTTCCTCGATCGATACCGCGATAACTGCTCAGCGAGACTCACCAGTTGCTGACAAACGTGCAATACCAAAATGTGTTTCATTAACACTCCGAAATACACAAATTTCATGTATCTAGAATGAAATAATTATTCATCAGCCTACGCTCAACATGCATACACGAGGTTAACTCCCCGCCGTCCTAAAACATTATCAAACGAAATTATGGGGGTTGAATTTTTCGAAATAGGTCATGTGTCAACAAAACATTGCAGGGACGAAGGAAAAGAGAGATAGAGATAGGTGAAAACTACGCAAATTACCATGGGTCATGAATATTCGTGTTGCTCGAAATCCGAACGAAAAGAAGGGAAAAAATCATTTATCCATCAAACTATTCTCCCATAAATTTTCTTTCGTCATATCGGGAATGAAATTATGCACGGTAAAATCAAGGACAAAAATTTATCGAGATAAGAATCCTAACGCTGAGAACTCTGAATGAAATTATGTAAAAAGAGAGTAAGGGTCGCTGCACACTCGTCGAGTGTGTTAATTAATTCCAGGCTTCATGGTCATGTCAATCGAAATAGCTAGCATATATATATATCTTTTTTATTTAATCCCAGCCACAAATTTCAAATGAGCATCGATAATGAATATAAAAATACTTCAACAACATTTATACAAAATAACTTTTTCATAATTATTTTTAGGCATCGAGGATTATGTCACATTTCCCGTTAGAATTTTTCTTTTTTCCTCGTCCGCGTGCAAATCGCAGAACATCGAATCCCCGCAATATATACTTGCAAACGATTATTTAATATAATTCAGAAAATCATTAACCATACGATTGTTGTATGAAATATTATTATCGTATTAATACTATTTATCACACCATCATTTTAAATGTATATATTCGGTTAATTGACGATTGATAATCGTAGGAGATGCCTGTCACCCTTACGAGCCGTTCAGATGTCCCGGTGATGGTATATGCATCTCGATCCAGTACCTTTGCGACGGCGCACCTGATTGTCAGGACGGTTATGACGAGGATTCACGGCTCTGTACCGCTGGTAACTTTCCTTTTTATCGAATATTGTAAAAAAGAAACGAATCAAGCAATTTTTGTCACGAAATCTAATATCTTTATTCTCAAAATCAGTAAACTGAAAAAAAATGTTTCATCAACTTGTTAATAACTCTTGTTAATAAATGGCATAAGAATATTGCACGAACTCTTCCTTCGATTATTTGTTCAATACAGCCAAGAGACCACCAGTGGAGGAAACTGCAAGCTTCTTGCAATCATTGCTCGCCAGTCACGGTCCGAATTATCTTGAAAAGCTTTTCGGCTCGAAGGCCAGAGACACCCTTCAACCGCTCGGTGGTGTTAATACAGTTGCCATTGCTCTTTCCGGTAAATACATTAGTTTTTATTATTCATTGTTACTCTCGTGCGGGGAACGAGGGGATAAGGGACTGAGAGCAAATTGCTTTTACGAGAGACGCATGTGAAATTACATACACCCAACTCTGCCTAACTTTGTGGCAGAGTTGTCCCTGTACGACCCCTTGTACGACCTACCTCCTTAGCTTTAATAAGTAGTAACACAACCCGAGATCGGACGGTGAATAATACAAGAGAGAAACGCATCAGACCGTCTCGCGAGAGGGCGAGAATACACCGGGGAAGTTTCACGAGCTGAAATACTCCAATTTGCGACAAAATTACAATTCATCGCTGTACTCCTTCGTCCGTATACCAAAAATGGTTGAATCATTGACACCGATACATCTCAATTTCTAAATATGTTGCAAAAAAAGTATTACATTATTCGTGTATTTATTTAGCAAAAAAAAAACTGGTATATACAGAAACATTTTACAATATTCTTTTACATTGAAAAAAAAAGTATTTATTCGATCTTCATCTTTTTTTTCCGATATTATTTTCGCAGAGTCACAGACGATCGAAGATTTCGGTGCCGCGCTGCATCTGATGCGAGCCGATCTCGAGCACCTGCGCTCCGTTTTCATGGCGGTTGAAAACGGCGATCTCGGTATGTTAAAATCGATCGGCATCAAAGATTCGGAACTCGGTGATGTCAAATTTTTCCTGGAGAAGCTTGTGAACACTGGATTCCTCGATTAAACGAACGACATCAACGCCGAAGAATGAAAAAAGAAAAACCAAAAACAACAAAGTCTTTCTCAGAACAAACTGACTTTTTGCGTCATCGCTACTGCTTTTTCATTAATCGAGTAAAAAATCAATTAATACAGTCAATAATTCAAAAGAATTCGAAAAATGTCAGGTAGAAGAACGATGAGAAGAAAGAACGACGAGTTTACTCGACACCAATGGAATCGCAGTGACGCAATGAAAGTCATAGTTTTCATCGTCGTGAGTGAGACGAATGAAACGACAAATCGTCCGCGTGAAACGATAGAGTTTTATTACTGCGTAAAAAAAAAGTTTTTGAATGACTTTTGTCTCAGAAATCGTCGCCAATTTTCTCGATATTCGTAGTGTCCTTCTGAAACGAAGAAAAATAAAACTTTGTGTCGTCTTACTACATTCGAGCTTAGCTTTTCATGTGATCTTGCACAAAAAAAAGAACGAGGGGGAGGGAAAAAGAAAATGATTTTCCCTTCTTGATTTTCTTCCATATCTTTCGTCTTTCCTCCGGAGAGGACGACTCGGGTGCTACAGCCGCGTTTTTTCATTTTACTTATTTAGAATTGAGTGTAATAATAATTGTGAAAAATCAATGCTATTGATATGGCCTACGTGAGATTGTTATCCGTAGGAAGCTTCATTGTTATTACGGCCGAAAGTCCCCGCGCAATGAGAAATGGGAGTGAGAGAGAAAAGGAAAGAGTATATCCGGTATATTTCTTGGTGTCCTCATGACTTTTGTCATTATTCATCGTTTACAAACGCAAACTGATCAACATGATGAAACAAAAACTCTAGACTGAAAGATCGATACAAAAATATATTTTTTTCGTCGTTCAACGAGACCGAATATTTATACACATTTCGAAATGAATGCATTCTCAAATTTTATTTACGTGGACCAAACTCTCGAACGAAAGTCGTGTAATTTTATTTTTTGCAATTCAATTATTAATTACGTAAAGTATGAACTCATTGCAGTTGCTACAAACAACAATACTCAATAAATCAAAGGCGAGAGCTTTGTTTTCCGTTTTATCGACTATTAAAATTAATTGGAATTATGATATTTTGTCATCTGTCAAAGGACACCACAGACTTACGTTTTAAGAGTGTACAACGTACCAATGGTAATCCTAAACTCTCATGTGCCATTTATAACTATTTATCAATAATTACTTATTCAATGAACTTTGTCGTATACGAGAAACGCCTTTTTTCAATTGAACAGAGCAGTCGAACAAGCTCGACTTCCAGGCTGCCTATTAACGAAGAGAAAAACAAATGAAAAACTCGTACCTGGTTTGCCGAATTATTTTTTTAATAATCAAATTTGTTCGTACAAACAATTCCTTCTTGCTTCTCGATAATTATTTCGCTCTACCTTCAGATATAAATATTTTTACGTGAATTGTACATTTTCGAAATTCCTGAAATAGTCGGGAAGTGCTGCGAACAATCGTCAACAGATGACACACAACAGTTATGGGGAAAAAAAAAAAAAAATATGCTAAAGTGCAATTTCAATTGTTTTTTGATGCAAAGAAAAATTCGATGACGCTGACCAACGAATGTATTATTTTCACAAAAGTTTGGTATTTACCGAAACTCTGTACACACGCGACTTTATTGTTTGAGTACTTAATCGAATAACGTGACCCGTGGCATATCGATCGAATATACTTATCTAGTTTTTCCCTCTTCTGCGACATGAAATATTCGCAGGCCTTTCGTGTGGGTATTGATCGATTACGAGAGAATGTAAAAGCATCGAAGTAATCGCCACACACGTGTAGAGATTTTATCGAGACAAACGTATCAAAGTATTCGCTGAAATTACCAGGGAAATTGTTTTGAATACAGGCTGAGAATACCGAGTCAGAGACGGTTTCATCGAGTTTTTCGTTACATCAAAGAGTATGTAGAAAAGAGTGAACGTTTTGAAACTAGCTTAGCGTCGAGAGTACACGAGCTCCAAAATGTATGTACCTGCATGTGCGTTCGCGCGCTGAACGTTTTCAACAATCTTATCACGAAAAATAATGCAAAAAAGTAGAGAATGAATGATCGAGGGAGCGAACGAAAAAAAAACACACGCACACACGGACACGAACAAAAGCACAGATCTACCGATTGGCCAAATACTATTTTGCCTCATAGCGGATCTTGTACTTTTTTTTTAGATACAAAAAAAATGCAATTGTCTAGATCTCACGTAACGCAATATCTTGAAATAATTAATGTTAGCGATGGTAACTAGTCGTGCAGTAAAATCCAGTTGGCAATTGCTCTGGAACTGTGACTCTATGTATTATACACGAAAAAAATGCGGATTATTATTCGTCAGTGATGTTACAAATACCTAGAAATTCTTGGCCGGGTTTCCGGTGGATCAAAGACATATCAAAGACGAGACTACCGTTTTTTTCGACGTCACGTCGACACTACTGACGAATATTTCGCAACGATTGATAGTGTGTATCGAACGATTCTATATTACATACACATATATATTTTACGTCTCGTGGATATTGCAACAAGGATAAAGTCCCTCGAGAAACGAGGAAAATTATAGAAAAAAAATATATTAATCGTGACATAATTCGCGTGATAAAGTTCGTCTTGACAATGGAAGTATATTAATACCGATTATTGGTATTTCTATTATAATTTATTATCGCATACATATCATGGTATATTAATATTAAGTGTATACACACACTTATATAAATATATATACGTACAGCGTGAGCTTTACGAACAAGAGACATATCGCGAAACAAATGTAAAATTATCTAAGCCTCCCGCTGATCACGACGGAAGGAATAGAGAATATATCATTATCAATTTTCGCCGAGACTCCACGATGAAAGTAACGCAGAAGTAACAGAAAAACATCGTCGCTGCTTCAATTACATATCATGTAAAAAAAAAAGAAGAGAAAAAGAAAATGTTCGAGAGTACTTTTATGATATAGATGAATACTATTTTGGTATAAAATGAAGTAAATCCCTCCAGGTTAGCGACCGCGATTCAATATAGGGCCTGAATCGTGGTAGCCCGCTTACGGGGAACCAACTCCCTCATCACTGACGCCAAAGGGTCAAGCCGTTCCTCTTCGCTCATTATTCATTGTCGTGCCTTGTCCCTTTAGCACCTTGATGTTGAATAAATAAATGAAAAATGATACGTCAGTCTCTCTCACATATGGTTATACAAATCTTATCGATTCTCGCTGTATTTACATCGAGGCGAGTGCGAAAATTACATGTATTTGAAGATAGAAGCAAAGCGAAGATTGGGGATAAGAGTGTTGAGATGTCGAGTACATTGTCCGAAAGCCGTGCGTGGAAACTCAAATTTGAGATCGATGAGAAAAAAAGTTGCAATTGTCCGATTTGCCTCGCTCTTTTCATCCAGATCGAGGACTGCGAGTTGAATTAAAGAAGAATGAAATCTTTATCAAGAATGAGAATACGTAAAATCGGCAATATATTGAAAATTGATAGAGCACGAATTTTTACTTAAAAAAAAACATCAATTTGCGATCTTCATTGACTATTTTCCTTTTCTCATGAATCATTCAATATGTTCACACGTAGATAGGGGTGCGTAGGACAATATGAACATAGCGATTAAGAATGGTAGAGAATGAGGAAAAATAACAGCACTTTCAATTATCGACATTGTTGGAACTGCATGGGAGAGAAAAGTAAGAAATCTTCTGTCGTTATATGTCCTTAAATTTTAATTCCATCGTCACCTCTAAGTATCTGTATTCTTCGAATATTTCTTGAAGCAAATAAAGTCTGAGCATCTTCATTTAAACTACTGCGTACCATACTTACCACTTATTATGCCTAAAATAAAAGTTACGCCGACTTGCTTCCGAATGAACGATATATGAATAATCTCGATTTTTTTCAAACATGCCGCTACGCGGTGAGTTTGAAAAATTCATGATTGGCGGCGCTGCTGGTCGTGAGCGCGAGAGTCAGCGAGAGTAAGGGGAGTGGGGACACCGGCGAGCAAACATAACCTAAAAGTAACACACGACGTTTTGTCAACAATACTTTTGTGTGTATGTGATGTGCCAGGACAGTATTTTTAATATAATCGTTCTACTCTTATTTCACATAGACTAATTTCACATTAAAATTGAAATATAAATAAATTTTCGCATTTGTGGATTCGTTCGTCGAGTTTTCGAGTTTTCACTACTGTGAGAGCAAAACTACACGACTATGGTACGTATTATCGTATAATTAATTCTTTGTTGATAACTGCTGGACTAAACGTAAAAAAAATATTGAAACAAACGTTTTTTTTTCCTCAAATTTACAGGCGCGTAACGCGGAAAAAGCGATGTAAGTAAAATTTCCGTAAACAAAAATCGTACGGTCCGTGTTGAGTGGAAAATTTCAACAAAATCATTCCTGTATGTTCTACATTTGTGATGCAAAATTATTTTCCACCAGGACTACCCTAGCTAGGTGGAGGGCTGCCCAGAACAACGAAGGCTCGAGAAAAGAACAAGAACGTAGACCGTACTTAGCTTCGGAGTGTAGGGACTTGATGAAAGCCGAAAAATGGAGATTGCAGATAGTGCGCGAGATCGGCAAAAAAGTGGCACAAATTCAAAACGCTGGCTTGGGCGAATTTCGCATCAGAGATCTTAACGACGAAATTAATAAATTGCTGAGAGAAAAACGGCACTGGGAGGCTCAGATCAAAGAACTCGGAGGACCCGATTATTCCAGGGTCGGACCTCGGATGCTCGACCATGAAGGACGAGAGGTATGTTTACAGAATGAAACAAAATTCAATGAATGTTTTAAGCTCAGATTTCTGTCGAGACCTTTTACCAGACTGAAAAAAGGTTTTCGTGCGATTTACTTCTGTGTCGCTCGATCGATTTCAAAAATATCTTATTGTTTTCCTCTTGTCCACGAGGTTCCCGGTAATCGCGGCTACAAGTATTTCGGAGCGGCCAAAGAGTTGCCCGGAGTCCGAGAATTATTCGAACAAGAGCCACCTCCACCCCCGCGAAAAACGCGAGCCGAGCTAATGAAAGACATAGACGCTGATTATTACGGATACAGAGACGACGATGATGGTTTACTTCTGCCATTGGAGCAAAAAGCTGAGCAGGAGGCACGAGATAAGGAAATAAAGGCTTGGAAAGAAGAGCGGGATAAGAACGAAAATAACAAGGATGAGGAAACCGGTGGTTTCGAGACGACGGCGCAAAAGTCAATTCCAACACAGCAGGATATGAAGGAAGCGTTATTAGCGAGGAAAAAGCGAGAGTTGCTCGAAAAATACGTACTTTGATCGAGTGTTTTCTTTTTTTTTTGGTAATTTTATTCATAGCTCGGGCGATCGTTAACAGCTATTTATAAGATTTTTACTTCAGTAATATCGGAGTATACACTTTATATAAAACGCGACAAATAGTAATTAATTATATATAATTATGTAATAACATTGATTAAAGTAATATGTTCTCTGTTGTTTTTTGTGCAGTTAGACGTTTAAACTTTAATGACATCTCGGTACGAGAATAGGGGTGCTTTGGATAAAACGTTGGACAAAAATCCATCGATCGTCGGGCTTATAACCGCGAAACGATCGATCACCGTGGTCGTTGGAAATCCTTTGAGCCCTTTGTAAAAAAATTGACGGTTCAAGGGCTTTCAAGATCCGCTTGAAGCTTTTTTTTTGTCTTTATAAAATTGTATCCCGCAACACCATTGAAATTGCGACGATACTTGTCCCTCGCCATTTCCAAATGGACTTCGGTATCTAGCGAACGTCGACAATGCGAGAATTCCAAAAAATCGAATTATTTCACCGTGTTAAAGCAAGGCCCCAAGCTATCTGTTAGCTCGGCGAGAAAAACATCGTCCCATATCGAAGAAAATTGTTTCTTCAACGTCACTGTCGCATTTTTCGATGCATGGTTGGTGACATTTGCGACTCTTTTTCTTTTTTTTAATAATCCCAAAAACTTACTGTCCAAATACTCGATACGTCGAGCGTGAAGTTTGACAGATTTTCGGTTTCCATTTAAAAATCACAAACGAGCGATTGTTGCAAATGTTTCAACGATCACAGTGACAAATCTTCAAATCTAAATCTAAAACAATTGTGAGACATCGGATAAAAGAAATACTCCGGAAAATATCGTGTCTTTTACAATTTTTCATCAGCAATTTTTTTTTCTTTACATAAGCAAACGAGTATTCGAACCCTTTCTCAGTTGGCGCCGAATACGGTATTTTCATTTTAAGCCTTCCGCTAGCAAATAACGACGTTAGCAATTTTCACGAAGGAAAAATCGTGAAATCATTCGAAAATTTTCAACGATCGATCAAACGAAATGAGAAAATACAATTTCGTATTTATCGTGAGAGACAAATTCCAAGAAAAATGAATAAAGCGTCGGGCCGAGGCTTAAATTATTGGTGCATTAGTAATCATAACGATAAATCTATGTTGTGTCTCTAATATTTGAAAAATCTAAAAATTTCGCCGTATATTTCACAGCATGATTTTTTGTCCGTTTTGAATAACTTCCTCTGCTCTCGTCTCAGATGAAAACGCTAACTTCACGGCTCATTTCCTAAGAAACGCGCAATGAAATCTATTTTATCGTCAATCTATAATGTACTCGATCACGACTGATCTCTTATAATTTTATTAGTTTATCACCCAACGGCTAATCAATAGTATCAATACTAAGATCACATTCTGCATTTTTTTTTTTCAAAAAAGTGCGTCTGCGAGTTGTGCGTCATTGAATTTTTTTTTCATTAATGTACCAAAGAATCGTCAGGTGTATCCTTTTCTTTGTTAGCAAAGTTGAACGGACGTGTCATTTTTCGCGGCAACGATTCAACCTCTAATCACGCTGCAAATTTTTTTGCGTTCGTCTCTTCGTTCCAAACTCACCGAGCCGATACGAGTATCAATTGGATAAGCGGTTTTTTTTTAGAGGGATGAAAGGCACAAAGTAAAAGTTAGAGTTGGCTCAGGCACGCGGATGGATTCTGTGGTTTTTTTTTCATCGCCACGAATGCAATCGAGTACGAATCCCTTCAAGTACAAGGTTCTTTCGAAACCGTCCGGCCAGACTCGAAATTCTCGTCGATCGATTATCGACGGAGCTTGTGAAAAGGAGAAAGAGAAATAGAGATAGAGAAAGAGATACAATGAACGAAAATGAATTTTGCCCGTTTTGGCGAAGTGTGCGTCGCTTTGAAGCTGTAACGCACCGCAACATCACATTGATGCAAGATTTTGACGTATTGACTTCGCTGTTGAAATTGGGCAGTTAATTAGTCCGCAAAAGCGCGTTTATCGTTTCCCGTGTTTTCTTTTTTTGTTCTCCCGAAGAGGAACAGCATATCCATTTTCAATGGAAGTTCCCATCAGAGACATTCGCGTTTACGTCTTTCGGACCACACGCGTGTAAAAACGATCTCATAAGATCACAAAAAACGTGGGTTTCTCCCACGAGCCTCGAACAAGCATCCGTTTTTTTTCGGACCATTCTGTGTTTTTTTTTCGTTTACTTGTTTGAAAAAGCGCAACAGGAACTATGTCGAGTTAGTATCCGTGCTTTAAGGACGCAAAAGCGAGTGCCAGCGCTGCACTTGTGTCGTTTGTCGTGATGCGCGCATGTCGTTCCAATGCTGAAGCTCTTCCGGTCCTGAACTGTTTAATCCGAGGCACAACCAACCGATCATTTCGCGGCCTTTCTTACCCATCGCTCCACGTCGCCGATTGTATACCGATATAAACAGCGTTACGTCTCCCAATTGAAACAGAGCCACCTGTCGGAAAAAAAAAAATTGAAAATTCCTTAAAATCTTGATCAACATTTCTTCATCAACGAGCTCGTTATCTACGAGTAAATCTGCAGTAATAGCTTTAAAGAAATCACGAACGAGCATTTTTCTCCAAAATCTTTCAATCGCTTATCGATTATTCTCACCTGATATATAAATGTCTCCTTGTACAGTGGATTGGGCTGCGCTCTTCGTAGTCCAGTTTTTGATCGACCCATTTCATGACCGTTGCTATCGACGAGTGCCAGTTTCACATAAGTGTCCGGAGGCTTTGTATCGGCACCTCCGCCACCGCGAAAGTGCGAACCTTTGATTATCTCGACGGAGAGACGACCGGTTGTGCCGTTGTACGCGAGCCCGATGAGAATTTCGGCAACGCTACCACCCTTCATGCTAGAGCCATAAGGTGGTGTCGTCGGTGATGCGTAAGATTGAACAGATTGCTGAGACCCCGTAGAATCACTCCGAGTCAGACTGGTCGTTGTACCCCAATCGTGAATCTGCAATAATTTTCATGACAACATATTCTTTAAAGAGTCCTTCTTCCTTTCCTTCTTTTGTCTTCTTCTTTTGAGTCATTCGTCAATTTTGCTTCGAGGAATGACTGGCTCTTTCAAATTTTGCTTCCTCCGTACGCATCTTCCGGATACTTTCTATACACACCGATCATACATCGTTTTTTTCACATATAATCTTCCATTCGTCTATAAAGTTTTGAAACATTCATTGTCTTCCGAAAAAGTGTCGTCCAACGTTCAATAAGTATGCTTTCCGAATGAATCAAGATGTTCATCTTGCATAACGTACCGAAGAAGTCGGCGGTGGTTGAAGAGGCAAACAGAGGGTCGTTTCGAGTTGAAGATTAATCTGATCGAAAGATACTCTCGATTCACCGAGGAGACGTTCGCGACGCATTCTTCCACCCCACAGATAGACTCTGAGTCTGACTCCCATTGCGTTAACATCCTCCGGATTTACACGGGGAAGAAGAAAACTCTCCATGTACTGAGGCGATGTGCCCTGTCGTACGCGAGTCTTTCGTCGTTGCTTCTTTGACGGAAGCAGAACAAGTCTGACCTGACTACCGCCTATACCAGCCGGATAATTTCGTCCTTGTAACACCTGCACCTAAACGTTGAAACAAAGAACCAATACACTCGTCGAGTATCTCAATGTTGCGGGAATTACCACAGAGTGCAATAAGGATATCTCGTCAATCCACAGAACAAAAACTGTTTCCGCAATACCTCTTTACAAAACGATTTTTTAGAGTATCGACGGAACAGTTGTTGACCACTTTTGGTTTTTGTTTCGATACTTTGAAACTTCAAGCTTCAAAATAGCTTTTTTCCACGCAGTAACAGACTTCCAAAAATCACTGAAGAATTTGAAAAATTAGTCTGACCCTTTCATTTTTGCCATGATCGTATAAAAAAAAACATTAACAACATTTTTATCGATAATCACGACAAAGTGTTCCATATTTTATTTGATATAATCTCCGATTTAATATACTTACTGTCATCTCTCGCATAGGTGCGTCATAAAGAAATGCAACTTCCAATGTGCCAATTTCCTCGGCGGTCACGCTGAGAGTCGTCACAACGTCGTTCGATGTCGAGACATGTTCCTCAATCTCCTCGGGTGTTTCGGGATTGTCCAAATGTATCGTTGAAGTGCCAACTTCCACCACACACTACGGTATGAAAAAAGAATTAATCTTATTCGAAAAAAGTAAAATAAAAATAACACGTTACTGCAAAATAATTAAAAAAATTTTTTTTTTTAATTATCCAAAGTACTTGATAAATATTCGTCTACATTAACCGAGTTACCTCTCGCTGATCGGAAGGATGTTCCTCGGCACAGCTGCCCGACGTATTGCCAGCATCTTTCGCCCAAAAAAATGTTTATCGCATGAATAAACTCGCCGGCAATTGTTTTTTGGTGCAAACGACATTTCAAGTATTTTTATTTCAGTTGTTAATATTTTACGTTACCGACAACGGTTGGACCATCTTCAGCTTGGATCGTTAGCGAGTCGGGCGGTGGATTCGAGCGTGAATTCTGCAATCTTCGAAGAGCGTCCTCCTCAGAGTCGGAACTCGTTTCGGGATCAGAGTATGAAAAAGATTTTCCTGCAACCAATGATTTATGAGAATCTTCGGGTTTACGGTATGGATTTCCTTCGGCACTGCTTCATTTATACTTACCCAAATTATTTGGGATCTGTGACGTAGAACTATTCGTTGATTCGCAAAGGGGCACGCAAATACCTCCGAATATCGCTGAAGTAGGCACCGGTGTGAAACACCACTTTCGCGAGAGATACAAAAATACTACCACCAATAGTGTTACCAAACCGGCAACGGCACCTAAAAACGTAGTTGCTTCCACCGGTCCTGCAATAGAAAATTCAGCAGTTGCAGCTTTTATTCGTATTCGCGTCTCCCTCGTTCGAACGTTGCTATTTATTACATTTGTGGACGTATTAAAAAAATATATTTTTCGTAATTTTAAACAAAAAACTTGTCAACTCTCAGACCACCGAGGCAACGCCATATGGCGCAGCCCTCTGACTACCACATATACATGCTCCTACAATTATAGTTAGGAAATATTAAGGGGTGTTGTATAGGCCGTTTCTATAAAAATATTTTTTTTTTTATTTCTCCAATCCCGGCAGTCCAAGGGATAGAAAACTGTAATCAATTCTGAAACTATTTCCGTAAGCATGAAACTCATTTTAAAAAATGCAGCCTACTCGTAAATTGAAACAAATGTCATTTTTTTAAATCTCAACATTATCGAAATTCAATGAGTCATGCTACTGAACATTCTTCCGAAAATCATGGACATTATCCAAATTTGCCGTATGATTATAATTCACGTACATATTATGATCAATGTATATTTATATCCTCATCGGTTTACATTTGAAAACAAAGCGTTTTTATTTTTCGCACAAAAATCTAATTTGTCCAGATACATTTGCGTGATTTTGCAAGCATATTGCTTGAAAAAAACGTGCTTGGCGGTTACTTGCGTAGCGTGATCAATGTTCGGGACGCACATTAATGAATTAATTATTTATCATACATGGGTGAACCTTCCGACAACTACGCGTGCCGCATATGCAAAATTAATCACACGTACACGTACACACTGACAGACCCAACTATTCACACATTCACAGACATACATATGTGTGTGCGTGTACGTTTATGTAGTTGAATAGTGTGTGCTATCGGATTTCCATTTCCCGAGGGTGTTCGCTACGCGAGTTTCCTCAATTAGCATATTACGTATGTATATAACGCATCAGCGATAAAATAACGACACACTCGGTGCTGGTCGTGGCGAAGTTTCGATTTTCAAAACGTTTGTACGCTATTTGCGCAATGCGGGGCCACGAGGCTAATCTTTATACCCGGGTAAACTCGTGGAACAATACTTTGTCCAGAATAACGTGGCTGGCTAAAATGTAGTCAACGTTCTTTAGACAAAAACAAAGCATGTTGCGACGTTAGTCACGTTCTAATTCGCGAATTAATCAGTCGATACCTTTCTCGCAGAATAATAAGAAAAATTGAATCATCGATCGCAATATCAAGATACATTGGACCGTAATACGATTTGGCACGTTCTCATTAGTGTTTTTCGACAAACAAACTTCAAAGGCAAGCGGTTAAAAACAGCGCAATGATTTTTTGTATCTTGGAAAAATAAAAAAAAACGACAGAAACGAAATATCCACAGGAAATAAAAAAATTTGAGGAAAATGTAATAGGCGCGTTTCCGTGTCTGTGTACACGTACTGACAATGAGTCAATTTTTCACATCAGCTATTTGACGGGAAAAGTGGACTTACCCGCAAGCAAATGGTCTGATCCAGCAAGAACCATGCTCGTGTCCCTTATAAGCGGTCTTAACGTTTCGCTACTCGTCTGCACGAGACAAACCAAGCACAAATATTGGACGCATTATCCGATTAAAAGGACACTTGGATGGTCCAATTGGTTGTTTGATTACAAACGTGGTTATATACGCTGAATAATACGTGGGCGGGGGTATACAGCACTCTGTTGCTTGCCAGAGGTCTTGTGTGTGCGCGCCTGCAACACCTCAACCCGACATACGCTTGCGCTCTCGTGGAAAACTCCCGTGTACAAACGCGCACCCGATTGCCGCAGCTCGGCACTTTCGATACGAGACTTTTCACGTCGATTCGTCCTTTGCGTTTGACCCTCACCCTCACAGGGTCAGCGTGATTTTTTCATCATTTCAATTTGTTAACATTTCGCGTAATGTTGGAAATGCGTTTCAATGAAATATCGAAAATTCATTATGAATTTTTCGTATGAATACATGCAGTTTTTTATTTTGTTTTTCTGCACGGCACACATTACCGTACGCCGTATATTTGAGGAATTTGCTATTTTTTTGAGTTCACTTTTCTAGGTGACTAAGTGAACGCGTACTTTCGAATTTTTCAATTTCAACGATGATACTTTCGCAAAAACCGCAATCCGATCATTCCTTCGAGAAACTTCATTTACAAACTATTTTTTATTTATTGTTTAGGACAAAAACACAATACAATGATTAAAAAAATCATGAGCCACGAGCTGACATTGAATGTCGTATTTGCATGCTGGAAATATACAGACATATATATACACAGACAGGGGGAAAGGGAAATAACATGATAGGGGTTGTTATCGAAAATGTGTAGTCGCGACAGCGATGAAATATTCAGAGAGAAGCTCATCGTGAAAGTTTCATTTCAAAAAACGATAGACTCTTTGTGACCCTCTTATACCTTCGAGTTTTTATTTATCATCAAACGCGTTGATGCAAGTTTGAGGAATAATAACAGCTAAACGGAATAAGGATTTTTTCGAACTTTCTCAACTGATATTTTGCGTGTAAGATTTAAGAAAAATTCATGTAAATGTGCTGATATCAGCAAAAGAACAAATGGAAACTGCGTACGTAAGCACTGCTTTTGCTGCAGCGTACATACCTACAGTTCTTCCGGTGGTACCGAAAATGTGCCGGTAACGTGACCACGAGTCAATAAGTTATACTTCTTTTTAAGGTTATAGTTGCTTTAGTAATTCGATGTAGATAAGAATAAAGAAGAATCTTAAACAATTGCCATAAGATTGTTCACGTGTTTGAGCCAATCATCTTTCGAGTGTTAATTTTAATTGTTTCTTTCATTGCAACCATGTAAAATTGTTGTTTCAATGCCCAAAAGTTATGCATAATACGTAGTCATATAAAAAATTGTAATGTTACGGTACACAACTATACAATTATGAGATGCTTATTTTCTACTTCAGAAAAAATACATCGGGGCGAAAATCGGACACAATATGCATATATAATATATGCATGAGACTCATTTTTGTGTAGCAAATTTTAGATGTTGTTGCGTGTTTGGTTTATTATTATGCAAAGTACGTTTTAAAGTATTCAGATCAATTGCTATATGATGGCTTGATATTATATAGATATATTTTAATAATGAAAATACAAGTGGATTTTCCTCGTGGTTCAATATAGCGTTAGAAGCATAATTCGAAAGATTTTCGGTACGTAACGAAAAATTCCTCAGTATTTTCGTTACAATGTTGTTGGTCAATTTTCTTGCTGCATATATTTGTTAGCAATGAAAAACGTTTTCAATTGTCGGAATATACGAATATAAGAGAAAATTCAACAACGTATAGGGTAAAGTACCCAGTAGTCGGCCCTGAACCACTAGTCGGCCTATTTAGAATTTGCGATGCGTGCGAAGAGTATGAACACTAGTGTCAACACTCTTTGCACACATCGCAAATTCTAAAAAGGCCGACTAGTGGTTCAGGGCCGACTACCGGATACTTTACCCTATGAAACATATGATCGAAAACCAGTGAAATATGTGCAGTGTTACGTCCCGAGAGAGGGATCGTGAACGAGTTTTGTGACCACCGGATTTGGAGCGCGAAGATTTGAATATCTTTCGCCAGAGAGTCTGATGGTTGGTCCGCAACTCGCGAAATACAAATTTATTATCAATGTGGGTTTTTATACCCGATACTCTTCGGAGATGTTTTGGAGGTTTTTAGATCGGAGAAATCTTTGAGTAATTTCCCGAATAAAATATTAGCCGATTTAACAAATTAACAGAGTTTTATTTAATATTTCAATCACTATTGTTTTACAAGTTGGTACAATTTATTATTTATCGATAATAATTCTGGTTATCGCGGATTGAGAGATCTCAGTCTCGTCAATCGAGTTTTAACAATTCGGTCGAAGTCCGGATAATTTCTAAGTCAATTTTTGTCTGGATTTTAACGGACGTTACGACGACGTGAACAGAGTAAACTTTTAATCGAAGTGAAGCCGTTGTTGTAACTTATACGGAGTTTATATAGTAAGTTTTGATCTAGGTAGTGGGAGATGATTCGCGTCTCCCACGGATTAACAAAAAAGGGCATTCACCCGTTACACGGTGGGAGGAAACAGCCCTCTCTATTTTGAATGTTACAAAGTTGTTGAGCTGCATTTGGATATTTCATTGCAGCGTATAGAGATTTCGTTTTACGAGTTTTTATCGTGGCGACGCATAGACGCACGCGTTGCGTCTAGGAGTCGTTGACCCTTTTCAAGGGGCTTCCTGACTTTTGTTTTTGGGGCTCGAGCGTTTTATGACTTTGGATAGGAGTTGTCGCAGTTCGAAAATAAAAGGCGGTATATTATAAAGTTTATGTTGTACCCTATGCGTGTTTCGAAAGATAATTAGAAAAGGAGGAAAAGATGTTGCTTGTGGGAAAACACTTGAAGAGTTTTTCCCGTGCCCTGTTTTAACTTTTACGACTTTTCGAGGAAATGTCCACTGTCAATCTCAGAGGAGGCTTGTTACTAAATTTGTAAAAGAATTTGTATGCAGTGGTTTTTTATATTGAGAAGAGTCTAATAGTAAAAAGTAGAACGTTGCACGTGCTTCGAGTTTTTGAAAGAGGGGTATTTTACGGTTGTCGTAAATTTGGGTGCACTTAGTGACTACATATGCTTCGCCGAAAGAAGATACCGATAGATGCGTGCCCTGCAAGTACCTACTGTGGGTATTGCGTGTTTTTTAAATGGGGGCTAAAAAAAGAGTTCGAGCGTGAGAGCTGGGACGTAACACTTCCCATCCCCGAGATTGAGCGTCTCGCTCAATTAAAAATTGGCGAAATGTTTGTAAGTGACACTGTAATATTGTTTGTATCTTCGTTCGTCGATTACAAAAGATTTACAAGAATAAATTGTAAATTTTAAGAGTAAGTATAATATATATTATGCATGTATTTTCTTTTGAAATGCATTAATTGATTGTGTAAGATATAATGTTTACGTGATAGTATTGAATTTTGTATTTTCGTTACATATATAAAAAAAATATTAGAGATGAATGATTATGTAATTGATTATAATTATGATAATTCAATCGAACTGATTTCGCGCTTATTATTTCATCGCATACGTAATATTATACGTTGGTTGTAATTTATAATACGCAATTGTTTGTTACAGATATTCGAATACATATGATATTCGTTGTATTAAGAATAGTTTTTCTTAACAAGATATTATGTTTCTATATAGTGTATACATAGAAGAAATGATTACATACAATGTTTCTTAATCATAGTATAATATTCTTTAGATTTATTTATTATTTCCCTGAGTTTGATGGAAGTTTTTGGAACGTTTGAATGAATTTGTTTTCCTTTATTTTCTTTGAGAGCGATCTTGGGTGCCAAAGCTGCGTTTTGGAGGACGTTGATTGTTTTGTTTGTTCTAATGCGCTATTTTTGCCCTATCGCAATGAATGATTTTACGCTTTCCTCTTTCCATTTCTATTTCGATATCGTTATGGTCTGAGAGTACTTGTGTTACTAAGTATGGACCTTTATAATTGTCATCGAATTTTCCGATTTTTTGATTCTTTACTAAATAAATTTTGTCTCCGGTTTGGAATTTAATTGGATTAATTTTTTTATCGTATACGACTTTTGACTTTTGTTTTGCATTTTCCAAATTTTTCCGAGCTAATTTTCTCGTTTCTTGCAAATGAGCCGCTAAATTTTTAACGTGATCGTCGTATGTTAATAAACCGTCGAGATAATTGAATTGAGATGGTAGTCGAGCTTCTCTACCTAGTACTATCTGATATGGTGTGAATTTCGTGCCTTCATGTACGCTTGTATTATATGCAAATGTTGCTAGCCGTAGCCATTT
This sequence comes from Heteropelma amictum, assembly GCA_959613375.1. Lineage (NCBI taxonomy): Eukaryota > Metazoa > Arthropoda > Insecta > Hymenoptera > Ichneumonidae > Heteropelma > Heteropelma amictum. Next base: position 27,888,422 of record OY390720.1, on the reverse strand, counting down.
ATGCCAATCCTTTTTGTTGGTATAATGTTTGAGATAGTCTGTTAGAACTTGATGACTTCTTTCGAGTGAGCCGTTAGATTGTGGATGAAACGCAGTCGTTTTAATTTGCTTGATTTTCAGTACTTTTGTTAATTGTTTCATGATTCTACCAATGAAAGCCGCACCTTGGTCGGTTAAAATAACTTTTGGACAACCGAAAAGGCATATGAATTCTGTTACAAGGGCATAAGCTATTTCGTTGGCAGTTGCTGTTACTAATGGAATTGCGAATGAAAATTTGGATAAATTGTCTTGAATCGTCAGAATGAATCGATGACCGAGGTCAGATTCTGGATTTATTGGTCCGACAATATCCATTGAAATTTTATCGAATACATTTAATGGAGTATCCGTAATAACCATTGGTTGTTTGGTTTTGATTCTTACTAATTTCCTTCTTTGACAACTTTCGCATTTTCTCACATAATCCTCTACCTGTTTCTTCAAATTATCCCAAAAGTATTTTTGTCGAATTCTATTATATGTTTTCGTGACGCCTTTATGACCTGCTATTGGTGATTCATGGCATTCTCTGATTATGTCGTTTCTATCCTCCACAGGGGGTATTATGATTTCATCTTTGCATATTTTGATTTGTATGTTTGTTTGGTTGAAGACCGATCTGATGATATTTTTTATTTTGTTCCAAATTGTATCATCTAGGTTACTACGTTTGCGAGAGATCGAGGCTGATTTAATGTTCAATTTATTCATTTCGATTTTTAGATTTTTAAATGCTTTGATGACGTTATCTTGAATTAAGGGTGTTGTGCTGTTATCTTGAATTACTAAAGCGAAAACCTTCTTTTTTGGTGTGCCTGATAAAAGGACTTGACCGACTTCAAATGTATTTTGAGGAGTTAAATTTTTCAATAATCCTAATTCGATCAGTCTTTTACCGATTTCGCTGGAAACTGTTCCATCTGCAGATACAAAGCAAATATAATGATCTTTACTCATTTCTAAATTGTCTCTGGATTCTATAACGTTAATTGTATCTGAATCTGAATTGCTATCGCTATTTGACGATCTTTGTGATGCAATTTCTATTGGAGGTGGAATTATATTTTCGTTTTTATCGTTACTTGATTTCTGACTATCTTCTGAATCATTTTCTACCTGAAAAGTCTGTGATCCTGATACATTAGCTGGAATGTCTTTGGTCATTGACGCATACATTTTAGAAATATCGTCACATAATATCGATAAACTAGCTTCTTTAGTGATGGGTGAATTTTTCCCTTTATCGTTATTTTCGTTAATTATTGATGCAATATTTTGAGGAGACATTTCAACAATAGTTTCTGGAATTTGAATTTGTTTTTTGCTTTTCATTGCTTTTCTTTGAATACGAGGTTTCTTGGCCTGTATGTGGTGTTCACCGTCGGTACAACAGGGACATCTCTTTGGTTTTCTCTCTCTTGTGGATCTACGAAGCGGTTGTACCTCCAAATTTTGAATAGGGGCACGAGGAATGATTATTTTCGGCTTTGTTACGGCCGGTGCACTTTCTATGATTGTTATCATATCCTCATCCGAAGATACTCTATCGACTGACTTTTCCAAAATTGACATTTGCATTGGAGTTATGTTCATGTTATCTTCGTGCATAGTTATATTTTGAATACTTTGTTGCATGATCGCTTCCTCTGTGAGAGACATATTTTCTGGGGAGAGTCTATCTGTCGCCGAATCTAATTCCATTCTTTTATCATTAATAGATTCATTAAATTTTTTCCTAACTCGTCTTGCGGGGGAAGGAGTATAATCCGTTGATTTATGTAAGCGTTTTTCTAAGAGTTCCCTAGCAAGATTTCGTTGAAAATTATTTTGCTTTTGAATTCCTTTATTTTTAGCGATTTTCGAGTCATAAGGAGTTGAAGTATGTGAGAGATCGCTGAAGATTTTCTTAACTTTGGGCATAGTAGTTTTATGTTGTGGAGATTCTTGATTTTCTTGTGAGTTAAGTGTAGTTAGGTTGTTTGAAGCGAGTTTTTCTCCTATTATAACTACACTTTCTTGTGCGTCATCGTTTACTGATTCTGCATCTGAAGATATAGGAGTTTTATTGATATATTCTACGTCCACAGGTATTGCGATTGTGTTATCTTCGTCTTCATCAGACGATGATGATTTATCGTGAATCGATAGATTTTTGAATGAAAGATGTCGACTAGCGCGACTCTTTTGTCTGATACCCGATTTCGGTTTGTTTGATCGATAGATCGAACTTTCTTTAAGATTTTCTGTATTGCTTTGAGAATTTCTAATCTCGATGCTCTGGTTAAGATTTTGATTTTCATTTATGGAATCATTAATCCCGATGCTCTGATTAAAATCGTTAATTTTAAGATTTTGATTTAAGTTTTGAGATGCGCTTGTCTCGATGCTCTGATTTTTATTTTTCTCGCGAGGATTTGAATTGTCTATACTGAGGTTCTGAATTTCGTTCGCGAGATTTTGTTCTTCTTTATTATTGAGGTTCTGAAATGACGGATGATCAGGCCGTTCATTATGATTTCGGATTTCGGAACTTCCTTCAATAACCGTCTCCGTGTGTGTTTCTCTCGGAATTGCCACATCTGCGGGTTCAGGTATATGAGGAATTTTGTTAGACTGATTTTCCACGGAAGTTTCTGGAGTTTCTTCCTCGGAATCAGATTTTTCGATTTTCTGAAGTTTGCTTTTACCCTGGGAATGAGAGTCTGACGAGGATGTATATGTTCTCGCGATACCCGGATTAAGATTTAGTATTCGTTCTCCGTGTGGAGACACGTTGATTCGCCATTTGCATTTGATAGGCAAAATAATCGGATTGCGGGAGAGTGCGTCTGCGTTTGTATTTACTCTCCCTGGTTTGTACTGGATTTTGAAGTCGAATTCCTTTAATCTTTCTCTCCATCTCAGTACACGAGACGTCGGGTCATTCATTGAGTTTACCCAAACGAGTGGTCGATGGTCGGTCAGTAGTGTAAATTGCCGGCCATAAAGATACGGTCTGAAGGTTTTTAAAGCAAAAACGACCGCGACCATTTCTTTTTCTAGAGTAGAATAATTCTTTTCTGCTTTATTTAAGACTCTAGATGCTGCTGCTACCATAGGATCTTCTCCGACTTTGCCTTGTGATAGAACCGCGCCGACTGCAATATTTGATGCATCGGTTGTAACGATAAATGGTTTTGCAAAATCTGGATATTGCAGGATCGGAGTGGTGCATAATTTTTCTCTTAAATTCTCGAAAGTTAGCTGATGTTCGGATGTCCAATGAAATTTAACATTCTTGCTCGTCAGGTCTGATAAGGGTTTCGCAATGCCCGAAAAGTTTTTAATGAAACGTCTATAATAACCAGCGAGACCTAAAAATTCTCTAACATTCTTTGGAGTTTTAGGTATATTGAATTTTTTTACAGCCTCTATATTTTTAGGATCAGGTTTTACTCCATCTGCAGAAATTAAATGTCCTAAATATCGCACTTCTGTCCGTAAAAATTCACATTTATCAGTTTGTAAAGTGAGGTTTGCATTACGTAATCTTTCAGCAAGTTTTCGGAATTTATTTTTATGTTCGTCTATAGAACGTGCGTATATAACGATGTCATCCAGGTAAACGAAAAGGTCGTTCCCCTGTAGACCCTTTAAAACGAGGTCCATAAGTCTCTGAAATGTAGCTGGTGCGTTTTTTAAACCAAAAGGCATTCGATTAAATTCATAATGACCATGAGGAGTTGTAAAAGCTGTTTTATGTTTATCTTTTATATCCATTTCAATTTGGTGGAATCCAGAAGCTAGATCGAAAATAGAAAAATATTTTGCTCCTCCCAATTGATCCAATATATCGGTTATTAAGGGGAGTGGATATGCATCACCGATTGTTTTATCGTTTAATTTTCGGAAATCTATCACAAGTCTCCATCGTTTGTTTCCCTGTGAGTCAGCTTTCTTTGGAACAATCCACAGCGGTGAATTGTGCGGAGATTCTGATGGTTCAATAATATTTAATTCCAGCAAGTTATTAATTTGTTTTTCTATTTCTGGTTTCTGAAAAGGTGGATGTCTGTACTGTCTTGTGTTAATTGGAATATCGTCTATAGTGGGAATTTTGTGTGTGCAAACATTGGTTGATTTTAGAAATTCTCCCGGCAAATGAAAAAGGTCTGCGTATTCCTCTACGAGAGTGGAAACTGCATTACGCTCTTCGTCATTAAGATGATCAAGATTCAAAAGCTTCATTACCTCACTAGCACGGTTTCCTCGCGTCCGAGTACTATCATTGTGTATGAAGGTCTGGTCTTTTGCGGAATTATCGTCCGTCTGATCGTTCTCGTCTATGCTCATATCGAATGGATATAGTGAAATTACGGGAACATTTATCTTAACGTCTTTGTCGGAGGTATTGATGGCATATAAGTAGGCTTTGCCGTTAGTATTAGTAACCAAAGCTTCACCTGCGAAGATGTCATCACCTAAGGGTATGCGCGGTACGTAACCCGTCTTTAACGCGTTGTTTATCCGAACAAACATGATCGTTTTCTGTCTGGCCCGCAGAAGAAGTGATTCTGTGTTTGTAAATGGATAATCTGTATCGTTCAGCCGTACGTACTTTGCTAACCAATCGATTCTACCCTTGTTTTTTCCTAATAATTCATTACCAAGTATTGCGTCAAATTCTATTGGAAAATTATCTGAAACTACGTGGAATATTTCTGATTTGTTATTTATTTCGATTGTTATTTCTCCAAGAGTTATTGGTTTATCATGATTTGAAATTCCTTGTAATTCGTAAATTACTGAATTATTAATGTCATCGGGAAATTTTAAATGATTTAGTTTTATTAGATTTAATTGAGATCCCGAATCTGCCAAAAATAAAATTTCTGATTTTGTGAAATCTTTCGAGCTCAACAATATTGTTGGAGAATTGTTGTTAATGGACGTAAAGTTAAGATTGCATTTTGCTCGAAGGATTTTTTGTGGAACGATTTTATCTATTCCTGGCGCTCTTGCGAGTGTTGCCCCGTCGCAGCGCCCTGTCGAGGGGTCGATTTCTCGTTTCCCTGGGCTGTACTTGCCTTTATCTGCTCAGTTTTCTTGTTGTTATTGAACATTCTTTTTCGGCAATCTTTAATTACATGACCTTTCTTTTTACAATAATTGCAAATTTGATCATTTTGACTCTCGTTCGTGTTCTTTTCGTTGTTTAATTTCATGAGTGCAAAGCATTCATTTATTGTGTGATTTGTTTTCTTGCAATGTGTACAAAATTTACTTGAATTAATTTTTGGGTTATTGTGAAAATTATTTGATCGGGTTATGGGTAAGCAAGTTTTCGGCGTTTCGTCATCTGTTTCCGTGTAACCCATAGACCGTTCAATTTCGCGTGCTTGTTTAAAGATTTTTGCAATATCAGGGTGATGTTCGAATGTGATGTGAGCACGATATATTGGCTTGATACCTTTTCTAAACTGGTCAGCTGCTAGTTCTTCTGCCAGTTCTATTGCTCCAGTTCGGCTTTTAAGCGCTGAACTGTCAACTGCTTGCCTAAGTTCCGTTAAATATCTGATTATTCTCTTATGAAATTCCGTAACTGATTCTTTATTTTTTTGCTGAAATTTCGAAATTTCCCAAAACCACATTAAAATTGGTTTTTTAATAATGAATTTCTCCTTTAATGTTCCCACTAATTCATCTATTGTCGGAATTGGAGAACCTTCTAATGCTTCGAGAGCTGCCCCTTTACATCTGCTTTTCAAGAACGCTACAATTGTCTTCTCCCCAGTCGCGGCAATGAATTCTTTTGCTGTATCGCAATATTCCAAATAACTTGTAAGTGAAATTGTTTTACTTGTTCCATCAAACTCCGGTAAGTATTTTGTGAAATCTCTATAACTATTGTACAACTGTGTCGTATTATTATCTACTGGATGTTGCGATGTTGATGGGACTTGAAATGATGAAGAGAAAGTGTTCTGTGACAAAGGCTGCGCTGGCCCTTGTTGTTGATGTGGTTGCGAAGGGTTGAACGCCGTCGAAGTTTCCATAGGGATTTCGGTGTCGTTAGGCATTTTAAATGTTTTGACTTACTCGTTGAAGATCTTGTAGATGTCGAGAAGAAGAAAGGTTCTTGTAGATGTAGTAGATGACGATTTATGATGCTTGTGCAGGCGGTCGAAAAAGGTGTCGAGTAGCTACTGGAAATTGACCTGGCCCTTGAAGATTCGGTGATGGTTGTACGCGTGCCGTCTGGTCACACTTGCTGCCGTTTTCACGATATCGAAGGATGACTTCGGTTTCGAGTGTTCAATGATTTATGGCGCGAACAAAGATCGTCTTTTTTTCTTTTTTCACGATTTATTTGAAAAGTTCACGTTTTGTGTACCGGTTTACTTGTTAGTGATACTCTGTCAAGAATTGTAACACGAAATTTGTTAATTTTGTGTAATTTTGATTGATTTTCGCTGTTATCAAATTTATTGATGGTGCGATTTAAATTGTATTCGGCTGTCACCAGTTTTATTGCTGGTGCGAATTTGAGTTGTTTCTGCTGCTTTCCGCTGCCACCAGTTTTATTGGTGGTATGATTTAATTGGTTGCTTTCCGCTGCTTTCCGCTGCCACCAGTTTTATTGATATATAATTTGTTACGTCCCGAGAGAGGGATCGTGAACGAGTTTTGTGACCACCGGATTTGGAGCGCGAAGATTTGAATATCTTTCGCCAGAGAGTCTGATGGTTGGTCCGCAACTCGCGAAATACAAATTTATTATCAATGTGGGTTTTTATACCCGATACTCTTCGGAGATGTTTTGGAGGTTTTTAGATCGGAGAAATCTTTGAGTAATTTCCCGAATAAAATATTAGCCGATTTAACAAATTAACAGAGTTTTATTTAATATTTCAATCACTATTGTTTTACAAGTTGGTACAATTTATTATTTATCGATAATAATTCTGGTTATCGCGGATTGAGAGATCTCAGTCTCGTCAATCGAGTTTTAACAATTCGGTCGAAGTCCGGATAATTTCTAAGTCAATTTTTGTCTGGATTTTAACGGACGTTACGACGACGTGAACAGAGTAAACTTTTAATCGAAGTGAAGCCGTTGTTGTAACTTATACGGAGTTTATATAGTAAGTTTTGATCTAGGTAGTGGGAGATGATTCGCGTCTCCCACGGATTAACAAAAAAGGGCATTCACCCGTTACACGGTGGGAGGAAACAGCCCTCTCTATTTTGAATGTTACAAAGTTGTTGAGCTGCATTTGGATATTTCATTGCAGCGTATAGAGATTTCGTTTTACGAGTTTTTATCGTGGCGACGCATAGACGCACGCGTTGCGTCTAGGAGTCGTTGACCCTTTTCAAGGGGCTTCCTGACTTTTGTTTTTGGGGCTCGAGCGTTTTATGACTTTGGATAGGAGTTGTCGCAGTTCGAAAATAAAAGGCGGTATATTATAAAGTTTATGTTGTACCCTATGCGTGTTTCGAAAGATAATTAGAAAAGGAGGAAAAGATGTTGCTTGTGGGAAAACACTTGAAGAGTTTTTCCCGTGCCCTGTTTTAACTTTTACGACTTTTCGAGGAAATGTCCACTGTCAATCTCAGAGGAGGCTTGTTACTAAATTTGTAAAAGAATTTGTATGCAGTGGTTTTTTATATTGAGAAGAGTCTAATAGTAAAAAGTAGAACGTTGCACGTGCTTCGAGTTTTTGAAAGAGGGGTATTTTACGGTTGTCGTAAATTTGGGTGCACTTAGTGACTACATATGCTTCGCCGAAAGAAGATACCGATAGATGCGTGCCCTGCAAGTACCTACTGTGGGTATTGCGTGTTTTTTAAATGGGGGCTAAAAAAAGAGTTCGAGCGTGAGAGCTGGGACGTAACAGCAGTTTATTTATGAATTATTTTTACAAGCAAAAAATGTTCAAAGTGACACCAAAACATAAAACTAATTCAAAATTATCCGACATGAGCCAATAAATTTCTTTTGCTCGCGAACAATTAATTATATGGCATATAGATCCGCTCTAACATTTTTTGAGGTTATATTAACCTCCCTGTGGTAAATTGAAGAGAGCATCGGCGAAACATTTTCATCGTTTTTTTTACTCAATAAATGTCGTGAATTTTCCAATGCATAGGGCAACACAAAAATGAGCTGCTACATGCTGACCAATTTTGCGCACTCCAGACTTCTAAGTAGATATTTTATCAAAAAATGCCTGAATAGACTGAAAATACGACTTTATTACAATGCGGACAAGAAAAATCATGGAAATATCATCGACACAAGGGAACGAATATCCAGGAGAAAAGCATTGCAGAATAGGCTCATGCGAGACATACGTCAGACAAAGGAGAAAGTGGAGGAAATAATTGAGCGAGAAAATATTTGGACGGTGCCAAATTTCCTCTGCATAGGTCGCATTGTAACTTCACCCTATTTAAGCTACTTGATAGTATCTCATGACTATAAGGTGAGATAACAACTTTTTATCAAACCATTCGAATTTTAAGACAAAAACTTTTCGAAATTATTACTCTTGGATAATTGAGCTGAAATTGTGCAATTATTGTATAATACAATCCTTTCTTTGGGTTCAATTCATTTTTAAATACATACGTTCTTCCACATTCAATCCATTTTTTGCCACTGCTAATTTTTCTTGCTTACATATTTTATTCCCAAGTTCTGTATTAAGTATTATCGAAAGGAGACTTTGATTTTGAAAAATGCAACATTTGCGTAGAAAAAACGTTTATTTTCAAAGACAGATCTGGGAAAAATGTCGAGGCAATGTCTGTATCGTACAAGAAACATTTTTCTCCCATTAGTGTTATGGATTTCAGGTGTATAGCAGGCTTGAGATTTTTTTTTCACGACTATATAAGAAACGTTCACCCGACGTACGTATGAGATCGTTTGATCCTTGAACGAAACTTTCTCGATCCTCTGTTACAGATAGCACTGTGGTTTGTAGGTTTTGCGGGTCTTACGGACTTGATAGATGGTTGGATCGCACGTACGTGGAGTTCTCAGGCTTCGAAATTGGGTAGTTTTTTGGACCCGGTAGCGGACAAGATGCTGGTGGGAACAATGTTCCTCTCGCTAACGTGGGTCGGTTTGATACCAGTCCCCTTAACGTGCCTTGTCATTTTCCGCGATATCGCTCTGATATCCGCAGCATCGTACATCAGATACCATTCCTTACCTCAACCAGTAAGAAAAGTATAGATTCACTTTGAATTTTCTGTGGTATTCGGCATCCGCTTGACTCCCTTTTCTATTTTCCTTACAGAAAACTCTCGCGAGGTATTTCGATCCGACGCACGCGACTGTACAATTAGCCCCGACATTAGCCAGTAAATTCAACACCGCCGTGCAATTGTCCCTAGTAGCTGGAACTTTGGCAGCTCCGGTATTTCATTACGTAGATCATCCGATTCTCCAAGGACTGTGTTATTTAACAGCAATAACGACCATTGCCGGCGGTTTGAGTTATTTAATATCGAGAAACACGTACAAATTATTGTCAAAGAAAAAAGCAAGGGAACGTTAATCATCCTGAGACACTGTTATGATTATATTAATATTCCTGTACATTCGTTTTAGAAAAATAAATTCATTATCGTTTTTAATCAAAGTCGGCCCGTGTATTTCATATTTTCGTTTCACATCAATTTATTTAACATACTTTTATACACCTACAGGTAAAACTCTATACGTAATAATTATACAACAAAAGGATGAGGCGATATGTATGTTTCATAAGCGTGTTCTTCGTAGACGATCGGATCGTATTCCACGCCAATGTAATCGATCTCGAGCTTAAAATTACCGGGTATTTTGTCAGCGGCGGTTATTCCGAATCGCGAAAGGTACATGGTATGCGGGGGTCTTTGTTTATCCTGTACTCTACCGTGAGAAACAAAGAAAAATTTTGAAAACGGTATCTTCACATATTGCCAATAGGGGCCACCTCTTGTGTGCAAAACATATTGAAAAGAATCGTTCCATGTGATATCCCACTGGCCAGGAGAAGACAGCAACAAGAGATAATTCCTTCCGTCACCACGAACTCTCAATACGATATGGGTATAAGGACCCCAATCGAGATACTTGTGGCGTCCAAAAGATTTTTGAAGCGGTACGGACGTCAGATTACAATAACCTGATTTTTTTATTTTGCCATCCTGAAATGCTTGTGGATCTAGGTTTCCTGTGAAAAGACCTCTGCCCGTTTTTGTCAATTGGACGCTAAAACATAAAATATATTATTTGATACAGCAATTATTTTTGAATCTATAACTGAATTGAATAGAAATCTATTGAAGCCTCACGAATGATTCTGAATGTATGCTATATCGGCGAATGAAGATGTCGAATTGATCGTTACAATTTAATTTTCGAAAGTATAATGCAACATTTTGTACAGAGTAGAAACTTTTTTTCCTACATTTCACTGTAGTCTTTGGTTATTTTGTAGTTAACTAATGATTAATCATTAAATAAGAACAATGCTGAAAACTTGCCTCGCCGTTGATCTACCCTCCCCATAATCGCTGTCCGAAGTGACAACCCACTTCTCTAAAATACTCGGATCACCTTCAAACCTCCACTGGACATCCACTTCTCCTGGTCTCAATATACACGTAGGATCAAAGTGCAAATGTTCTCTCACTTCTGCCCTCCACACTTTAAGTTCTTCTCCAAGAAATTTCCAACCTTGACGCAACTTTTGCCAGGGCGTTTTTGCCTCGTCCCGATAATCGGATATGCTTGGGTAACCTTTTTTACGATCAGTCTCGTAAAAGTACGATCGCATATTCGTCGTACATATCATTCGAAAATGATTGCCAGTTTTATTTCTTGACGCTATTCGTACAAATAGCGGTGCTACTGTGTATAACATCCTTAATTATTTTAATAAGTTTATTAATTGAATCGTATATTTGTAACGTACATTAGACTGTCAAAAATTATGTAACACACGCGTATAGTGATATACAGTTGAATATTCTTATCGCAGTTTATATTGCTTTACATTATTTTACAATATAATTATTGAATAAATCAAAGTCTCGAAAAAAAGATTGAATATACGTGAAATTGTATTTTTGTTATTGTTTGATTTTGAACGGTTATGTTTCGATATTTTTTCATGCCGAAACTGACCGGTAGAGTAAAAAGCATGATCCGCTCGTGACGACATGTGTTTTGTTAGGGAAATCTAACCTCGAAAGCGAAAAGTTTCACTGAAATAAAGTTGCGCGAAATTTTATTTTCGTCAACGTTTATAAGGAAAATCAAAACATATCGTTATTAATTAAAATGACGGACATAGAATCTGCACTACGCCCCATGAATTGCGAAGTGAATCAACTTTCTATGCCGGATGGATCGTCCATGTTTATGCAAGGTTCGTAAATGTTTAGCGGCAAAATTCATCTCGTGTTGTAAGTTTTCTAATAATATGCGAATTTTTCAGGCGACACTTGTTGCATCGCCGGTGTTTACGGTCCGGTGGAGGCAAAAATGCAAAAAATGATGTATGACAAAGCCAACGTCGAAGTAGTATTCACCCCTATAAGAGGACCACCAAGTTAGTACATATTGAAACATTTGAAAATTCCCAAAAAACTCGGAAAATTTTTGTAATTTCTAATATATTTTTTTCAAGGTATCGAAGACAGATTCGAAGAACTGTACATCAAAGAAACTTGCGAATCTTCGCTAATTACAACTTTGCATCCGAGTACCTCGGTATTGATAAATGTACAAGAGATGCAGAATTCCGGTGGAGTACGTTTGTCATTTTTTATTTGTAGAAATTTCAAATGATTCATATATATAAATTACCTCTGGTCATGTATGCCTAAATATTCTTTGATTATTTTCAGTTATTGAGCTGTGCAATTAACGCAGCTTGCGTAGCTCTGATAAACTCAAGTCTTTCCATGAAATATACTATCGCTGCTGTGAGCTGTATGATAGAAAATCACAGTGGAAAACTGCTGCTCGATCCTAACAAAGGTGATCTTCAAAATGCCAGAGCTTCGTTCATGTTTGCTTTCGACAGCATCAAGCAGGATCTCATTAGTTGTCACACTTCCGGACGTTTTAAGGACAATGAATTTTTTAATGCATTAGAAAAATGCAAAGAAGCTAGCAAACACGTGTTTGATTTTTACAGAGATATCGTCAAAAAATATGCCAATTGTATATGAGATCATGGATATTGTGGATTTTATGTCATGAAAATACATCTCTATATTTTTATTCTCTCTATATGTACTCTCTCTTTGCCTATATCCTATATTCAAACAAATCAGTTGAAATTCTCACCACACGACGCGCTGCTCCAACATTTATTCACTTATTGCTGGCTCCCTTTTTAGGTTAAATTCATTTCTTTGCATCGCATTCTTGAGCTATCTTATTTATATATTTATTATAGTTCAAATTCGATAGAACATTCTATTGTAATGCTACAATACTCAATAGTTATCGAATCCTAATCTTTTTTATATTAAGTAAACTGCCGTCACAAATTTTCAAACGACATCGGAAAATCTATATACATATATATACACATATATACATATATATATATATTCACAAATAATCAGCTGTTTCTCTGTCGACCAAATGACATATAAGAAAATTAATTCGCATCCGACACATGGCCCTTTTTCGTTGATATCTGAAATCTCGGACGATTGTCGATTATTTTTTTCTACAATGGATTCTTGAAAATATACCCGTCAAAGCGAATGAAAATATATTTGAGCGTCAAAATGATGCAACAATACATGAAAGAGCTCGAACAGGTAAACAAACTTGCTATAGCAAAATTTCTGTAATTCTTTTTTGCCATTTCCGAAACGATGAACCTCAATTTGCGATCATTCAATCTTAATCAATTCAAAAGTGTATTGTTTACTAGTCAAAAATGCACGATTTGAGTTTTTTGCTGCATAAAAAACAAAATATCAATTGTAAAACGTACTGTACCCTGGCAGATCTGTCATATAATAAATAAATAACATTTAAGAGCAGTGATTTGTACATTTTTATAATTTTTGTTCTAGGAGCCTTTTGATCCTGAAGAATTTGTGGAAAGATTAGCTTGGCGTACGGTCAACGATAGCAGCAAAGAAAGCTCGAAAGGTTCCTTCGATCCTGTTCTTGTTCACGAAACATTTCTCCATGCTATCAAAGACCTCCAAGTATTGCAGGAACGTCAGCAAAAAAAATGTGAAAAACTGGAATTAGCTGTAAAGGACGAAGAGACGAGACATACGTTCGAGGTCATAGAGCTTCAGGATAGAAACCGACACGCCATTGATCTTTTCCATCAGCTGGACGAGAGAATAAATTCCGTGGCCACCAAAGTTTTACATTTGGGTGATCAGCTCGAAAGCGTCAATACACCGAGGGCCAGGGCGGTCGAGGCACAAAAACTCATGAGACATTTCGCTGAATTTCTCAGCCCAGGACCGTTAACCGATCCCATATTCACTGACAAGTCCACGGTAAATATTTCGTCATTTTATTGCATAAGAAAATGCATTGTTCTAAACAGTAATTGATTTTTTTAACACAAGGAATAATTGAGGAAAAAAGAATGAAAATTCTCGTAGCTCGAAACTCAACGTATCGGTTTTCCTCGCTTTTTTTACAAATTGATGATGATATTTAAACTTTTTCAATGAAACTTTTTTCAAACAAGCAATGTAACAGAGAATTGGCGTCAGTCGATCGTTTTACTTCTTGCTTTACGCCGTAGTTTCACGTTCCATCGTGATATTTACCGCAACGGCCGTTATTTACCGCAATAATTTGCGGTAATGGCGGTAAATAATAAATATAAACAAAAAAAGTGAACCGCACGTGTTTATTTCAATTAATTATTATCCATTATCGATCATTAAGGTTCTTTTACGATTTTCAGTTGGACATTGCAGCTGATGTGATACAGAAGTTGCACATCATATCGCAGGAATTGCCATCTGAAAAATTCGATCATGCGAAAGCAAAGATTGCGTCGAAATACGACGAGATCGAGCGGAGTCTCATAGAGGAGTTCGTGAGAGCTCACAACGCCGAAGATGCTGATCGCATGAAAGAACTAGCTTCGGTACTTTCTCATTTCAAAGGATACTCTCAATGTATCGATGCGTTTATCGAACAGAGTCAGATGGGTTCGTTCGGTGGTAAAGACGTATTTCAAGACGTTATACCGATGTGCACAAAGAATTACGCCCTGATGGAACGTGTTTTCACCAATCCCGATCAAGTTATGGCAAAATTCGTGCTGAACATTTATCACCTCCGTTTGCAAAAATACGCCGTTGCCAAGTTGGCCGATAAAACCGACGCCGACAAGTATCTCAGCAATCTCTACGATCTTTACTCAAAAACGAGTAAATTGTCGTTAGACTTGAAACGCTTCAAAATGGGCACCGACGACGCGTATTTAACAAAGCTAACGCAAAACATATTCCAAAAGCATCTCGACACCTACACGATAACCGAGTTGAAAGCACTGCGCGAAAGATCAGCGAGCCTCTTGATGGATTATTACGAATCGAAGAATCACCAAAAGAAACAATTGCAGACCGGTGGATTTCAGGAATTGAGGAGAGACTTGCAAGCTGTTATCGGCACAAGAACGAATATAAACATCGCACAGATCGAAGATTACGGCGGCGAGACGTTTCTCTCGGAGGAATTGGCAATCGCTCTCTTACAGAGAAGTAAACTAGCTCTCGAGCGTTGCCGTACACTGTCCCAGCCGGCGGATGTGCCTGGCAACGCCGTGCAAATTCTCGACATACTCTTGCAGTACTTGATGAGCGAGCATGTGGATTATGCCCTCGAATTGGGACTCCAGAGTGTACCCATTCCGGAAACGAGAGTACAACCGGAAATACATTTCTTCAATATAGTACGTCAGTGCAACGTTATCGTCAGATTACTCGAGGAGCAGTTCAACGAGAGTCTCGTTCCTCTCGTAATATCAACGCCAAAGCATGCTGAATGTCTGGCGAAGGAGAAAATTGTTTTGGAACAGACCGAGATAAAATTGGACGTTGGATTGGATAGAAGTATAAACGCTATTGTCGGCTGGGTCAAACTTTATTTGCAGAGCGAACAAAGAAAAACGGATTTCAAACCGGAAACCGACGTTGATACCCTCAGTACACCCGCTTGTCTCGTTGTCGTTCAATACGTAACTGGCATGATAAGACACGTGCGAGATAGTCTCGATGGGAAAAACGTCGAAAACATATTGACGGAATTGGGCATACGTTTTCATCGTGTTATTTACGAGCATCTTCAACAATTTCAATTCAATTCCGCTGGTGCAATGTGCGCTATCTGCGATATGAACGAGTATCGCAAATGCGTTAAAGAATTGGGAATTGGCATAGTCGTCTCACTTTTCGACACACTCCACGCGTTGTGCAATTTGCTCCTGGTCAAACCAGCGAATTTGAAGCAAGTCTGCACCGGAGATCAATTGGTAAGTCATATTATGTTCTTTTGTTTTCGTTGAGATGCAAATAATTCCCGCGAGAGAAAATAATCCATTTTTGATCCAGCAACAGACATTAATCCGCGGTTTTCGGATTAATTTGTCAAAGAAAGATCCTTTTTACCTTTCGATTAACTCGAAGGAACTTATTTTTGCTGCTTTCTTTTTTATTCACTCAAGACATCGAGAAATCATTATATTTTCAGGCGATGCTGGATCGTTCGACACTCACAAGTTTCATACAATTACGTACCGATTACAAAACGCAAAAATTAGCTAATTTCCTCAAGGATCTTGCTCCTGCGTGAACGAGGTAAAGAAAAACCGCATATTCATGAAAATGAATCATTGCTGTATTGAGTAAAGAGGATGGACAAAATCATATAGAAAAAATACGCATACAGGTAGCAAACGTATTAACTTTATTATCTTTATATGTATATAACTGTACGTTCGTATGATGATAAAATGCGCAAGAATTTTCACTAGTACAATTTTTCTGAATAGACGCAAACTTCATTGTGTTCTTTTTTCCTTCTCATTTATTTATAATCTACGTACGCACGTTTACATGACATAACATCGCGCTCATCGTACTTGTTGTTCTTGACGAATAGTCTTTAGTTTTCTGCGAAAGGTTCCGACTGTGTGATTAGAAAAAAGTAATAAATGAGGCCTGTGGTTCGACGAGGCACGTTTGAATACACCGACAATTCGAGCATTTTCTTTTCTTCTTAATTTATGGCTGGTATTTTTTCTACCCATTCAATGGGTTCAAAAACAGGAATAATTAAGCTTTATTCACTCATTTTATCAACTAAAGTATCGATTCAGTTTTGTTCTATTTTACTTGGACATCTTTACGTCGTTCCGTATGTGAATCTGAGGATCGACCTCCAATCTTTGATTGCACAACGGTATCGAGAAATCATAATTAATCGACGTGTACACGCAATATTTCATAATTCATGTATTTGGTAGCGATTCGTACTTTGGATGGACGATCGACTTTTTCGTTGACATGAATTTTTACTTTTGTTTTGTTTCTTTTGTTGAATGGATGAGCGCCAAGGAAAGGACGTATAAAGATAAAAAGTAAGGAAGGGGTGGGGGGGGAGGAGAGATAAAGGGCGAAATAAAGACAGTAACTTTCGTGCAAATACCGCAAAGCTGCATGGAGAATCATTGCACAGTGTTGCTAGAACAGGCTGTAAAATAGATATCCTCACGAGGCTATGGAAGATATTGCAACGAGGAAGGGTGGGGGGGATGAGACCTCAGATCCCCGATAATATGTGGGATAAAAAGTGTATCAGCGCATACGGTAAGTATTCGTCTCGTGTACTTGGCACAATTCACCTTTAAAATCAAGTTCAATGCTAAAATCGAGATCACGATAATTTCTCGCGTTCGGCTTCATCGAGAATGTGCCGCATATCTCCTCGCCTTTTTTTACAGTCATAAACTCGTCGAAGTAAAATACGGTCTGCTTCCAATGAGTATACTGCACTTCCGGTGCCGTACTGAAACCAATGCGCTTGTGGCATTTTGTAAATTCGATAGTGAAGAATGTAACCAGCGCCTGCACGTAATCGTCTTTTCGAACTTGTAGACTGAAAGGAGATGAAAATTCGAGATCGGCCTTCGTCACCGTGTAAAGATCCACTTCTTTGATGAGGCACGAATTCGTCACAACTTGTTTAGGATCGACAACGTCGACCAGTGGCTCGCTTATTGCTACTTTACGAATGCTCGACATGTCGAAGCCGTATACATCGTCCCACCAGTTGATCTTTTCATCTTTGTATTGACGATCCTCGATACCGCAGATGAACAATGTCGCCTTGTCCGGAAACAGCATACCTCCTTCTCTCAGCCACTTGTCTCTGGCGAACAAAACGGTGTCCAGCATCGACTCGTAGAATAAACAGTAACCCATCCACTCCGAAATAATTATGTCAACCTTCTCGATTCCGTCCGGTAAAACGACTTCTTCTACTTTGCCCTTGATTATAGTTACAACGTCGGATAAATGATTAGCTTCGACGATTTTCTCAGCGTACTCGACGATATTGGAACATTCGATGCCGATAACTTTAGCTGCGCCCGCTTTGGCCGCAAACATCGACAAAATTCCAGTACCGCAGCCAATGTCCAAAACTGTTTTTCCCTTGAACAGATGCTTGTTGTGATACATCGAGTTGCGATAAGTGATCGTTCGTACTTCGTCCTTCAGCATCTCTTCGTGTATGCCGTAGTGGGCATACGAATCAAAGTAATAATCCCTGGACGTCATTTCGTCGACCGGTACGGGCTTGTGGTTGGAGGTCGCATTTTCCAGATCCTTGGTTACAGGCGTCGTAGCGTCCGATACTTCCATTGTTTCCATTTTCACTGTCTAGATTCGGACAACATGCGAAAAAAACAGGTGAAGGGTCGATATTTGTTTTTGTGGAGAAAAGTATGATTTTAATGCTGCCATGGTTAAACATAAAAATAGCAAAATGTGATATAACAGAGAAAGAAGAAAAACAAAGTACGTAGAAAATAATATCATTGAAAATTGATAATTTTATGATTGAACCAAAAAATTATTGGAGGATTAACATAGTGTATCTTAAAAAATATCTCAACAATCAAGAATAAGTCAAAATGCGATGCTCAGATGAAATCAACGGAGGTAAGATTAGAGAAAGAAACAACTGAGAGAACATGAAAAAATGAAAAACGATTTAGAAAATCGAAAACGCGCAAAGAACAAAACGCTGGATAACGATAATTTACAGAAATAATTACAGTCCCACTGAGCGCGTTTTTTTTTCAACGGAACAAGTTGTTAATGTTCGTAAATGTTTCCGAGCGTTTAATCGGAAAAAAAAAGAACAATGTGGTGGTTGTAATGTACGAAAATAGGAATACTCGCGGCAAAAATATGTATTTTTTACGAAATGTTCGTGATATTTGTCCGGACGCAGAATCTGGGCTCTTGAAACGTTTTGAACAAAAAAAAATGGACGGGCGTCAAATCGTTGGTTATGAATGTCACGCGTTAACCGGCATCGAGAATCGAGAAAGTACCAAGTTTCACCTCCCACATTTTTGCATTTTTCAATTAAATTGACGACAATTTATTGTAGAAATAATTACAATGTTGTTCATAAGGCAAGTAATAATGTATCGATCGAAATTGCACACAGAATTCAATTCACTAGAGACCAAACGCTCAGTGCGTCCACGTGCCCGCCAAAAAATGCGGCGTCCATTTCAAGGGGATCAAATAATTTTATGCCGACATGTACACACAAACACGTAAGTACACACATGGATAAGTATGCGTATATATACCAATCAGATGAACAATACACACGTGGAAACGCTTTGTCTCTCCTCTTCAGCATTTTATTTTCACGCAGACTCTACGGAGATATATAATCTTTCACCTTACCGTTATTACGTTTTATCGAAGTGAATCTTTTTTTCAACGGAATTATGCAAATCGTGAGAAACGTACATTCGCCGCCAAAAGAATTGTAACACAATGACGGCAAAATCAATTCCGTATTCCGTACAATTTCAGAACATGCGTTTTCGTTAGGAACATTGTTATACAGCCCCAAAGCTTTTGGTGGTATGCGATTGTCGTTAATTACGCAAAGGATTATTGATAGATCTCGAACGTCAAGCAAAACAATTCGATCCTGAGGATAACTTCTGTGTTGGCTGCGCTTGCTGAGTATTTTAACGTAAACCTTTATAAACACTTACCGAAATGTCGGACAATGGTGTATTTCTTGCATTAATATCTGCCGGCACTTGGTTGTTCGTCGCCATTTTGTTTGACCGTCATGAAGAACACTATTCGAGCAGACGAGAGACGAGAGCGGTAACGAGAGAATATAGTAAGAGACAAAGCATGAGTAGATAGAACTTCGTGAGACGGACGACCTCCGCAAAGTTAGCCCTCCCAAAGTGGAAAGTGCGACTTTTTTTTTACGAATCTTTTGTATACGCGAAATATTTGAACATTTTCATTTCAAAACACTAATGTGGAAAATATTTTCCCTAGACCGAGCATACGTAGTAACAAAATTAGGCCTTTACAACAATATCTTGATTTTTTTTATACCGTTCACTTGGAAAAAGTTTATGCACGTTTGTACATGGATTAAAAAAATTTGTACATTTTCTATTTTCATAGAAAACTGATATCGAAAATGCCAAATTTCGAGTAATGCGATATCTTCATTTGAGTCGCTTGGCTCCCCGTCGGTAAGTTAGATTGCATACATATATCATACATCTACTCTCGGGATACATCTCCCGATACATCCAATATTCATTAAATCGGGATACTGGAGTGGGCAATGAATAGAAAACATATATTGCTTGAATAATTTCCCCCTATAGCCGTTTTACTTTATATCCTAGAGATATATACACAAAATTGCGAATACGCGATCCTCGTGAAACCGTCTATGTACACCATTGTCGATCTGCTGACGTACCGAAATAAAGAATTGTATTCGAAAACATGTATAATAGTAATAATTGTATAATTAAGAAAAATTCATATCTTCTTTCGAGCGTAATAAACGAAAAAATTGTTATAAGAATGAAAAAATACGCGGTTATCGAGAATTTATAACGTAGCGCTGTATCATGTCGTGTTATTTACGCTTCGATGATAAAACTGCGAGATGCTTGATAGATTGGTCAGTAATGTTGTATATTTATTAATTTGAATATTACAATGGTGTAGGTGTATATGAGAATAAAAGTAATAAATACATTGTATGTATCATTTAGGGGAAAACTCTCAAAGGGTTTTTTTTTAAATTGATTATTATTCGGATTGGCTTGTCGTGTTATTGATACGCATGTGTAAGCAAAAGGCTCTCTTTCTTCGTCTCTCGTATGACCACCATGATGCAATCTCTTTCGCACTCTGGCGCGTCTATTTAGCCCCGCCTTAGCTTTATATTGCGCGCGCTCGCGTTGCCCCTACTCTTTAAGCCGTAACTTGGAGCGCGCCGTTCGCTTTCGTGTCAGTCGCGTTGCACGACGGTCCGTAACACATCTCGTTGTGAGAAATGTATTTCTCTCTCTCTCCCACTAATGGATTTTCCTTTTATGTGTTCCAAAGCGGCGTAGCCTTCGCTCCCATATATGCCTTCTCTGTCTAGTTCTTCATACGAGGGAATGAAAGAGAGAAACAGAGTTCAGTTTCAATAAGCTTTTTACGCCGTTGTGACTCAAAAAATTGTGCCGTGTGTGAAAAGAAAAACGTGACTTCGAGGTGGAAAATTCGATGAAGAGTTGACGAAAGCGAATTATATTCACGTACATGGAGTTTGCGAAAGGATAGAAAATGCTGGTAAGTCACTACGCGGGCGGGAGAAAAATGTTGGATTATACACGGGAGAAAGGGGTATAGTGAGGGCGATGTTGGACATTCAAACACTTTGCTCTGTTATTCTTTTGATATTATTAACATTTTTTTCATGCTTTGCCATCGCATTGTTTTGCAAGATCAAGAGAAAATGAGTAACGACTTTCAATCAATAATACTCGCTAATAAACTTTTTTTGTGTCACACCATTCTTCTCAGTCGTGATGAGTAAAATTCGTTGCTTTTACGTCGCGACCAACATTCACACTTGCTGTATGCTTCGTTTTCTTTCGTCTTTCTCTTCCGCTTCAAGAAATTCTCAATCTTTAGTGTATACAGCAATTCACCTTCTACGAGCAACATTTCGCGATAAAAGCGAATCATCCTGTGTTTTTCTTCCACAAAGACGATATTGGAACTCACTGAAAATCATATTCCACTCCAACTTCCTTGTTTTCTCGATTTTCTCGGACTGACGTACGTGAAAAAGCTTGACTCACGACTCTCACGATTTTATTTTTATCAATATCTCAATAAAACATTGGACTCGAAAAGTTCAGAAATTTTTTTTCACCGTTTTTGTCAAAAATTTCCATCATACTCCAATTTCGACAGACATGCATTTTTTAAATGTAAACTTCGTGTATTCGATATAAGCTGTTTTTTTTCAAAGCATCTAAGTAATTGAGAACGTATACTTCCTTATCGACTCAAAGTTAAAAAAAGCACATATTCGTGCAAATTATTTCATCGGGCTCCGATAATATGATTATCATTCGTCCTTCGTCATTCGTTCGTTAGAAACTTTGTCCTTGGGATATATTTTCATGTTGAACACTAATCAAGAGTTCAAATATCGAGGAAACAATTTTTTTTTATTCGGTACTTACTTTCAGGGTGATGATCCGCCGTATCTCTCTGTCGGTACGGAGGTTAGCGCCAAATACAAAGGTGCGTTTTGCGAAGCAAAAATAAGGAAAGTCGTGCGTTCAGTCAAGTGCCGAGTGACGTACAAACAAGGACTCGGAACTGCGACAGTGACGGATGACCAGATAAAAGGAACACTGAGAGTCAGCGCCTCTGTCGAAGCTAAGCACGCGGATAGAAAAGATTTTGTCGAGGCGACGATCACTAAAATACAGGATTGCAGTCAATATACCGTTGTATTCGACGATGGAGATATCACAACGCTCAGGAGAACGGCGCTTTGTTTGAAGAGCGGGAGACACTTTGCGGAGAGCGAAACGCTCGATCAACTGCCTTTGACTCATCCGGAGCACTTTGGAAATCCTGTTATAGGAGGGAGACGCGGTAGACGCTCGAGGCAAGCGCAGTGAGTCTTTGCAGAAGAGGCCAATTTCGCGAGAGAAAAGAAAACAGAAAACTTTCATTTTTCATCAAGCTTTATAATTATTGAAAAAAAATATCTTACACGAGAGATTCCTCGTTCATTCAGTGGGTTTTTTTTACACCAATTTATCGACATTTTTTTCGTATCTTTAACATTATTCGTCGTCTTTTCCTCGATTTTTTCAAACGGTTTTTCAAATTTCAGTAATTTTTATCATTCGTCTGAGTATTCGTCGACAGTCGAGATCGAAAAAACTTCAGTCATATTGATAAGAATTTCTATTAGTTTTATTCAGTATAACAAAAAAATGAACGTGATTCGATTCAATTTGTCAAACATTTTTTTCCCAAAACGTTTTTAAATTTCTTGCCGAATTTCACGCTGTTTAATTTTCATAAGAAAAAAGCTGAAAAAATGTATGTCAAAGGTCGAGTGATGTTATACAAATGTATCATTTCGTATTTGAATGTTCGAAGGATTCTCAAAAATGTACTCATCAAACGCATATCGCAAAACGAAATATTCTTTTCACGAAAATCAAGCCTTCTTCTATGAGAATGTGTAAAATATCTCATAAACGTTTACCAACCATGTGTTTGAATCGATTATTTCAGAGATGACAGTAGCGAGGATGAGGGTAGTCCACCTCGTGGAAATCGGGATTCTGGCTCGGCAAGCGGTGGAAAGGAAGGCATCGAGACCGAGCCGGAGATTGGACGGGTCGTTTGCGTCGAGTTGGGCGACAAGAAGAAAAAGGATTATTGGTTTCCAGGACTAGTCGTTGCACCAACGGCACAGGATACCGTACGAATACGCGTTCGCGACGATTACCTCGTTCGATCGTTCAAGGATGCCCGATAGTGAGTAAATTCTCGAATGCATTTCGTCACATGTCTTTTGCTGTAACGAGAAAGAAAAACAAACTTTTTTCGATTATCGTAATACTAGCTATACCGTTCCGAAGAAGGAAGCCATCGAGTTTACAAAAGAATTGGGCAATAAAGTGGAAAACAGTGGATTAAAAGTGGCGGTGGAGAAGGCGTTATTGTTTTTGGAAAAAAACGAATTACCACCGCACTGGGACAGAGACTCGCTCTTTGGAAATGCTGTATCGAGTGGCAACAGCGATTCAGAGGCGGATCTTGACTCCAACGTAAGTTTGCAAAGATTTATTATATTTTTGAAAAATGCGTAAGGATTAAATTCACACGCACGGAAAAGCCACGATATAATTGTCCGTTTGTTAATTATGAGACTGTAATTTCAAGAGTCCACGCAGTGTATAATAATAAGAAAAATAATTTAATTTTCTTCTGGATACAGTTTTTTTTCACAACTTCAAAATCATTATTTTTCTTTTGTTTGACTAGAAAATATTTCTACTCCAATTTTGCCGCGGCAATTCTCAGTGAAATTGAAATTTTACAATTTTCCAAATCAATGAATTCTCATTTGTCGTTTACTCTGATCGTACATCGATCGAATTTTCATATGTACACACGTTTTTGCAATAAAAATGAATGTCTTGGTAACAGAGTTCGGACGACGAACCTCGAGAAGAAAAAGATCACTTCGTTGCTCAGCTTTATAAGTTCATGGACGATCGTGGAACTCCGATAAATAATTGTCCAATGATCGGTTCCGAGGACATTGATCTCTACAAGCTTTTTCGTGCTGTTTACAAACTCGGTGGTTATAATCGTGTTACCAATCAAAACTTATGGAAATCTATAACACGTAGATTGAGCTTCACAATGCAATCGACCCCGGCAACGCACAATCTCGTTAAACAATCGTACAAAAAATTTTTACACTCCTTCGAGGACTTTTATCGAAAATTAGGCTGCACAATGGTGAATCATCCGCGGGGTGCTACGAGAAAACAAAGGCCCGGACGCAGTTTGATAAGGGACAAAGATCGAAATACGCCTGTGCCGACGAATCAAGCAACAACTCCGATTCCAAAATCGAGCGGCGAGCGTGAAAAACACGACGCCGAGGAAGACGCTCCGGTCGTTGAATCCCCGCCGGTTACTTCCTCACCGCAGCAGCAGCAGCAGCAGCAGCAACAACAACAACAACAACAACAACCACAACAACCTTCGCAAACACCGGAAGTTCCAACGCCTCCGCCGATTCTCGTGGCAACGCAAAAGAAAGTCGTCGTCGAGGAAGAGAGGAAGGAGAAACGCGTCGAGCCCGCGACTCCAACGATAACGACAAAGGAAACCGTCAAAGAAGAGGAATCGGTGAAAACAGCCAAGAAGAAAGAAGTCGTCGAAGAGACGGTGAGCGGTCAAGAGAGTGACGTGAACGTCGAGGCCGAGGGTGGTGAATCATCGAGTAGCGAAAGATCTTTGAAGCCAACCGCTCGATTTACACCTGTGCCTGTTGCTCCCGTCTCTGTTGTTCGTGCGAAATCTTCGAACAAAACGAAAGACGGAACGAGTGCGAAAAAAAAGATTCACGAGAAGCGAAAAACCCAGGAAAGCACATCAGCGACGAGTTCGACAGCGTCAAACGCGCCAAATGCCGGTCTCGGCTCGGGTGCAACGGCCGGTGCAGCAGGCGGGTCAACGACTGCAGTAACGACGTCAAAGAGACTGGAAGTGTCGTCGAAAAGAGAGGAGAAATCAAAGGAGGAAGAACCAACGAAGACGCGGTCAAAGTCAAAGGATGATGCGACCAAGGCCAAAGCGAGCGTGGAAACGGTGCGCGAGACGAGAACACCGTCGCGCGAATCGGACAAAGCTCGGGTGAATCCCACGAAGCAACGTCGAATGACCGACGAGGAATTCAAGAAACAGCAACGTGGTAGAAAAAAGCGAGAAAACGAGACGGAAAAGTCGCGCCCCGATAAAGACGACAGCAGTGGCGTTGAGAACAACGCGTCAGCCCCGACTTACAAAGGTCCGATTGAACTGGGCGATCGACTCAAGGTTTATTACGGTCCGACGCACGAGTCAAAGGTCACCTACGAGGCGAAGGTCATCGATATTGAAAAAGACGGAAGTTCCGAAGCGGCGTACCTGGTGCATTATACAGGCTGGAATACGAGGTACGACGAGTGGATAAAACCAACGAGAATAGCGCAAAATTTCACCCAATCGCAGAGTCGCCTGAAGCGCGCTAAAGCGACGCCACGCCCTCAAACCCCGAGTACCGGTGGAACGGGCAACAAAACGTCCAAAGGTTCTTCCGGTGGAGCGAACGTACCACCGGCTTTGCAAAGTCGCCGTCGAGCCCAGCAGAATGCAGTTGGAGCGTCCGCAGTAACGTCGACAGCGAGTGCATTACCGTCGTCGGGTTTGTCGTCCAGTGCGAGCTCCTCGAACGGCTCTTCCGCTTCCACAACCAGCAAAGACAAAGAGTCATCGAATTGTCAACCCGCGAGATCAACCACACCGTTGTCAGCGGCCAGCTCGAGCTCGAGAACAAAGAGTCCCGCAACACCAGCGACCTCTGGACGCCCCGTTCGCAATACGAGAAACATCGATCACGGCGTCGAGCTACGAAGGCAAACTCGTAGAATGTCGAGTCGCATGGATATGGTACATTATTGTACGGAGAGCGATGACAGCGAGGCTTACGAGGTTGCCGAGGAACCTCGCAGACGACGAGTCTATCGACGCAGAGTCGATGAGAGATTGAAGAACGAGGAAAACAGCGAGGCTGAGGAGGATGAGAAAGATGCACCCGAAGAACCGAGGAGAACGCGTCGATTGCGGAGGACCGTTGCCAAAGGTAAGGATGCGAAATTGACGTTGAACGACGCTGGCGGGGTCGATGAAGATGAGGAGGAGGAAGAAGGCGAGGAGGAGGAGGAAGACGAGGACGAGGAGGAAGCCGACGAGGAGGAGGAGGATGAGGAGGAAGACGCCGATGAGGAGGATGCCGACGAAGCTGAAGAAGCTGATGTTGACGTTAGAAATGTAACGATTTCATCGAAACTGAATGTTGCAACTGCGGCTCAGTCTGTGGCAGCAACTCCAGCTCCGTCCACAAACGAGACGGATGCATCCGGTGGTACTTTGACGAACTACGAACGTACACACGAACGTCATGACGAGCAGCCGAAAGGTCGTGACTTTGACCTCAATCAAATAAGATCGGAACTGAAGGGATTCGATAAAGCTGTGAAATTGGAACTCGTTAAATTCGAAACGGACGAGGCCAGCGGCGAGGTGAGCGTCAAATCCGAGTTTTCGCAGGATTCGGAAAAAAAACCAAAGGAAGAGAATAAAATCGACGCGTCCAAGGTAACCGTTGATTATCCCGCCGATACGAAACCAGTTTTGGACAGCAGCGGTGCTGTAGCTACCACTCCTAAATCGTCATCGCCGCTGCCAACGGTCGCTCAGAATCAGGTGAATTCTCCGATCGTTTCGCCAGCAGTGCCCGCAGCACCGCCGTCGGTGGCGCCACCCACCGAAGACGTCTACGAGTTTAAAGAACCGGAACCGTTCGAGTTTGAAGTCCGCAACAAACGCGACTCTTCCGGCGACAAGGACAAACCGAAGAAACGGGTGTTTGACGAAGAACCGAAGAGTCCGAAGAAGAAACAAAAAACAACAGCGAGTACTTCGCCGAAAGAGATAAAAAGTGAGAGCGATGCGAGTGTAGATCAGAGAAGAAAGCCACGAAGAGGTGCTGCGAAAAAAACGGATGAAAATCTCGACGTTGGTGCAGCCGCTGCAATCATCAACAAGACGTCAACGTCATCCGTTGGAACGAAGGAGGTTCTAGAAAAATCGAACCAAGTTACAACGAGCAATCAACCAAAACCATTGCCGACACTGCCACCGCCTCTGCCGTCTCCTCCACCACCCCCACCGCCGCCTCCACCTCCACCAGGCTCCGAGGAACAGAAAAGATCCACCGCGAATATCGACCTACTGTTCGTTGATTTGCCGAAAAACGATGAGGACACGATCGATCAGGATGATTCCGAGGATCGACTGGTTATCTCGGAAACCGAAGTTATCGAGACCGAGCAGGAGAGAACTTGCCCGCAGCAGCAGCAACAAGTATTCACCGCCAGCGACGTTAAACCCGATAAGATTGAAGTTAACGCTGCTACTGTCGACGCTCCTAAGCAAACAATACCTCCGACGATATCCACGAGTGTTATTTCCGTTACGACTTCAACGGCGAGCGCTACAATCTCATCTCTACCATCGATAGAGCGTAAAACTCTCGATATAACGAGACCGGGTATTTCATCGAGTTCAACGATAACTCTGACAGTGCCGGTTCCGATAAGCGCGAGATTACCAGCGACATCGACGATCGAGGAAAAGTTGTCGGCGGCCGCCATGGCTTTTCGTCAAGTGAGATCGAAAGAACCGAAACGCGATGACGAGACGAGCGAAACAACGAAAAAGAGCGTGAAAGATATCGGCAACAAAAAGTCCGAGACGACGATTATGAAGAGAAGCAAAAACAACGAGGAATCGGCAAGGAGCAAGTACGAAACGGAAACGGCGAGAAAGCGCGAAATTGCCGCTGAGGAAACGACCAAACAGGAGGAAGAGCGTTGTCGGGAAGTGATGCGCGCGGCGATCAAACAGAAAGAGGAAGAGCTTGAACAATTAAAGATAAGGAAAGAGGCGGAATTAAAGAAAATCGCAGAGGCTAAAGCATCGGTGGAATGTCGAAAAGTGGTGGATAAGCAAAACGACGAGGATTGGAGCAAGCGAAAGAGTCAGGAGGTGCATCTGGAGTTTGGCCGTAACGTCAATGAAATCGTCGTAGTGAACAATCATCGTGATGAGGAACAGCAGCATAAGGAGAGTTCGATCGAGCGTCAACGGGACAAGAGGAAGAAGGTGATAAGCCAAGAATTCGTCGATTCTACGGACAGCAGTGATTCGGAACAAAAATTAGTCATTGACAGTGTTGCGGACGGACGTGATGATAAAAACGAGATTACGAATTTCGACGCGAAGCTCAAAGTCGAATTGGAGCTTTTGCAGCAGCAAGATACGCAGCAGCAGCAGCAGCAGCAGCTGCAGGATAACAACGATGTGAATATAGGACGCTCGAGCAATCTTCAAAATCCGTGTATTCGAGCGATTCAACAACAGACACAGTCGTGCTCGATAACAGCGAAATTAGCGTCGAAATCCGAAGAAGAGGGTGAGAACATGAGTTCGTTGCTGTGCGAGGAAGAGATACCGGGATCGCCGGCTCCAGGACCCGAAATTACCGATCAGGATGGTAACGGTGAGACGCGTGCAGTTTCCAAGGACGAGCGAAGCGATAA
This sequence comes from Heteropelma amictum, assembly GCA_959613375.1. Classification (NCBI taxonomy): domain Eukaryota; kingdom Metazoa; phylum Arthropoda; class Insecta; order Hymenoptera; family Ichneumonidae; genus Heteropelma; species Heteropelma amictum. The sequence continues at coordinate 27,859,839 of OY390720.1, read as the reverse complement.
AAAAATGGTTCTGCTGGAAATGCCCTTTGCCAGTGCACCTACTTCCGGTGCGCAGAGCAGCACGACGAGCGCCGTTAACGTCGGACCTAGTCTCGGTGTCGCTGCGTCAAATGCCTGCAACGTTCCTAGTTCCGTGGCTCTTCAGATGCAGCAACAACAGGAACAAACGATCGGCGGATCTGCATCTCGATATCCGCAGCCTCATCAGATTCAACCGCAACAGCAACAATCGCAACAGCAGTCCCATCAACATCAACAGCCTCAGCAACTGCAGCAACAATTGCCGGGTCCTATGGCGGCTCAGAGAAGAGAAAGCAACGAAGCGGCTCCGGTAATGGACAATACTCCACCTACCACCCCGGACTCGACGATTTCCAACATCTCCGGGTCACCACGAGAGGAGGAGAGAATAGGCGTTTCGTCGCCGCTGTCGGAAGAAAATGTAAAATCTCACCGTGAGAGTTCCGAGGCCGACGACAGTGGCGCCGGTAAAGCACCTTCCGGTTACAGCGAGGACGATACGCTCGCGAATTTCGACGGCAACAGCGCCGAAAGACAACAGTCAAAAACGTCGGTCAAGAGATCCGTCGAGGAGCCACAATCGCCGAAGAAACGCAAAAGAAATCGCAAACATTCCGAGCAAGGTGGCAATAACGTTGCCGTAGTTAAAAAACCACCTGGAAGGCCCCCGGCGAGTGGAAGACAAACGAGGCACGGTGCTGCGACAGTTGCGAGTGATAGTGACGATACCAGCGAGTCCTCCAATCCGTGCGCGATCGGTACAACCGCAGCCTCTGTCGGTACAGGTGGTACTGCTGCTAATACCGATAACAACGCTATCGCGACCGCTATAACGGAGCTGAGCAACTCCTCGAGATCACCAAAACCCATGAAGTACAATTTCTTCGTTGAACTCGGTAAGATAATGGAGACATTTTCAATCTTGATATCAATTTTCATTTTCAAAAAAAATTACAATTCCGCAAAGACCTTTGCACTGACGTTTGAAATCGAATTATTCTACTACCACAAGTGATTTAACATTTCGACGCTGATGTTCGTTTAGATCCTGAGCTTGATGGAAGTCAAAGAATAGCGGTTCTTCAGCAGAAGCTTACGGAATTGAGAAAAACTTACAACTCTGTGAAAGCTGAACTAGCGGGTATCGAGAGGCGGCGAAAAAAATTGAGAAGACGAGAACGCGAAGGTTAGTGGTTTTCCTCTTCGCTTTAAAAAAAAAAGACTTTCATCAAACGGTACCAAGTCCATGTGAAAAATGTGATATTTGTATTTCTTTTCAGCTCTAAAGGCTGCAAAAGCAGAGATGCAGCAAGCATGCTCTTGATGGAATCGCAATAATCACCATCATTATCATCATCATCATCATCATCAGCGACACCCATTTTGATCTAATGTAACGTATACTAAAGACTTTTCATGGTTTCTTTTTTTCATTCGATTCCTTTTTTTTTTCTCATATGTACATAACATCGACGAAAATTGCAATCGAAACGCTTCTTTTTTCGAGTACTTTGCCGAAACGGCAACCGTCACGACATCACGAAATCGCGCGAATTAGGTATCGTTGAAGAATTTTTAAAAAATCGAGGAGATAATCCATCATTAAACCTCCCCCTTGATCCATTTATACGACATTGTAGATACAGTTCGTAAGATTTAATTTTAAGAAGATTTATATTAATCGAAATTAAATTGATGACATATATATGGATATATATATACACAGATATATATATATATATACATATATATGTACGTATGTATGTATATGTGATTATATATAGATATGTATACTATATACAAAATGTATATGTGTATGTATCCGTTATGAGTATACCTATCTTGAACCGTCGAATTTTCTCCACGCCCTTTACACCTCAAATCACTGGCGTTAATGAAATTGAGGAAAGAATTAACAAAGATTAATTGAAGAAATTTATCATCCTGGATTCACAATGATTTGGGCAAAATTAAAATGTATTATTCTTTCGTTCCCTCAGAACATTAAAGCAAGAATCCTCGGACGACCGCGAACAAATTTTCATAAAATTGGATCCTTGCGACGACTGCATATTTCGCGCATATCACCACACACACTCACACACACACACACACACAATTTGTAAAGATATATTTTTTATAAGAACAAAATGTTGATCAGGTTCTCGCTGTTACTATCATCGAAGTAGCATTATTATTGGGTCTCTTTACCTTTTTCTTTTTATGGAAAAATTAGATAATTGATGGGTGAATTTATGTATCCAAGATCGGGAGTATTCACGCGGCCGTGCAAAAAAAAAATAGGCTTCGCCGACCTGTTGAGGTAAAAAAAAACTCTGTGTCTTCTTGTGAAATATGTAAGATTGAAACTACGGATCAAAGCAATTTATACAGCAGTGTCATTTTATTACATCCCTTGGTAGGACAACAATTGTGTATGTATGGATCGCCGAGTGTACGTATGTGCATAAAAAAAAAACAATAATCGATCGAAAAGCAATCGATGACGTTCGAATGTCCATCGCATGTCTTACAAAAAATACCATCTCGTGTAATAATAATAATTATACAAATATCGTTGTCGTACGCAGCATTCGTACTTTTAACAATTTCTTACCTAGGACTACGATTTTTATGTTGTTTCGGTATTTTTTTCCGTACTTGAACGCTAGGATGATGATTAACTTTGATCTTATTGCGAAATCGATTATCAAGGAATTTGGCGAATGCTTTTCAATAGCGTTGAACATGGTGCGAAATACAATTGATGCGATCGGTTTTCATCAGTCAATTCTTCTTCGAGTGTTCATGATCTAATCTATGACGGTATGTAAAACAAAAAAAAATAATGTACGAACCCGGCATTGAATGTACAATGATTCGATGTGATCGATACGAAATATCAATTGATTTTTTAATGAAATGGTTGAAGAAAAAGTGTAACGGAAGCGAGAAAGATATAACATCACCGCAAGAGACGACTCGACGAATCGACGAAAGTCGCTTCAAAGAGGAGAAAAAACGAAACATGATTCTACATGACGTACGTATAGATTGCGGCAAACAAATGTATCTATAAAATTCTTTAACTTACAAGTAATTCTATGTGAAATCTTAGTGCTCCTCTGATACGATAATTTACAATTTCATGTTTTAGACTGTTTGAAAAAAAGAGAAAAATTGAAAAGATCTAGCGTCGGATCGGATCGCGCCCAGATGGAATGATACTCGTTATGGCACTCGTTATTTATTTATCCTGACGTTTTTACGATACTAATTGGTTTACAAAATTACACAGTCTATATAGCGCATATTTAATTATGTAATAAATAAATAAAAAACAATATTGGAAAATAGATATTTTTCGATTATTGCAATTTTATCTTGTCTGTGATTCGATTGAGAAGGATTATTAATATTGAATAAACGTACAGGATATAACAAATTAAGTGAAAGTTAGTTTGAAGTAACAGAGCGGATTATTTTTTCTCTGTGAGTATCACGATTCGTACAAGCAATTGAAAAATTTTAATGACTTTATTCGCTATGCCCTTGTCGTTTAATATTATCGATTTTCAAGATTTCGCGATTGCACACAGCATAAAAGTACTAAATAACGCTGCGGTATTGTAAATGTGGAGAAAACCAATTTATGTAAATTTTTTCATGAATATCGAGTTGCTGTTCTAGTACCAGGTAATTCAGAATCATCTTGTGGTGATTCCGTTGATTAAAAAATTTAAACGTACAACCTTTCCATTACTCTAAAACTCGTTCTAAATTACGTAACTTTTCATGACTGGGAGATTCACAAGAATACCATTGCGAGTGTTTACAAAATTAATTCTATTCATCGCAGTTCCATGCACTTGGATGTTTAGTAAAGTTTCATCCGCAAAGCAATAAATTATCAAGTAATCGTTTACAGCAATTTTTCAGCATTGGTTTTATTGAAGATGACAACGAAATTTAGCGATTTATTGATTTTGCAGATGAAAGATCGCTGAAAAAAATCATACCCACGAAAAAAAAGTAATAATTTTCATCTCGCGTTAATTGGTCTATTATCGATTACTCCTTCATTTATCTTGATATTCGAAGAATAAACCAAGTTTAATGGATGATTCGACTTGGTAAAATTCCAGAGTTTCAACAGCATCTTTGAGTAAAAAAAAGATTCAAGAAAAAATCTCATTAACTCGAGTCAATAAATAATCCCCCTCTCGTTACTACGCCGAGTTCGTTCCAAATGGGCACACTTTTTTTTTTTTTTTTTTTTTTTCAACAATATTCTATGCATTGTGACAGGCCACACATGTTTCAGAGACGCAATGATGAAAAAATATTCGTCGCGATGTTTCAGTCAATGGAGCACAGGTCATTTTGTTTAACGGTTATGTCGTCAACACGGAGGCGAGTCTGATTCTGGATTAGTATCTAGCGTCAGCGACGTGGAAGAAGACGCGCTTACTGGATTGATTTTCGATTCCGACGCTAGATGTCTTCTGGCGATGATTATTTGCTCCATTAATTCATGATGGGCTTCTAGCCGTTCGATGCAATGTAGACAAGCCGTTTTTGGCAGAGGATCATTGACGTTGACCTTTTGAACGAAAAAAATAGATTTACAAATTTTACGAAGAAAAATGTAAGTCTCGTCCTTGACAATTTATTCAGCGGGTTATATAATATTTGGTTGATTCCTTTGAATGTAAAAAAGAACATGAAAATTAGTGAATTTCTGCAAAATGATACATGCATCGGAATTTTCACGAAATTGGGTGGTGAATAGAAGCCAAGAGAAACTGTAGGAACGAGAGAAACTCTTTGATGGACTTTTCGCACGAAGAAAAGTAACGACTTACGGTTATCGGTAAATATGCGTTTATCTTCTCGGCGAGTTTCATTCTTTCGCCTTCTTCGCCATATATGTGGATTACAAAACGATTCATTTTGCTGCAGAGTCTGCATATAAAGCCAGTAATAACGGCCTTATCTGTGCTACCCATATTTCCAATGTCTTTTGATGAAATATTTATACTACAAAAATATTTGACGAAATGTACAATGAAGGAAAAATCGTCACGCACGTTCAATGCGATGTTTGAGTTTTATAGGTTTTCTTCGATTTTTTTCTCCAAGCAGAAGCGAAATCACAGAAACTCGAGGTTATTTATATCCGATGTAGAGATGAATCTCGACATGTAATATTATAAACTTTCAGACGAGAGAGGCTTCTCGAGCGATTGCGAGATTTGTTTATTAGTTTATTTATTTCACACTTTGCTCGGAGAAACTGTGCGCGTTTATATCAAAAATGTGTACTAGTTTTGACACTCGAGATGCTGACAACTCCAGTGTGTATTATTGGAATTAACGAGCTCCCGTCAGTTCCGTCAGTTGAAAGCCAGTAGGGGGCACCTCTGGACGATTCTGCGTCGATATACAGATACACAGACGCACCCAGGTATCGCTCAGCGCAAAATCGTACACATTTCGAGTTCTTCTCCGGTCTAACATTGTTTTTTTTTCGAAATACTACGTATGATTGTCCGCATTGATGTTTTTATTGACCTTCTGTTCATAAAATAAAGAAATTCTCATTCTCCGTTGCATATTTTTCATAGTTCAGGGAAAACATAAGACTGCTCTGTTTGGTTATCTGTGCATAGGTATATGCTCTTCGAAAGTGCATTCACCCTTGATACTGATCATCTGTCATCCGCGTCGATCCTTTTCACACAAGGCACGTTCCATTGCGCGTATAATTGAAATTGGGAGATTAACTTATTGTTATTAATAAGAAAATGAATCGTCAGGCATAAATAAAGCCCTTTTAATAAGTAAAAATCATTGAACCTACAATAGATTTTTTTATCGCCTCGAACAAAAGTGTGCACTTTTTGTCATAAATCACCGAATGCGAAAATTTTTGGTTTACCAACTTCGGAATTATATAAATTTATGTATTCAGATTGAAAGAGTAAATGGAAGATAAAAACACGGTGCACACTCTGCGCGGCGATGCAATTTTGTAAAAATTGCTGTATACTTTTGTGAAACGAGTGCAACAACCCATCTGAGCGTATCCATTCGATAAACTTTCTATGGTCAGCTGTGTGTGTTTATCTGCCAAGCTGCGCGTTAATATTTGATACGTACAACAAACTTAACAATTGCTATTCTTATTAATAGAATAAAGTTGCCGCTATTTAATGAAACATTGTTTAATGTCATGAATACCGACGCACAGAGTTGCGTGGCATAAAGGGTAAAACGCAATTTTTCTTTGTATTTTGGCGTAAGGACAAAGTGAAACTTATTCTCTCGTCTGGTGGATTCATTCGAATCGCGTATCACTATAACGGTATAGCGATAATAAAGAAACAATAAAGGTGCAAGAGACAAATCTGAGAGACAGAGAGTAGAGAGAACGATCTGAAGTAGGCGAAGTGAAAAACGCAGCCGCCGTGTTTCCGCGCGGCGACGTGATCGCGTGAGAGAGAGAGCGAGCGCACATAAGAGCAGAGAGGGGCACAAAACCAATATGGTGACTGATGGATTCGTAATCCACTGTTGACGATCATCAAACGCTAGAAAAAAAAACATGTTTAACAATAACGTTGTTGTCAGTTTCGGGGGTGGAACGTGGTGAAAACGATTGTGATGGACTTGAGTTGAACCAATAACGATCAAAAGGAAACGAGGCAGGAAATCATGTGCGATGTGTGCGCTGACTTTCACGATCTTCTACTCTCGTGTAAGTTTTCTTTTCCTTACCCCTTTTTTTTCAATTTCATAAAAAATAAAATTATCAACGTATAACCTTGATAATTTTTAAGTTCTTATCGAATCTCCACACTTTTCAGAAGGTTAATGACATTTTTATCGGGACTTTATTACGTTGCATTTTCGATATGTTTTTTTATTCAATAGAATTTCAGGTACGTTAACTGTTATTTCACGAGCGTTTGCACATATTGCGAATGAAATTATTATATCATCCGATTCCTCGAAGTAGTTGGCAAAAACCTACATTTTGAAAAATTCACATTTCTTTAGAAAAACGTTCTTTATTACTTTCATTCCACTCAGATTCTTTATTTTGGTGTATCCTTTGTAGACGAAGAGCGTTCAACGAAAGAACCGGATGAAGTTTCCCTCTGTGCCATAGATGTGGACACGATACTTCATTACGTTAATCAATGGGTCCAGAGGTAAAAAAATCTATCATTAGAACCATTGTTTTCCGTTTGAATCGTCCTATTGATAAAAATGCTCCCTTAGGGTTGTGCTTTTTGCAAGATAGTTTCTGATTTATCAATGAAACCTTTTAAAATAATTATAAAAAATTATGCATATATTATATATAGATTTTTGAATTAATGATCTAGAACAGCCCAAAATTGTTCCAGCAAAATTGGTTAATATAACAAAAATGAAGAAGTATACAACAAATAGCTGAGCTGATAGAATACATTAGTGAATTTACTTTAAAACAGGGAGAAAAACCAACATTTTATCTCAACTCCAAAAGTCATAATTGTGAACAATGCGCGATTGTTGATTTATTCGTTCAAAGCATTACACGCAAGAAAATCAATATCTTGCGAAGGTTGTCGTGATAAATGCATTTAACAAAACTGTACCAATGAAAAAATAAAGAAACTAAATATCATGAATGAATGCCATATGAAACGGACAAACTGAATTTTGAAAATAAAAACAGTGCAAAAAGTATTTACAATACTTTTAACATTTTTATTTTCCTCAGATGAATTTTTTTAATATGAGAGATTTACATGTTTATTATTATTTCAAAATAATTTTACTAATTTTCAGACAATGCATGTGCTGTTACCGGGAGGCAAAGAATTTCGATCGTTTCGTACGGTTGACACAGAGCATAGTTCTCTGTACTCTTCAGCAGCTTAGGGCAATACGTCAAAAGAGAAAGCCACCGGATGAGGTCGAAATCGATGTTGAGAGTACATCGCGTACCGTCGACGATATCGATGAAGAGGCGGATGATCGGAAAAAGTCGGAAGGCGGCGATTTAGAAGAATCGGAAAAACGAAAGCGCCAGGAAACTGCGCACGATGAGAAAAGTAGAGAAACAACGAAAGAACCGGGAGGCGGAAGGCTTTCAGATTCTTCGAGCAATTCGAAACATCACTGGTCTCAACAGGATCGAGAAAAACTCTTTCACCTGTTGTCAAAAATTTTTTTGCTCAACTTTCCTCTCTACATTGCAATGAAACATGGAGGAGCTTTGAATCCATTGGCACCGGTAAAGGTACAATTTTTTTTAAGACAATACACCCTATACTAATCTCATCGATTCATTACTTTGTGCAGAAATCAAAAATTGTTTATATGCATTTCATGAAAATAAATATCATTCAATCATAAAAGTACCATCAACCCCTTAAGAAGGTTCACGAGAGTCTAACGATAACGAAAAATTCCAACTTTGTCGCTTGGAGCTTCACACTGTTATAGAAAACTGTATCACACAACTATTTCCGGAATGATTCACGGATACGCCGTCCCGTTATTCAGAAAAAAAATCATGAAAGGTTCGTTTCTGAAACTTTTATGCGGGCGAGCCTATGACAGGAACACGCTCGTGGTGACCATCCATACAGTTTTAGCATAAATTGATCCAACTTTGCAAAACCAAAAACGAATATCGAGCAATCAAATGCGCATAGTGTATTTATAAAGCCTTGCCATCGTAAAAAATAACTCCAAGATGCATGCTGAAACGTTTTGGTATTTTACGCTTTTACCGCTCAAATATTTTACTCATAGTCATTGTTTTGAATTCTCGATTACCAAATAATCTAAACAAACGTGATGCAGACAAATTTGATAAGAAAAATAATGGATGCTGAATTTTTTGTTTGCGTTAAAGAAGCAAACATTCAACTGTTTTACTCATGAGATACGCGTGAACCTTCTTTCCAACGAAAAGAACTAGAATATTACAATCATTTTTCGTTTCAAAAAGAATTGCGGCACATCACATCCCAAAAGTTTTTTTTTCTTCGTGCACAGGGTCGGGCACAATTAAAAAAATTAGCGCCTCAGAAAACAGCTTTGTTGAAGTATCTAAAGAAAATTTGAGATACAATTGCTTGCTTGAAGAAGTAAAAATTTTCTCGTCCATGGAATAATGTCGCTTGCCATTTCTGATATTACGAATTAGCGCAATTCATCGTTTCTTCTTTTGCGTATCGCGCGAATACAGGACGAGGGAGGATATTGCGAACCGCACGACCCAGAGGTGCCGGCGCCGCTGATTCGTGCAGTATCGATATTTTGCCACCAGGGGGGGTTCGAATTGATGTCGGCGTGTTTCGACGCGCCCGATCAACTACCAGTGGGTCTGGCACATTCCATGGTTGCAGTCATCTGCAATCTGAAATTATGGTTGAATTATGGTAGCGTTATACAAATGTTTACGCCATTACGAAGTCGCGTCATGAAATACATGTGCCGTCTGGGTGACAAAGAGCTCCGTACGCCAGCTGTGAGAACGATGGCGGGTAAGAGTGTTTTTCCTTTCGTCCACTGAACCACCCGTGCATGCACGAGAAAATACAAACGACTCGTAAAAAGAAAATAAATAAATAAACAAGGTTCACGCGCGAAAACGCATTTACGCGCATATTATCGCTTACAGCGTCGCGTTGCTGAATCCATCATTAAGTTTTAAAAATGAGAATATATGAGTGAACTAGTAAGTAAACCATGAGTACGATTTTCCATGTGCACTTTTGATTGTTCTTCAGACTTTATGTGGAGCGCGGTGAAAGATCCCATAGACGCCGTTCTACCGACTTTCGATCGGGATGGTCTCGATCTCGCGTTCAAATATTTCACCAGTACGACTCTGACGATGAGACTCGCCGGGGTTGCGCAGATAAATGCGCATATAACAGCATTTAACGAATTGTGCAACAGCGAAACCGTGGCGGAAGTTGAACAAGTCGGACATGCTCTCGCTGCTTGGCTTACGGAGAACAATATAATATCACACATATTCGGACCAAATCTACATGCGGAAGTGATCAAACAGAGTCACATTGTACTGAGTTTTCTCGCGATGGAAGGACGCATAACTTCTTCCGACATGGATACAATGTGGCAAGCTGCACAGTTGAAACATTGCGCGCGTCCGGTGTACGACTTGCTCGCGCCATTGGTCAAACATCTCGCTCCCACACCTGTCCTGCATCTTTATTCTCTACTCGGGAAACTCGAGCCGAAAGATCATACGGAACAAAGTCTCTTTCTCGCTTCGGCTCTCATTAAGTTTATCTGGACTTCCGGTGGCCCAGGGTATCCCGGTAGCCTTGCGGTGAAAAGTCGCGATATTTCGAGAACCGTCGACGGTGTTTGCGAAAGCAGTAGCAGCGATCCCAGCGGAATCGATGCGAGTAGTCCCGAAGAGGACGAGGAGGAGCCCAGTCCCGCACCCTCCGAAGGACCATCGCCGAGAAAACAGGCGCGAGGGGACAGCAGCGATTGCGAAGGTACGATTAATTGATTGCTTTATCGTAGAGGGATGAAATTTCGTTCGAACAAATAGATTTGAAATTGGAAACCTTAACTCTTACGACGTGACTCGTAAGTTTGTATATTCTCACAGCATCGCATATTCTTATTTTATCTTAAGGAGTCACACGCGTGTAGCCGAGCGAAAAAGACGAGTTTTCGCGATTTTTTGTTCATGTTGAATGATTATATTTATTAAAAAAATCGCAATCATAAAAAGTTAAAATGGATAGTTTGAACAATCTTCCTAAAAAATAGAGATAATAAATAACGATTGGATTTTACCGTGTAATTTTTAAAAAAGTGTTGCGATATATGCATATATTTAAACCAAAGGGAATTGCAAGAGAGGAAAGAGTCCAGAGCAAATGCCGATAGAGCCGAATCTGCCGGAAGATTTCTCAGCGGTCTCGCAAACCTCGAAAATGGAACGTCCGGGTATCGAGATGCTCACGGAGAGTCCACCGATCGCCTCGAGTCCGATCGACGATCCGATAATTGACGACGCGGAAACTAAAACTGACAACGAGACGAGAAACAAGCATCAGCAACAGCAGAGCGCCTCGGACGCTGAGGCCGACACGGAAAAGTCCAACACGGAAGAGGCGGTGGTACAGGAAAAAAAGAAGAGGAAAATTTTGCGCAAACGTAAAAAGCCGCAAAAACGGCTGAACGAACACGAGACTGACGGTAATTTAGAATTCAATCAGATCGTGGAAACGGAAGATTCGAAGGAATCGCGAGAATCGCGCGATATCGCTTCGAAAAACAATTCGGAGAGCATCGAAGATTCATCGTTGACGATGGAATCAACGGTGATGTCGGATTCACCGCGAAAGATGGAACGAAAATTGTCCCTCGACACGTTGGATTGCGTCAAGGAACAACAGCAACAACGAACGATGGTGATAGAAACGAAGGATCAGCAAGTACCAACGGCTGTGGGTAATTTACAATTGCGCGTAGCGAGCAAGAGCAGCGGCAGTGAGAAGTACATGTCGCTTATCAGCGCTGACGTGCGGGTGGAGCGCGGTCCGGATTCCGTTGACACGTCGCACGACGAGGAGGACAGCGACAACGCTGTTGCAGCGGGAGTTGTCGGAAGCTCCGGTGGCGATGGTACCAACGCCGTCATCTCCGACCTCGCTAGTCTCGTACACGCGACCGGCCAGCCATTTTTACCCTCTGGCCTCGATGAAATGTTGTCCGACGAGGAGGGCTCTTACAGCAGTAGAATATCCAACAAGAGTGAAAAGAACATGGCGGATTTCGACGGCGAGGAGAGCGGTTGCGAGGAAGAGTTGGCGCAGTTAGCCGCGAGACACCTCACCGCTATCCAGATGCAAGCTTATCACCCGCACTCGCATCATCATCAGCATCATCAGTCGCAACATCAACCTCACCATCATCATCATCACCATCACCATCATCAGCAGCAACAACCTCATCATCATCATCACCACCACCATCATCATCATCATCAGCACAATCATCACTCGCAATCCGGTATGCGCGTTAAGAAAGCGAATTTCCGGCCACGACTGTCGAATCGCACGAGAGTAGGCAGACGCGCCCGCATGAGGCAACAAACGGGATCCTCGTCGCGTCTCGGATCTCAGTTTAACTTTGACAACGTTTGCAAAAGCGGTAATTCCGCTTCGCGATTCGCCTCGCAGTTCAATCTCGAGACCGTCTGCAAACCCGGCAGTACGTTACTCTGGGATCTCCTGCAGGATGACAAAATCGGTCATTTGGGCGAGGGTCTTGCCCTGGAGGCGGAAAAATCACTCTGCAATTTGCTCTGTTTCAACGTTGATCGTCTGATACCCATGAAATTTATCGAAGGGTGCCTTGAGAATCTAGCGGCTAATCAATCAGTTGTAATATCATTAAGACTGTTGCCAAAGTTACTGGCGAGCTTCCAACAGTTCGGCTCAATGGACGCTCATACGATTACCACGTGGGCCGATCGCGAGAGAGGCATGATGAAGCACTTTTTCAACAATTTGAAAACTTACACGAGCACGAACGCGTGCGCGAGTATCAGCAGCAGCAGCAGCAGCAGCGGTAACAACAGTTGCACCAGCAGCAACAGCAGCGTAACCAGCGTAACCGGTAATAACGGCGCTTCAACGGTGAACAATCTTTATTCACATCAGACGGAGATACAAGTGAGATTGCAGTTTTTATCATCGATATTTTCTCCACTCGGTTCGCCGGAGTGCTTCCGTTTGAGTCTCGAACAGGTTGACATACTCTGGCAATGCTTGGCTCAAGATCCAACCTGCGCCGATGAACTCTTCAGTTGGTTGCTCAGTCAAGCTAAATCGACCGAGCAACACGCACTCGGCATGGACACTCTGAAGCATCTTTGCTTGAGAAAATTGCCGAGTTTACCACCGGAGACTATAAGCATGACGGGGCTGAGTCTGTTTCAACAACTGTGCAATCTGGCGCGTTTGGCCGCTGCGCATCTCGATCGTCCGTTGCGCGACGTTGACTCGGTCGGTATGGATTTCCTCTGGAGGATCGCTCTCCGTGCGAAAAGTACGGACGTCAGCATGGCAGCTATACAATATCTCAACGGATATTACATGTCGCGACAATTGACGCAGGAAGCGGAATTCGTGTCTCAGTGTATGACGCATTTGGCCGCTGCTAGCGCGGATCTCGAGATCAACGAAGAGGCCAGTTTACGCTGTATTCAACGTGCTCTCTTGTTACTTCGCACGCATCTGGAAGCCTTTCGTAAGCGTTACGCCTATCACTTGCGACGCTGGGCTTTGGAAGGACGTGGCGCGGGTAGTCACGTTGCCATGAACACGCAGGAGAAGGGCCAGCATTTGAGGATATTCGTACAGCCGGCTGGCATACCGGACAAGACGAGTTTTTCACTTTTGAGCACGGATTACGTTGCTGATCTTCGGGCCGAAGTTGCCAAATGGTGGGACGATACGCAGAATACCGGTAGAATCGGAGCGACGGCCGCCGTGTGCGGTTCGAGCGATTCTTCGATTGCAACTTCGTCAGGACACACCGGTGCGCCTGGTGTTTCCGTTAATGCATCCACCGTCCTCGGTACGCTTCTTACCGAACGCGATGGACCGATAAGAATGATCGCCCAGGGGCAAGAGCTGACGTTCGACTTTGACGAGAAGACTCTTCAGGAGATGGGCTTCAAGGACGGCCAGCTCGTTTTCATATCGTTGGGTGCTGCGGGCGCGAGAGGCGGTGGTTGCGGCTCCGCCGGATCGGGAAATCGTGGAAATTCCGGTAACAAACGCGACATCGATTCGGCGAGTTTACTACCACCACCGCCAAAGGATTCCCTGCCGACGCTGCTTCTGCTGAGGCCGCAATATTTCGAGCAGCTCTTCACGCTTATGCGTACTCTAAGTGCGATGAAGAGCGTTGTCAAGGGTGGCCAAAAAATATCAAACACAAAAGCACAATTACTGTCGCGAAGAGTCTGGGACACGTTGACGTTGTTGCCAACGAGCCCGACGCTTCTTCGTGGCTTTCAAAATTTGGGGGAAACATCGTTGCCCGAGCTGCTCGATCCGGCGAGTCCGCAGAAACTCATGTACTCCCTGTATATCGTTGAATCGTTGAGCCGTCGCAGTCCTTCGATGTCCTCGATCGCTGCGTCATCCTCGGGCGCTAATTCTTCGTCGAGTTGTACCAGCGCGGTGACGATAACACCGATTCACGAAGGTGGCGGTGAAACGACGTCGACGGTGAATTCCTCGAGTGCAAACATCACCGACGATTCAACGGCCGAGGGTGAGACAAAAGCGACACCGCAGACGCGCGCTGACGAGCCGATCGCTTGGTCAACGCTGTTCGTTCAACATGGTGGTCTGCGTCATCTTTTCGACATCTTCATGTCCGGATGTCTCGAGCGCGGCGATGGTAGCGAATGGCAGCAAGACTGTCTAGCCAGTCTTTTGAAGCAGCTCTGCCACCTTGGCGTTGTGAAGGAAGAGAAAAAATCGCGCAAGCACAAACCGGAGAAGCTCATCGTACCGAGATTGAGCGAAGCTATGTTATCGATGATGGACGTTGACACAGTAATGTCACGTTTGACGAGCATTTTGACCGAAGCTTCGATGCCACGTGACCCTAATCACTACAAAACCGGTCTGTTCGGTAGATCACAGGTCATACATTACGCAATGGCGTTATTAGTCTGCTGGGTACACAGTGATCCGAGGGTAAGGCAGTACGTCTTTTTACCGACGTCGTCGGAGACATTTGGGCATACTTGGCTGCGTAGATTGGTTCTCGAGGATCCCGAACCGGCTGTACGCCGAGAAGTTTGTACGGCGCTGTACAGATTGTGCCTGGGAACAACCGGAAACGAGGATTACGATGACAATGACGGCGAACGCTGCGACGCCTCGAGCCTCATTGTTCCAATGTTGAATATACTTTTGGATTATCTCGTTGTCGCCGAAGCCATGCAACCCTCGCAACGAAGAAGACCGGATTTACCGATGCACCTGCACTCGGTATTGGACGACGGTAAAGAACCTTATGGACCGGCTTGTCGCGATTATTTTTGGCTCGTGTGCCGTCTGGTCGACGCTTTACCCGAAGACGCGATGAGGGAAGGCTGCATCGAGTCGGAAGTGGACAACGGAGCCGGTGACGGAGGTAGCATTGACCTCGAAGCGTTGGCGAGTCGCGTCATTGACTCCGTACTCGGGAGAGAACATCTCGAGACTCGTCACAATACCGTCGAGGACGATGCTCTCGTTGGACTTTTGAATTTAACTTGTAACATTATGACGCACAATCCGGCCTGCAAGCAGGCAAAAATTGGACAAAATTTGCTCAACCGGGTATTCGATTTTCTCTTCGATCTGCCTAATCCGCGGATGAAACACGTTCCCAAGTGCAAGAGTCAGGTGTCGCGATCGGCGGCGTTCGATCTGCTGGTCGAACTTGTGAAATCGGCACCGGAAAATTATCGTCTTTTGCACGAAAAGTTATTGGCGCAACACAGACCCGGACCGCACTCGCCTTATCCTTGGGACTATTGGCCACACGAGGATGGACGTTCCGACTGCGGCTACGTTGGTCTCACTAATCTCGGTGCTACCTGTTACATGGCCAGTTGTATGCAACACTTGTACATGATGCCGCAAGCGCGAGTAGCTATACTCGGCGCTGACTGCAATCGCGCCAACAAGCATCAGTCGACGTTGCGCGAGCTTCAACGGATGTTCGCTTATCTCCTCGAGTCCGAACGAAAGGCCTACAATCCTCGAAGCTTCTGCCGGGTCTACACGATGAATCACGAGCCTCTGAACACCGGCGAGCAAAAAGACATGGCTGAATTTTTCATCGATCTCGTGTCAAAACTCGAGGAAATGACGTCGGATCTCAAGCATCTCGTAAAGACACTTTTCTGCGGCGTTATTTCCAACAACGTTGTTTCCCTCGACTGCGAGCACGTCAGCCGAACCCTCGAGGAGTTTTACACGGTGCGTTGTCAGGTCGCTGATATGAGAAATTTGTACGAGAGCCTGGACGAGGTGACCGTTAAAGATACCCTCGAGGGTGACAATATGTATACGTGCTCGCAGTGTGGGAAGAAAGCTCGCGCCGAGAAGAGAGCTTGCTTCAAAAAGTTGCCACATATATTGTGCTTCAATACGATGCGGTACACGTTCAACATGGGCACGATGCTCAAGGAGAAAGTCAATACGCACTTTAGTTTTCCACTTAGGCTCGACATGTCGGGTTACGTTGAAAAGAAATTGATGCCGCAGCATTACAGGGAGGAACGTGAGCGCGAAACCGGCGGAGGTGACGCGAGCTCCAACAGAAGCGAGACCGAAAATTTACCGATGGAGCAGCATTCGCCGATCGATAAAACATCGAAACAGTCGGAAGCGCAAATGGAGCATTATCAATACGACTTGATCGGAGTTACCGTGCACACGGGTACAGCAGACGGTGGACATTATTACAGTTTTATAAGAGATCGAACATCAGCCAACAAGGACAAATGGTTTTTGTTCAACGATGCCGAGGTCAAACCGTTCGATCCTAGTCAAATAGCCGCCGAATGCTTCGGCGGTGAGATGACGAGTAAAACTTACGATTCGGTGACCGACAAATTCATGGATTTCAGCTTTGAAAAGACGAATTCGGCCTACATGCTCTTTTACGAGTGGTGCAACGATCCCAATGTCGAACAAACGAAAGAGGAGGAGGCTACGGTTTCGAGTCCCGTTACGTCAGTCTCAACTTCGTACGGCTTGGAAGAAATCAATCGGACTTTCGACAAAACATCTCCGCAACCGATTCTACAGCAGCTGCCTCAAGTTGCGCAATCGCAACAGTCGCAGCAGCAATTGATCGCGTCCAACTCACCGCAATTGGTACTCAATAAGGAACTCGAAGATTGGATCTGGCAGGACAATACACATTTTCTACAGGATAAAAATATCTTCGAGCATACGTATTTCAGTTTTATGTGGCAAATTTGCGGGTACATACCGCAAACGTTGTTGTCGATGCAACCGGACGTTATGGAATTGTCGGCTGAACTTTCAACGTCCTTCTTCATGGAAACGTTCATACACGCGAAGGAGAAACCTACGATGGTACAATGGGTTGAATTGTTGACGAAGCAGTTCAACGGTTCTGCCGGAGCTTGTGCGCGATTTCTCGAACGCATGGCCGGTGACTCGTGGTGGCCTATACAGATTCTAGTCAAGTGTCCCAATCAGATGGTGCGACAGATGTTCCAGAGATTATGCATACACGTTATACAAAGACTCAGGCCGAGTCAGGCGCCGCTTTATCTGTTATGCGAGACGGAGAACGATTCCGGTAGCAGTCAATATAACGGCGTTGGAACGCAATCTTGCGTAACGAGATTCGTCAGGATGTTACTCTCATTGATGGAACATGCCAAACAACATTTGACACATTTAACCGAGTACTTTGGTTTCCTGTACGAGTTCAGCAAAATGGGCGAGGAGGAAACGTTATTTTTGATAAGAGTTCAGGCAATTTCGACGATGGTGAATTTTTATCTCGGACATAAAACCCACGAGAGCTCCGATGCCGTTAGCGAGGAGGAAGAGGAGGAGGAAGAGGAAGTTGTGCTCACCGTCGCATCGGAAAAACTCAGACCTGCCTCTCTCGACAAAATGATCACGCTCGTTGCGACACTCGTTGAGCGCAGTCGGGGATCCGATCACAGGTAATTTGACTTGTTTTTGTCATGAATCGAAAAAAATGTTGTATTTAAATTCTTTCATCGTTTCCACTACTCGTGTCTCTCGATGACTCGCACAAACTTGAAGATCGACCAGAATTATCCAATGTGACGAAAATTATCGAATATATTCGTCCGCTTTACACTACAGGTTGACTCTATCGCCGGCTGATCTCAATGCCGTTGCCGGTGGCAAAGGTTTCCCGTTTCTCTATCAGCAGACTCGAGACGTTATCAATCTCAATCAAACGCGAAATCTCATACAGTCGCTGTGTCGTTGGAACGATCGTCTCGCCATACACATCGTCACGATGATATTCCAAGCGATAACCAAACACACGGACGTATGTCAGCCATTTTTCAAGCTTCTGACACTGTTGACCGAAGGTTCCGGTCCGAGCGGACTTCCCTGTATGACGCAATTGATACTCAGTCGGGTTTGGGAAGCTGCCAGAGTCGCTCCTCATGGCGCGCTCGAATGGTTGGCCCTTGCCGTAACGAGAAGCAAACTCGCTCACGCCTGGGTTCTTCAGGGTCTCGATACGTGGTTGCAACATTTTTTGATCGAGCACTCGAATCAAAGAGTTCGTTCAGCGGCAGCTTTTTTACTCGTGTCACTCGTACCTTCCACGCACTTTCGACAGGGTTACCGAGGCGCGTATAGACTCGGTCTCGGATGTAATTCCTCGCGCGAATTGCAATTATCGTCAGAAGCGACGATTATACTTCATCAAATTTACACGGCTCTGTTGCGACTTCTCCAACCGGCGCGGCATTATATCGATATACAAACTCATGGTACGATGAAGCTAACGGCGTATTTTGCACTCCTCACTTATTGCGCGGTATCGAAAACTGAGAAACTCATGGTGAGCTGGATTTTTCATCGTCAATTTCGACTAAATGCGATACTAGAAAAAATGATAATATATATTTTTCTTTTTTTTTTTACCATTTCCAGTTTGGACAATACTTGAACGATCTGTGGACGTTGTTTCATCCGAAACTCTCCGAGCCGAGTATACCGGTGCATCATAACAAACAAGCTGTACTTTTATTCTGGTATCATGTTTGCTGCGAGTGCCCGGAAAATGTCGTGATGATATTGCACAATCCACTCATCACGAAGAACATAGCGTTCAACTACATACTGTGAGTACATCGAGAATTGGATTCGTTTACGATTCATGTGTCAATAAGAAAGCAAACACGATAATTTTGCACGAATCGTCAAGTATATGTGATATATTCCACAGCCGCGAAAATCAATTGAAAGTGATTCTATAAAAATGTTGTTTCTCATAAAATAGCGCGTCAAATTTAACTCCAATATGGCTGAAAGTTTTTTATTGTTGTTTAAGAAGACGTTTTGCGAGGTTGATCATTTTTTCGTGACATGCAAATTGTTTATACGTTGACGATACTGCAGTGCCGACCACGAAGATCAGGACGTAGTGCTCTTCAATCGTGTTATGCTACCCGCCTACTACGGTTTACTGAGACTATGTTGCCAACAGTCCCGAGTTTTCACGAGACAGCTCGCTGCACATCAGAACATACAGTGGGCCTTTAAAAATATTACGCCTCATCCTACACAATATTCTACGGTGCGGGAAAACATTTAATTTCTTTTCCATCAAATGTCACATATTTTAGAATGTCAATAATCGAATATTTGTCAACTCTCAGGCCGTGGACGAACTCTTCAAATTGATGCAATTACTCGTTGCGAGACATCCCGATCAAACCGAACAGGAGGAAGCTGAAATTGCCTCGTTTAGACGAGGAACTTTATCCTCGTACCTGCAGGGATTAGATGGCCGATCCTGTTGGGCTACCCTAATTTCAGCTTTCAGGTAATTCGAGGAAACATATCAGACAGAAAAATTGTAACAGAAAAATAATAAAAAATTCGAATCGACAAGCGTTGCATTCGGCCTATTCGTATGTTTTTTTTTACAACAATTTAATTTAGTTTTAATTGTCAATTTCTTTGGTAATTTTGTTTTTTCTTAACAATTTCCCAGGTGTCTTATAGAATCGGACGATGATCGTTTGTACGTCGTTTACAATGGTGGATTGAGTATGGCGCTGGAAGCTTTTCACATGCTTCACATAATGTATCACGAAGCAACGGCATGTCACGTCGCCGGTGATCTGGCCGAATTAATAGCGATTATCGTGGAGCTCGTTCGCTGCGTAAGAACAGCCAGAGACGGTCCAGACGCGAGGAACATTCTCGCAAATTGTAAAGAATGGCCCGACGTACTTCGAAAACTAGCGACACTCTTGAACACGTATAACCCACCGGATATGCGAAATTTGGCGATAGATCTTTTGAAGGAGCTCGTTATGCTCGTACCAGCTGAAGCTATATTGATACTAGCGCCACTTTTGTCACACTGCCATGCTGCGCTTCAAGAATCTCACGCAGCTGTACCGCCGGGTCCGTATCTCCCGAGAAGGTCGACAACCGCTGGAAAAATGGGCTCTCGTCCCGCCAGGCCGATGGTACAAATGGCCGTACCGCATTCTCAGTTGGAAGCGGCTAAAGGCGTCGATCCTGAATACGACAGTGCTCTGTTGGAATTTTACCTGCCTTATCACGAATTAATCGATGTCATGTGCAGGCTCGCCATCAACAACGACTGTATGACTGATACTCTGGTCAATTTGAGCGCAATGCTCGGTTTCGAAGGTACGTTATTTTGCTCTCATGCGCAAGAGTGAGTTTCACTCGTCGATTTCTGTACGACGATTAATTCGATAGGGATAAGATTTTCAACGAGCATTGAATTTCATTTCCGCACATAATGACTCGTCTCGTCTCTTGACTCGTAGAAATCTCAATGGTTTTTCGAGTCGATATAATTTGATGAATATTCGTAAGGGGAATGACACACGATTACTGTAATTTGATCGGTTCGCAGGTGTGCCACTCCATTTGGCGCTGTTTCCTCGTCTCTGGCTCGACGTCCACGCCGCAACGCACATAGACAGAAAGCACATAGCCGCTCTACTTTGTTCGTCGTACACGGTCGATTACGTCGATGCGGTATTGTTGGACGAGAGGTCATCCCTCGGTGTGCCTGCAATACACGCGTTTCTCAAAACATTCTTCCCGAAACTGGCGAATCACGTATTGACGGAGCAAACATGCTCGTTGATCGACAATTTGGTAAGCTCGATGAGCGCCATGGTCGAGGCGGTCGATGTTAAAGTGTCGGCTCACAGATTGACCGGTGATCTTCGAGCTCTCGCGCTCGTCTACAGCAGTGGTACGCATCTCGAGGCACCGCCGAGTTTATTGCCGGCGCTGGAAACCCTTCTGGCGAGAACGAGAGCGGCAAAAATCAAAGAGACGAGTCAACAGGACACCGAAGCACCATCGAAAAAGCGAAAATTCACAACGAGCGAAGAGAGCAACGAGGAAAATGCCCGGAGAAAAGCTCATTCTCCGACGGACGATGCTCGCGTTGAAATCGACACGAATTCGGAAATGGACGTCGAAGACAAGGACAAGACTGAGAAAGAAGTTGGTGAAGTCGTGAAATCAAATGAATCCCCCGACGAGTGTCTTAGCCGCGATGAAAAATCACATTGCCCGAAAAACGAGAGAACCACCGACGCCACGACGTTGTCGTCGAGCTTGGTTAGCTCATCAGGCACAGGATCGACATGCACCAACCAATTATTATGCTCGTTGACCAATGTCTCGTGGCTCGAGATGTTGGAAAAAACTATAATCAATCTACAAGTGATCGTGACACTTCAGACGAAAAACAATTAATTAAAAACAAACAAACTGTACGAGCCAGTTGTATCTCCTTCGTTTTTATCGGGTTTTTTTTCTTCGTTTTCTTTTTGTTTCATTATCTCATGTCGCTTCTGCGCTCTCCCGGCGTATGTTTTACGAAATGTAACATCATAAATGGGGACTGGATTTGTGCATAAGCTTGTCGTAACGGCTCTTTGCCACAATAAAGTATCATCATCGAAAACGTTCACGGAGCTTATTACGGCCACGAGTACCAGCCTAATGCTCTGTTTACGCTTTCAATTTTCACGGTACAATTATATCGCTGCTTTGACCGTTGTTCGTTATTCATAGTTGTACATAAGTTCATCGGTGATATAATTAGAACGCTTCACGCAACCGCCAATTAAAGACGGATGGCCATTTTTAAAATATATTTGCCATCTGTGACGAGTGGTCAATTTCGGACGAAATAACTAAAAATCTCTACAAACTTTTATGGATGAACCGACGATAATTGGAATATGGATTTGTATCAAAGCGGCTTAATATGCTAAATCAATAACGACGAATTATTCACACTGTTGATCCTAATTCTGAATATTTTGAGAATTTATTTCGTTCGTTTGAAAATCGAAAACACACGTACTCTTACAAGTAGAAGACAAAGTGTTTGCCCCAAAATCAATCTTTGTTTCATTATTAAAAGATTGAATGTATGATAGTGATACATTTCCGATGATTTGGTAAGCACTCGATAACAAAGTTGGTGAACTTTGGATAAAATATGCTCCAAGATGTAGAGTCTATTTTATTCAAAGATGATGACAAAAAGCGAATATTTGGAGAAACAGAACGACTAAAAGCACACGTTTTCGGAAATTGGCACAAATGTATATATTTGGTAATAAATTATTATGATTGTTTTTAACGGTTAAAAATAGGTTCCATGGTCAGGATAGCCATGCATCACTGTCGATAAATCAATAAAAGTTTGTACAAACGATTTTTCAAATTGAATTTTCACTATGGCGTAGTGTCAAAATATTTATAACAACTTGAAATATTTCGCTCAACGTAGATGATGGAGAAACAAATTTCATATTAAACAATGTATTCTTTGCCCATTTTCCTTCGTTTGTTCACCAATTATCGTTTTTATTACAGTGTAATTTTTTTCATAAAAATTCAACGTCATGTCAAATCATTTCTATCGATGTTAGCGGGAAAAATACGAAAATCATGCATATAAATCAATTTATGAGAAAATTTGTCGCAGTTGACAAATCAATCGAATCTTGTGAGTGCGCGAAAAAAGATCATTTAATGCTGGTGAACGCCGCTAGTGGCGCTGCGAGGGGTTGGCAGCCTGCTTGGATGGTCGCTATTTCCAGTCGAACGACGGATGATAAAATACGATTATTTTTCAGAAATTGATTGACCCGCATAGTTGCAATGAAAATGACGATTCATGTTACTTATGATAAAAACTTTCAACCCATGATATTTCCCCCCTGTACCCGCAAAACCACAACCTGTGTAAAAAATATACGCCGCGAGAAAAGACGAACCGGTTTAAAATTAGCCGTATAAAAAAAAAGTAATTACGCGAGGCAGCAATGTCGGCTGCGCGACCAGCTTCTCGACGCAGCTGAAATTGAAAAAACAGAACATTACGCGGATTACGCGCTTCATTTATATATACACTATACTGTTGCTCGTATCCTCGTGTGTGTATGTATTCTTTTCGTAACAGTAGCAAGTACACTAAAGTGGATTGTTCATATTCGAAAACCCGTCAAAAGTGAACATGAAAGCAATGGCTCATCACTATGTTGTGACTGCTCATAAGCCGACCGCAGTAACAGCGTGTGTAACCGGTAAGAAATATTCACCAACTAACGAAATGAGTTTACTCGAAAATCATGAACTATAACCTAAATTCACTTGAAAAATAGACGATTTATAGAATACCTGTACGCGTACTATTATTACAAATGTTGCCAAATATTTCGTCAATATCGTCCCCGTAACATTTTTAGGTAATTTTACGTCACCTACGGACCTCAATCTGATATTGGCAAAGAACACGAGGTTGGAGATATATCTCGTGACACCTGAAGGCCTGAGGCCTTTGAAGGAAGTCGGCATTTATGGCAAAATAGCGGTCGTCAAATTCTTTCGACCTCCGGTATGATGACGAAAATAACGTCTGCTATCTTACTCTGTACAAATTTAAAATCTTCGATTTTCATGGAATATTCTTCAACAAATATTTACACTGTTATGCACATGTTGAAAACTCGGACAACTCGAAAAATAGAAGGAATCCATTTAGTACATGACAGAGATTCATTCAAAGTACTTTTTGAACAAAAGTCCATGCGGAGTGTGCAAAACTGTGATTTTTATGAATCATCTATTTATTCATAGACTTCCCGTTTGTCTCGCGAGCTTCGATTTTCATGAAAATTTCAAATTTATCGTTCCCAGCACGAGGAAAAGGATTTACTGTTCCTCCTGACGACACGTTACAACGCTATGATCCTGGAATGCGCCGGCAACGGCGAGGAAATCGAAATAATAACAAAAGCCCATGGCAATGTAGCCGATCGTATAGGAAAACCTTCAGAGACTGGAATAAAAGCCGTTATCGATCCAAAAGCTCGGGTCATAGGTCTCAGATTGTACGACGGTTTGTTCAAGATTATTCCATTAGATAAAGATAATCCTGAGCTAAAAGCGTCATCGATAAGAATGGACGAGCAGCAGGTGCAGGATGTAAATTTCCTTTACGGCTGCACCAATCCAACGCTGATAATAATACATCAGGATATAAACGGACGTCACGTAAAGACACACGAAATCTCGCTGAGGGACAAAGAATTCGTAAAGACGCTGTGGAAACAGGATAACGTCGAGCGCGAAGCTATGATGGTTATTCCCGTGCCGTCGCCGATATGCGGTGCAATAATAATCGGCCAAGAGAGCATATTGTATCACGATGGCACGACTTACGTGGCTGTCGTGCCGCCGATAATAAAACAAAGTACGATAACGTGTTACGCCAAAGTGGACGCGCAAGGATTGCGTTACCTACTGGGTGACATGGCGGGACATTTGTTCATGTTGTTCCTCGAGCAGGAGAAGAAAGCGGATGGAACGAGCTTGATAAAAGACCTCAAAGTTGAGTTACTCGGTGAAGTTAGCATTCCGGAATGCATAACTTATCTCGATAACGGCGTTATATTCATCGGCAGTCGTTTGGGCGATTCGCAGCTGATAAAATTGATAACAAAAGCCGATGAGAACGGCTCGTATTGCGTACCAATGGAAATATTCACGAACCTCGCGCCGATAGTCGACATGGCGGTGGTCGATCTCGAGCGTCAAGGACAGGGTCAGATGGTCACGTGCTCGGGTGCGTTTAAGGAAGGCTCGCTGAGAATAATACGCAATGGGATCGGTATACAGGAACACGCGAGTATCGACCTTCCAGGAATAAAAGGCATGTGGGCATTGAGAGTAGGCGGTGGAGCTTATGACAATACGCTCGTTCTCTCCTTCGTCGGACAAACTCGCGTGTTGACGCTGAACGGTGAAGAAGTCGAGGAGACCGACATCGCGGGTTTTGTCGCCGACGAGCAAACCTTTCACACCGGCAACGTTAGCGACGATCTTTTCATACAAATAACACCGAGCTCGGCGCGTTTGATTTCCCACGAGAACAAAGGAGTCGTATCGGAATGGAAACCCGACAACAAGAGGACGATAAGCGTGGTAGCTTCGAACGGTCGACAGGTACTCTGCGCGACTGGCAACGATCTCTTCTATCTCGAAATTGTCGACGATCGTATCGTGTCGAAAGGTTATGCGACATTGCAGCACGAAGTTGCTTGTCTCGATATATCGACTCTGGACGGTTACAACGAGGCGCATCTCGTCGCTGTTGGCCTCTGGACCGACATATCCATTCGAATACTCTCGTTACCCGCCCTCGAGGAAACAAACAAGGAGTTGCTCGGTGGTGAAATTATTCCGAGGTCGATACTGATGACCTGTTTCGAGGGTAACACGTATCTTTTGTGCGCTCTCGGCGACGGTAGCATGTATTACTTCAGTCTGCAGAAAGACAGCGGTCAACTGTCCGACAAGAAGAAAGTGACCCTCGGTACGCAGCCGACGGTGTTGCGGACGTTCAGATCGCTCTCAACGACCAACGTATTTGCATGCTCCGATCGTCCAACCGTTATATACTCGTCCAATCACAAACTCGTTTTCAGCAACGTTAATCTCAAAGAGGTCAATCACATGTGCTCTCTGAACGCAGAGTCTTATCCCGATAGCTTGGCTCTAGCCACTGACAGTACGGTCACGATAGGTACGATCGATGAGATACAAAAATTGCACATACGCACCGTACCGCTCGGCGAATCACCGAGACGCATCACCTATCAGGAAAGCTCGCAAACTTTCGGTGTGATTACGATGCGCGTTGACATGCAGGAGAATAACGGTGTCACCGTCGTCAGGCAATCGGCGTCGACTCAAGCAGCGTCAACCTCCACCAGCAGCCATATCGCGTCGCACAATAAACCCGGACACACGGCTGCGAGCGACATCGGTCAGGAGATCGAGGTTCACAATTTATTGATCATCGATCAGCACACGTTCGAAGTTCTTCATGCTCATACTTTGATGCCAAACGAGTACGCGCTTTCTCTGATATCGACGAAACTCGGCGAAGACCCCACGTCGTATTTCATCGTTGGCACCGCGTTGGTCAATCCCGACGAATCGGAGCCCAAAATGGGCAGAATATTGTTATTCCACTGGAACGATGGAAAATTGTGCCACGTCGCTGAGAAGGAGATCAAAGGCTCGTGCTACTCCCTCGTCGAGTTCAACGGGAAATTACTCGCGAGCATAAATAGCACCGTTAGACTCTTCGAATGGACCGCTGAAAAAGAATTGAGACTCGAGTGCAGCCATTTCAACAATATCATTGCGCTGTTCCTAAAGACCAAGGGCGATTTTGTGCTCGTTGGCGATCTCATGCGATCGCTCACCCTTCTTCAGTACAAAACTATGGAGGGTAGCTTTGAAGAAATTGCCAGAGATTACAATCCCAATTGGATGACGGCCGTTGAGATTCTAGATGACGATACGTTCCTCGGTGCTGAGAATTGTTTCAATCTCTTTGTTTGCCAAAAAGATAGGTAAGGCTGGCTCGATTCGTTCGAAAGAATTTTACAAAAACATCCGTGTCTCAACTTTATTCCATTTGCTCTTTGAAGAAGCACGTACCTTTAACCTTGTTTCTCCACGCTTTTTTCAATCCTCTCAACGCGCAGTGCCGCCACGTCCGAAGAAGAGAGACAACAGATGCAGGAAGTCGGGCAATTTCATCTCGGCGATATGGTAAATGTATTCAGACACGGTTCCCTGGTGATGCAACATCTCGGCGAGTCGAGTACACCGACACACGGATGCGTCCTGTTTGGTACAGTCGGCGGTGCTATCGGTCTGGTTACGCAGATCCAAGCGGAATTTTACGAATTTCTGCGTCAATTGGAGGATCGTTTGACGACGGTCATCAAAAGCGTTGGCAAGATCGAGCACAGTTTCTGGCGAAGTTTTCATACCGAACTCAAGATCGAGGAGTGCGAGGGTTTCATCGACGGTGACCTCATCGAGAGTTTTCTCGATTTGAGTCACGAAAAAATGGCCGAAGTCGCCGTCGGGCTTACCGTGAGTGAAAAATCATTGTTTATTTTCAATCAGTATTTTTCGGCAAAAGAGGGTATTTCTTTTCAAACAGACGACGTAACGAATTCTTCTTTCGCAGATCGACGACGGTAGCGGCATGAAAAAAGATGCAATGGTCGATGATCTGGTTAAGATCGTCGAGGATCTCACGAGGATACATTAAAAGTTTGTGTTTTTAAAATCAAACGAGGAAAAGAATGATACATCTTGTGGCTTTGCGCTCGATTTGAAATTCCGCAGACGCATGGGAAGAACGATTTTTTGTGCTCCGCGAGCACGAGTGCTTCTGCGTGTGCGAGTGTTTTATGATCAAGACAACAACGAGAACGATGACGAGCGACCGAGTGACGTAGAGAGATAAGGCAGAATGGGCGAACGGAAAAAAAAAGTTATTCTTCAACGAACACATCGCCCTTAGCAGGGAATAATGAAACAGCAAAGGTAAATTAACTCAGGATTGTTCAATTCAATGAGAGATGAGATTATGTACGTAATTAGCTTTATATCTTGTCAAATTGAATTGCGGAATAAAATGATATTGTACCCTTTGTTTAATTGCAAACAATAGAAAAATCTTCGATCGCAAGAACAAGGTGCAGAGATATTTATCGTTGAAATAAAATTTGATATGCACATATGTTACAAGCAAAATTTTTCATGACGTTAGATGATATCGAAAATTGCGCAGATTACGAAGAAGCACGATGCTCGCTGATCGTCTCGACCCGCTCGCAAAACATTACGTGCACGTTGAGCCTCCGAACTTTGGCGTTTTTGTATACAAAAACCTACAGAGTGCTAAATTCACGATGAGAGATTTTACAAATGTGTACGATGGCCATTGTTTTTATTTAGTCTTTAAGATTTTCACAGAGGCAAATCTTTGTCCAGTAAGGAACGCAGTACTATCCCCTCTTATGTAGAATTATTTCGACTGTGTGCGCGATCAATTTTTGCTTTACAGTTGTAAGTTTATCATAGTTAACGCTCCAAATTTCCAAATTAAAGAAATCGAAAAATTTCATATTTCTCATAATTTTTATTCTTTCTCTCATCAATTCTCCCCGGAAAATTGCGCTCCCCCTTCCTGGTGGTTCGCTACGAATAGTTTCCAAAAGAAAATAAATGACATGCAGCGAAATTTGTCATTAGCGATTAAGTTTCAAGAGGCCGAGTCGGTTTTAAATTGAACTTGGAATTGTTATTTTTTTTATTTCCATGTAGTTCACAATATGATTTAATCTTTCAGATGAATACAGCATTTATGGCCCGTATTCATAGTCGGATAAGCAAATGCTCGAGTCCACTCTTACGCGGGCGTAACATACGAATAAGGCGATTTTAAACAACAAGTACCGAATATGAATACGGGCCTGCAAGAAACGAAAAGACGATTATTTTTTTTTAGCAGGTCGCGGCTGATTGTCACATGGTGCACCGGATTTCCTCAGTGTTTCCGGATCAAAGAGCCACGAGCGTATTTCCTCGATACCCCGTCCGTCCCTAGCGCTCGCCTCGATTATCGTTATCTTTTGTTTCACCTCCTGTTCCAGGCGAGCGAAATGGAGCATAAGCAGAGCCTCGTTTCTCATTTGCCGATAAGAGAAATCCATTTTTGCAAGCACCAGAGCGATCTTTGCGTTTTGTAATTTTGGCTCGACCAGCAACGAATAGAGCAAAACTCCTGCTGCGCTTATCTGGCAAAGATTACTCGCGTCCACGACATACAATATTTTATAGACCTTGAAAAAACGTTTTTACAATATACCTCACTCTTCACGAGTGATCTCAGCTGTGATTTTTGTGAACGTACCTTATCAAAATAATGTTTCCAAATCGGTGCCATGCTGCCGCCGATCTCTCTGACTATCATGTCAAAGTGGCCGTCATCGTTTTTTATCGTATAAAGGTTTACCCCGTTTGTCGGAACTGTGACGGACGTATCGTCTATTTGCTCATCACCCTGTAGACGTTTCATGAGAAGGGTCTTGCCAGATTGAGCTGAACCAAGGCAAAGGCACATTGTCGATTTTCTCTTTAATTCTTTGCGAACAACGCTCGACTCGAATATTTTATTAGCGAGTCGTTCATCTTTTTTCCAACCAAAATTGACGGTTTTTTCGTTTATCGAAAGTATCAAACTCCACTGTAGATTTTCGACGGCAAATTGTTGCAGACCGGTTGCGGAAAATTCTCGCCACGACGAAAACAGTGCCGAATATCGATCAAACACGTTGTGACGGGATTCCGCGGCATTTTCAACGAATAAAAAGAAACGGGAGGAATAGAGAACAACATTCTTGTATTTATTACGTTGACGAAACATCTATTTGAAAAATTTCTTGCGTTTTCGATAACAAAAATGTTACATCTATTTTGGGCCTTGATCAATTTTTCAATCCTAATCCGGTACGATCGAACCGATACCGTACCGGGAGAGCGTACGGTCAGGCCGTATAAAAAATGTTCATTCGTTTGACCCGTTAAAATGAATTACGAAGAAACGAGACTTTGACAATTTTTCTAAATACACATCGCAAGGGTGTATTAATACTAAAAACTGTACATTTACGAAAAAAATAAGATGGGGGAAAAATTCGCGCCTTTTCTGTCAATAAAAGTGCACTTGTCCTGCACGACTCGATCGTTCTTCCCGACGATTTGTTTTTCGTTTTGTTTCCATTTGTACATTAAATTTTCTACGCGATTATGTGCATATTTATAATCTATGTTACACCTCTCGTCCGATCGCTTTCATATACGTTAAACGTAACTGCGATGCATCTTTTAAGATTTGTGTTCGAGCTGAAGAATAATATTTCTCGTTATTCTCCAAACGTGTGTTTTGACTAGACATCTTTTCTACATCTTAGTTGGATCTCGTTCGTTACGTTCTCTCTGCCAGCAAAGCTTGTACTCTTTTTGGCATGCGCCACAAATGCAGCTGACGATTTTTACTACCCGCTATTATCTGTAACAAAAAGATGTTTATCATTTTTTTTAGCCAATTCGGGTTGGTAAATCGGGGAAAATGATATAAAATCGTTTCTCGGTTATTTACCTCGTCATTCACGACTTCCATACTGAGTAACATATTGCCGGGGCCTGGAATACTGCACAGTAGTTTTGACTCCTAAAATAATTCATGAAAAATCAAATACTCGTCGGTGGCTTCTTCACGCAACATAATCATTCTTCGTAAAACACTCACAGGATTTGTTAGTTAAATTGGAAAACAAAATTGGACAATGTCTTTTAAAATCAAGAACCTCCGAAGAGTGATTTAAACTTATTTTCAAAAAATACTCTGTACATTAAGTTAAATCTTTTGATATGATATTTTTTGAAGTCTGCGGTCAAGAAATTCTGAAGAAATGTTTATGTTGAAAAAATGAACAAATTTTATACCTCGCATATGATGGACGGTAATATTTTATTTACTCTGCAAGGAAATAAGTTGGCTCCTTACCTTGGTGTCGAATACGTAAATGTTTCCATCGTAACAACCGGCAAAGAGAATTTGTCGATAGAGGCGCATACAAACGATACCAACACCGGCGTTGTACTGCGTTATTTGTTCACCATTCTGTTCGACAATGAGGCGTAACGGAGTGAAAATAAAAAGCAACAAATTAGACTTTGCCGGGAAAGCGATAACTGTGATGTACGAGAGGATAATCCGGAAGAAAAACCTACGGTAAAATCGTACACCGGAATAGAAGTGCTGCTCGTGCCACAATAAACAAGATTCCGGTCTCTCATGAGACTGTACACGGTATGATTTTTGTATCCACAGATAGTTCGTAAAAATAGACCGGTGTTCGCGTCTCTTATCGTTATCGGTTGATTCCTCGATGCAACGATCAACACCCTTCTTGGACCCTCGATCGAGGCTTTCAAAGCCAGTACGGATTTGTCGGAAAACTCCAATCTATCGCCCTTCAAACTACCCGACTGAAAGAACCAACGACATCGAAGTGACACGTGAAAAATAGAGGGAAAGAGCTTATCGTGCAGTCAGCAGCTTTACCAGCGCAAAGGTGATTTGTAAAATAGACTGAAAGGAGAATATCGATGCCGAAAAAACAAACTAGAGAGAGGGGGAGGACAATAAAGGAACACGAGTATGGATACACATATAGAGACCTTGATATTGTAACGAGAAATGTGTCCCGATTTAGTACCAATGTAGATTATTCCCCAGCCTTGATCCATACACTGTACGGGACTTCCAACATTGGCTGGTCGATCCTGAGCACCAGTCTGGAAAAACGTCCGATTCTCATCAGCTTGGCGCGATTGAAAAAGTAATGAGGGAATGATGCGAAAAAGTGGACGAAGAAAAGCAAAACCGTAAATTGGACAAGCGTGCTGAGACGTTGAATCGGCCAAGGGAATTATCAGCCTATCGTGCGAGAAAAAAAAAAAAGTGAATAATTGTTTGCCCTCCTTTCAGAGGTCACATAAACGATTACCGTTATATCGTAAGAGCGAAAAGTTCCGTCCAACGAGCCAGAATAAAGATTCCATCGTTTGCCAGGCATCTCGAGAACATAGATGCAGGTAACAGCAGCATCGTGGCCCTTGTAAATGTTCAATATACCGTTGGAAGTTTGACTGTATCTATAAATTGCACCGTCTTCGCTGGCAGCGAGAAACGAATCATCCAACACCTAAAATTTCCCGAGGTATTTAAAACAACACCGAACACAAAGGGGATAAGAAAACACCAACGAATTTGTCGTCTTTTTTCCTCGTTTTTGTTTTCACAATTTGTTTGAAATATGAAACTTCGTAATGAATCTTTATTCACGAATTTTCGTCGCCACTCGGAGCGTACACTGATCTACTTTGTCAAATGAATTATAAACGGCGTGTGTCTGTCAACATGGTCGAAAAAATACAACTAAAACGATGAAATACAGGAAAACAGTTGCGGCAATGTCAGTCAAGTAATCACAGCGTGTCCGGAGACAAAGAAGGAGCTGGTCCAGTGCGAACGAAATGAAATATTCTTTCGGTTTGAAAAATAAAATAATTATAAACTTGGAGTTTTCGAGAAATTTCCCGATTGTACGTCATTTGCTAGATAAATGTTTACTTTGGTACATATTTACACAAGCAAAGTCTCATAACTTTCGGATTTGACGATGTCGCTTCCTTTTTTTTGGATCCTTTTACCTTGATATCCAATATAGGACCTTTGTGAACGGTGTATCTTGTCCTTCTCGGTTCAGTCTCGATGTCGTTCTCCTCCGACGCTAAGGATTTTTCAGCTTCACCCGATTCCACCGTACTCGCGGGTGCAGCTTCCTCGTGCTCGGTATCTTTGGCCTCGTTGTTTATTTGTTCGTTCTCATCGGTATCCTCATTTTCATCGGTCACCTCGTCGATAACTTCGTACTCTTCCATCGTATCGTCGTCTTCCTCGACGGTTATCATTTCCGTTCCGGTCTCGGTGTTATCAGCCTGATCCAATGAATCCCGAATGATTTCTTTGTTGCTCTCGTTGTCATCGTCTTCGTGCTCGCCGTGTTCGATACTCGGCAGACTTTCATCGACAGCTTTGACGATTTGAATGTTATCGTCGTCCTCGTCGTCTTCGTCATCATCGTCAACGTTCTCTTTGACAATGAGACATTCCATCGACGATGGTATCAGTTCCACTTTTTCCTTCTTCGCTTCTTCCTCGGCCTCGACAATGTCACCTACGATTTTTGTTGCCGAAATTCCCGTCGGAATTTCAATCTTTTCAAAGTACTCGTTATCTTCGACTTTTGGACGTCTCGCAATGTTCATGACGTTGTTAAGCGTCGGTGACGAACGTGTCTCGTTTCTCGCCGGTAACGGTGGTGGCGGGGTTTCAGCGATTGTTCTCGGTGCGACGTAACGATTTATTCTCGATATACCAAGCTTTTTCAGTATTTTCGGATGCATCGTTGGACTAAGGTACGTGTATTTGCAATCAATCAGTTCGACTTTGCACCGCGTCATTTCTTCGAGGGACATTTCCGCCCGTCGTTTACGCTTTCCGCCTTTCGCTTTTTTCGAACGATCGTCAAACGCAGGCGCAGCCGGACTCGATGACCTGTGATGATGAAGAGATCGTTTCTTCGGTCGCTCATCTTCGGATGGTGATGGACCACGTGAGATCGAACGATCGTGTTCGCGCTTTCTGTATCTCGAACTTTTACTCGAACGATCCTCGGATGGTCTCGAAGTTCGACGACGAGATCGATCGGATTTTTCGTGTTGTTTGAGGTTAGGTTTCGTTGCCGATCTTGGTCTTCTCGATGATTTACCATCGTGATGATGATGATCCTCGTTGACGTGCTCGTGTGACGAGTTCTGATTGTCCCTTTTCTGTGTTATAGCGTTACTACCTTTGCCACTTTGAGACTTTCCACGTTGCTTCGTGCGACGCGAATTACGACTACGACTGCGGGGAATATCGTCGTTGTTCTCATTGAGACACGTTTTGTCAGCTTCAGGGTGTTCTTCCATCACTTTTTCTTCCTGTTTTCCATCCTTATGTGCTCCTTCCTTCCACGTAGTAAAACCTTCCGAACGTTCCGCCGATCGCTCCTTCGGAGTTTCCACAGTTTTTTCGAACAAATCCATTCGCCATGGTTTCGGATTTGCCGCAGTTATCGATCGCACCTTTTGCCGTCCCGTTTGGTCGTTTTCTCGTTCCGCGTCCGAATGATCGACTGTCGAATCGTCGAATGATTCTTCATAACTCGTCGTTCTCTTGCTGGATGTAACTTCATCTCGATTCGTCGAGGCCCCCGATTTTTCGATACTTTTCTCTCTATGCATTTCCGGTGTCTTTGGAATATTACAAGAACTCGCTTCACTGGGTTTGGAGGGAGTTTCAGGATTCGTGATTTCAAGATTGGACGATTTGCTCTGCTGTTTTTCCGCTAACATCGCTTCTGGGCAACCGCTCGCTTCGCTAACGCTGAATCCCTTGCAATCAGCGGTTATCGCTGTTTCGGGTTTATCGCGCAATCCGGAACCTTCCGGCTTAGCCGTTGTTTCTTCCGGCGTTTTGGCAACTACTTTTTCCTCCATATCCGTCTTCTCGTTCTTGTCCCGCTGAACGTGTAAATTAGTCACTTTATCCCGCGTCTGTTCACTCGAGGGTTCACCGTTGCGAGGAGGCTTCGAGGATTCTTCAGTGTACAGTTCGTCAATGCGATTTTTCGCAACAGCGTCAATAACATTGGAAACGTGTTTCCATACCTTAACGGCATCTCCATTCGTTGAGACGAAATGTTTCGACTTATCTCTGTTTAACGACGAAACAGAATTTCTTTTCTGCAATATCTTGCGATTCAATAAATTGATCAGTCCTGTTTGTGCCTCGTTCGGTGTCAGAATCGTAGGGTCCCGCATGGCTCGTCGCAAATCTCGCTTTTTGCTCCTTCGTCTCTCCGAATTCTTGATCTTCCTGTGGCGAGCAGCATCGCGCTGGAACGATTTTTCGAGAAGCGTCAAACCGGTGTAATTATCCGGTTTATCTTTTTTATCACGGGCCTCGTTGCTCTTTGTCTCATCAGCGAGTACCTGTGACTCCAATGTACTCTCGTCCGAATAAATATCATCCGTGCGTATTATTTTTTTACCAGCATCCGAAATTCCAGCGGATTTTTCGTCGTGGATTTTAGATTTTTTCACAGTTTCCTCCATGTTTCTCGATTCGGTCGATGACTTTGGTTTCTTCTTGGCTCTATCGCGCTTTGACTCGTCGTTCTTTTTCAATTTCTCCACGCGATCCGCATCATCGCGGGTTCGAGCTTGAACGAGATCTTCCTTGCTCGAATGTACGCTGCGACATTTGGAGTGTCGGCGAGTTGGGGATTTCATCGATCCCCCACGAAGTTTCTCCTCGGCATCCTCGAGATCGGTGGACGATGTACTTTTCTCCCGCGAATGTCTCGAGGCTGTTTCATGGCGCGAGGATTCTTCGCTCGCTCTCGTTATTCTCGTTGTATTACACTTTGCGTCCGAAGACTTTTTCTCACCACGTGACTCAATAACGACGTCACGTTCCGTCGATCGATTTTTCGTTTCACAATGAGGACTCTTTTTTCCTTTTTTCCGTTTGTCCTCTGTCTCCGGATTTGATCTTCTCGCGTCCGCTTTGCTCGCTGGTTCTTCGGCGTCATTTTCCGTCGATGTTGCAGCTCTCGTCGTTGGGATCACCGGCGATGGTGTCGACGTCAAATTTTGGGCGAGACACGATGCAAGCACATTCGTTGATACAACCTCCGTCGTTTCATCTTTCTCGGCATCTTTCTTCGTCTCGTCGTACGTTTTATTGGAGGAGTCTGGACTCTCCTGACTCGCGAAGTCGCCGCTTTGAAGCATTTTGTAAAGCGTCATTTTTTCATTCATCAATTTGTGGATTTCAACATCGATCTCGATCATTCTTGCCATAACCGTGTCCCTCGAATTTGGTTTTGCTACGAGTTTGACGACATTTGCGGTTATCGCATCTTCCACCATTTTTCCCGTTATAGCGCTCTTTTTTGCGGCTCTCGAGCCATGATTGTGATGGCGACTTGATTTCTTCTTGATCCTGTCATAACTGTGATCTCTTATCCTCGAATGATGAACACTTTTGCTTCTTTCGTCCACTTCCGGTTTTTCCTGACACGCCGTTGATGACTTTTCCGTCTCTTTGCTGCTCGTCATTACTTCGCCGGCTTCGTACGACGAATTCTTCGGTATATCCTCACTCTCCGATGCTTCACACGTGCCGTCATTAATCCTCGATACATCTTGATTCTGTTTTACCTCCGAAGATAACAGTGATGTTATCGCGTTACACCGAGTTTGAGAAACTTCCGAGTTTCCGACTAACGCATTATTCTCATCAACCGTCATCAGCAGCGACGTCATCACGTGGCCAACGTCGTTTTCCGGCGTGACAATGCTCTTGCGATGTTCCAACGTTTCTGTTTCTACAGCAGACGGTTCGACTATCGAACTTACCTCCTCTCCGGCACTCGTGTTAGCCGTGTTTGTCAACAACTTTATCGATGAATTTTCGACCTCTCTCGCGTCGTTTTCGAGCCCGTCGATTGTTTTTATTTCCGTCCTTTCGCCATTCTCAATTTTAGACGGTAACGCGACCGTTTCAAGGTCATCCGGCTCATTCGCAGCCGCTTCGGTATCGAGTATGGGAGATGGCACGGTTTCGCGCGTTCTCACGTTTTCGATGATGAAATCATCGATATTCGATGAATTTTCAAGATTCGAAATTACCGACGATTCTCTCAAATTTTCGGCTTCAACGTTTTTATCATGTTTCTCATCGATTGACGAATTTTGTAAAGACATGAGGTCAATCGTAGATGGAACGTCGGTAATTTCACTCGCAACTGATGAAAATATCTGGTGTCCCAATGAATCGGGTAATAAACTCGATTCTATCTCGTCTCTTCCGTTGGAAAACTCGTCGTCAGGGTACGTCAATGGGACATCGAGATTATCGACGACTCCTGTACCCGTAAGTACGTTCAAATCGATGTTTTCCGTCGTGCTTGCTGCACCGTCACTGACAAACTTCAACGGCACACTCTCGAATGTGGTCAACTCCGAATCCTCGGTTATTTCGGCTTCCGTCAATACCCGATCTCGTCGCAATATCGTCTCCTCGCTGAATCCTTTGAACGGTCCACCACCGTCGCTCGAATACTCCATCGTATCGGAGATATTACCGGCGATCAAAGGAGCATCCAAAGACCAAACGGTCAAATCCTCCACCGGTAATTCCATCGGAATTAACTCCGATTCAGTCTCCGGAATCGTCTCCTTTTCAATATCGTTTATCGCGGATGGCGGATCTTCCGACTGGATTTCCGGAAGTCCGTCGCTCGGTAAACGCGTTGGTGATTGATTCGACATATTCGGGGTTTCCGGAGGCTCAGAATCTTCGGTATTATGAACGTTTTTCGATTCCTCCAGTGTTGCTGCGATATCAGGAGTCTTGTAATTATCCAAACTTACTGTAACATTTGATTCGTTCGTTTCATTCCCACTTTCGGCAGTATCCAACGTTTCAGGTATGATTTTCGTGGAATCGAGGGGCTTGGGATCATCGACAGCTGTCGTTTTAGCGCTAGTTTCATCCACTACATCGAGATTCACGATTGTAGTCAGCAGAAGCTTTGCTCTATCGGTATCTTTCGCAGTAATCACAGTTTCCGTTGTACTTTGCATCAAAGTATTTGAATCGTCATGAGTTTTCGTATCATCTAGATTGTCGGACAAAGGCACTTTATTGGGTTTCGCTTCTTCAGCCACTGGAATTGGTTCTATCGTACTGGCAACATTTCGCGAAATCGTTTCCTTTGTACTAGCAAGATTTCGCGGCATCGTTTCGTTCGTACTAGCAGCATTTCGCGGAATCGTTTCGTTCGTACTAGCAGCATTTCCGGGAATGGTTTCGTTCGTACTATCGGCATTTCCTGGAATCGTTTCGTTCGTACTAGCAGCATTTCCGGGAATCGTTTCGTTCGTACTAGCGGCATTTCCGGGAATCGTTTCGTTCGTACCAGCAGCATTTCCGGGAATCGTTTCGTTCGTACTAGCGGCATTTCCGGGAATCGTTTCGTTCCTACTAGCAACATTTCCTGGAATTGTTTCGTTCGCGGCAGCAATATTTCGTGGAATTATTTCACTCGCACTAGCAACATTTCCTGGAACTGTTTCGTTCGCGGTAGCAACGGCAACATTTTTTCGTCTCTTCAATTTTGTCGGCTGAGGTGACGATACGTTGTTCAATAACGTCTTGCCATCGACCACAGTTCGCAAGCGTTCTCTTTTTAATCTTTCCCGTAATTTCAATTCTTTTCTACCCTCGGATTTGATGTGCGCAAATTTACCAACATCAACCGGTAGATTTTCCACGGTCGTTTGTACACTCGTTGACACGATTGCCGCAATTGGTCTTCG
This sequence comes from Heteropelma amictum, assembly GCA_959613375.1. NCBI lineage: Eukaryota > Metazoa > Arthropoda > Insecta > Hymenoptera > Ichneumonidae > Heteropelma > Heteropelma amictum. Next base: position 27,821,527 of record OY390720.1, on the reverse strand, counting down.
TACAATTTTTTTTCTTTCAACGATGCTCCGCGATGTCGAGGTTTTCGCGGATAACATCGAAGCGGAATTTTCGCAGCTGCTCGCAGGATCAATCGCGGTTGTATCAGTTATCGTCGAGACGCTCAACATTCCATCAGTCTTCTTCAATCTCGGATCGGTCAATGGTTCGTGGATACTTTTAGCTGGTGGTTCATTCTCGTTTTTACGTGTCAATGGTATATTGAGAAGATTCTGCGTCAGTGAACTCGGGTTTTCCGTCAGTAAACGGATTTTCTCAATCTCCTTTTGCTGACGCTGTCTGGCACGTTCTTTGTAAGTTTTTATGTCGAGTTTCTTCGAGTTGTTTTTCGACGTGGTATCGTCGCTCGGTGCGACAGACTTTTCTACCGAAATTACCGGTGCTGTCACGTTCGTATCTTTCGAATCAACAGAATCTTCCAGTACGTTGGTTACACTTGTATTTTCTAATGTTGCAGGGGCGACGTTTTTCGCAGCACTGTCTTTAGCATTATCGCTAACCTCACTTATTTGACTCTTCGCTGGTTCCTTGTTTACTCGCGCGACGGTTGTTACCTTCTTTGCGAGGTCGTTCGGCATCTGTTTCAGCTGCGCTTTTGTTTTTGGCTGTTGAGCAACGATGGTTGTTTGGTTCACGATCGAAGTGGTCACGACCGTCGTCGGTAACGAGCAATTTTTGGAATGCACGTTTTCACTCGTTAATCCCACTTCGATCGCAGGTTCCTCCTTGACGATAATTTCTTTCTTTATTTCATCTTCCGCGAGCAACCGTCGGGAAGAACGCCCTCGTGCGGGCGAAGACGTATACTCTTCATCAGCATCCCCGTAGTCGCTGTTATCCCTCGAATTTTCATTGCTGCGACGTGATTTGTGTTTCTTCCGCTTACGATCGCGTTTTTTCTTATCTCTCGAATAATCCTTTCTGTCCCTCTTACGGCGGTGATGACCGCTTTTTTTCGTTCTCAGTTTGTGTCGCTTATGCACTTTGCTTCTCTCTCGTTTTTTACGTTCAATTTCCGCAGTCACTTCGTCCCTTATCTCCTCGTTGAGGCTCTTCTTCTTAGCGATTTTCTCACGTTCCTTGATGACCTTGAGCAATTTCGTAACGGAGGGTGCTGCCTCGTCGTTACTTTTTTCACTCGAGTCGCTCGACGTACTCGTCGTACTCGACGAATCGTCGTTGTTGCGATTGTAATTAATTTCATGATTCGAAGCTTCGTTGGAACTCCGGAAACGCCGATGCGTTTCGTCGCTGAAGCTCCAAGCTTCGTGAAAATCTGGGATTGCCGTATTTAACTCGAGCAAGCGCGATCTCGCGGAACTAATTTCACCACACTCTGGGTCGAAATTTTGTCTCTCGCCGGTTGAGCCGCATTGCAATTTTTGTGCTCTCAGAGCTTCCATAGCGCGGTATTCGCGTTGATAAGACGAATAAGACGATTCTCCGTATCTCGCTTCCCACTCTTCCTTCGTTAAATTACGGAACGTCGCTGGCTCTTCGCAATTCTTCCGGCGATTCCACTCGTCGATTTTCGGCGAATTTCGCACGGATGTCGATGTTTTTTGCTTCAATCGATGTCCATCAGAATTCATATATCTGGAATCGCTCTGATTCCAGGAAAGTTCGCTGGCGTCCGCGTCAGCGTCATCAGCCTCGGCAACTTTCGTAGCTTCGGCAGCTTTTTTCGATGCCAATTTAGCTCTGGCTATGCCAGCTGAAAATATTTCATCGAGTTCATCCACCGCTCTTTCGACTCTATCGACGCTGGGATCCTTTATCACGTGTGCAACATTTTTATCGACGACTTTCGCATCGTCGTCACAATGTTGATCATTGTTTCTCGGTGTTTTCGCCTTTGAATCATCAGCGAACTTTTTCTTCACTCTGGCTATCCCAGCTGAAAAAATGTCATCGAGATCAGCCATGTTGAGAGTGCCCTGATCGCTGACGACATTTTCGTGATTCGGCGGCTTGGTTTTCTCCTCGGGAACCGCTGCGCGTAAACGCCTACGCCTTAGGCGTGGAACGGTGGCGCCGCGGTTTGACGGATTTCCCGCATTTACCTTTTCGCAATTGAGCCATTGACTCGTTGGTCTCTCGGACGCACACGAGACTTTTGGTTTTTCCAAGGAACCCGTTGTTGACTTTGCCAAGCATGTTTTCGCTGAAACTATCTCTTCCATCGTATTGCTCGACTGTTTGTCCTTCTCCTTTTTTCTACCACGCTGTTCATCGATCTTTCTCGCGCCACCGGTTTCGCGAACATCCGCGGACGTTTGACGACACGCCGTACCGGATGGGGGTTGAATCGAGGGTGAAGATACTTTGGCGATTGTTTCGGCTTTATTCTGCTGCGATCCGAATTCCGGCGTTACGTCGAGTTGCAAAACTTCGCTCAAATGATGAATAAATTGCGTCGGTAAATTACCGATGTCAACCGTCGCGCTCGGATCCAACATGGCGCTCAATTGGTCCATAAATTCATCGCGATTGTACGTCGTCTCGGCATCTCTCATTCTTTCCTCTTCGTTGTTTCTCATTTCGAGCGACAACGACGGACGACGTTCCTTCACGAGATGCTTCATGGCAATGTCGAATTTTCGTAAACTCGCGTTGTTCAACATATTGCAAATGTCATTTTTGCTCATTTTCAAAAATCTACCGATCACCCGATTCTTCCACGCTGACTCGGGAGTCTGCGACTCTCTGGACTTCTTCGATGACGATTCCTTTCCCAAGCGCTTTGCCGATACCCCGCTTTTGCTGCTTTCTGATTTTCGTGAATTCTCCTCACTGTGTTTCACGCTTTTTTGGTCTTTTCCGTGTCTCGGTGGCGTGAGCGATCGTGACTTTGATTCTCCCGTTGTTTTAACACTTTGCGAAAAATTCGGTCTGGACGAGTCAACGTTGCCGTTGTATTTCCACGATGTTTTATCATCGTTTTGTTTGGCTTCTTCGTTCGCACCCCCAACACGCGACTTTTCTCTCATTGCCGAAAGTAAGGGAGGTGTCGACGATTGGCTCGCGGTAATTTTGTTCTTTCGCGACCGTCTCATTTCCATACTCGAAATCATCATCGTCGTCGACACTGTGGGAGAAGAATTTTCATGCTGATCGTCACGCTGACCTTGCAGATGCCATTCGTCCTGTTTGCTAATTTTCTTCAATTTTGAATTCAAATTAAACACAACCTTCGGCCTCAAATGTTCATCGTTGATGCTCGTGCATTCTTCCACAGTTTCCACCTGATCGAGGCTATCGGAATACTCTTCGGGCCTCGGTGCAGGTCCGTAAACCGTCGACTCGTGCTTCCCATTTTTATCGAAAGGATCTTTCGCACTTTCTTCACTGGTCGTCCGAGAACAATCGGCGTCGTCGGCATTTTTCGTTTCCTCAGTTTCGACCGACGGCAATAGCAGCGGTGTTTCAATGGGCGGAAGGTCGGGAAACGTCGGCATGTGAAAAATATCAGATTCGTCGGAAAGATCGGCGTCGTTAATATCCGGATTTTCGATCGTTTTACAAGGCTCCGTCATGTTCATGAATTGTTTGGCGAACTCCATTGCTTCTTGCATATCCTCAAGTTCAGCTTCCATGTTGATCGTAGATTTAACAGGTGGCGGTGGCGGTGGGGGTAATTCAGCCGGTAGCGGTGGTTGCAACAAAATGTCAGTCGGTAGAACCATCGATGGCACCAAAGAAGGTACATTAGGCAATGGCATGAGTGTTACGTAAGGATCCGGCATGCAGATCGGTGGAATACCGCTCGTAGGTTTGATCGAATTTGGTACAACGTAATTAATCGGTCGTACATTCGTCATTGTGCAAGGAGGATAACCTTGAGTCATTATGAAATCTTGTTTCATCGGTATCGCCGATGATAAAATAACCGAACGTTCGTGCGAGGACAAACGAGGATCGAACGCGGGCGGTAAATTCGGTTGTGTATTATCCTGAATGCCAATGATATTCGGTGGCGGTTGCTTCGGATCGTACTTCACACTTGACGGTAAAATTTCATCCGTCTGACGTTTCGTCGTACTGGAAAAATGATGTTTCTTCGATTGCGAAGAATTCACTTGTTCTCGCCGATTGCACGAATTTGATGACGTCGATTCCAGGGACGATTGCGAATCACTCGGATGGAAATCTTCCTTCGGAGACTGCCCTGTCTCGCTCTTGGAATCTTTGGACGCTGATTTTCGGTTCTTAGAAGCTTCATTCTCTTGTGACAGTTTTTTTTCGAGCTTTTTTTGTTCACGAATCTTGGCATCGGTCTCGAGTGAATCATCTCGTTGAAGACCTTTCGAATACTTTGAATCACTCAATTTACCGTCGGTCGAAACGACCATCTCGGAGTCCCTTCGATTATCTCCGCGTTTTTGGTTACTGTGTGACAAACCGGTGGACGATTTTTCCTCGAGTTTTTGTTGCGATTCGGAATCTTTACTGTTTTCAACGCTCGGTGGTAATGATAGTTGAGAAGTAGGTGATTTACTTGAGATAATTTCAGTTTCCTGGCGATTATCGAGTATTAAATTCGATCGCTCCTGCGTTTTCGTCTCCTCCAAGAAGAGCGCCTCATTGACCGTTCCTTTTGTTCCCGTTTCCTTTTCCGTACTACCCTCTTTTTCAATCAATCGCGACTTTTCCTTGTTCTCATCGTTCGTCTCATCGCCATCAATTATTTCGTCTCGAACCTGCAGCGATGTCACGACATTATCGGTCGTCGCGATTATTTTATTGTTCTCGACCCTCGTCGCATTCTCTCGCATCTCGTTAATCAGCGTGTTATCGTGAAAGTCACTCTCAGTCCCATCACATGACTCTTCGCGTGATTTCACGTTTGCATCAGCGAGGTTTTTCATAGAATCGACGTTAATTTCTTTACCCGTCGATGTGCCGTCTGTTGGATCAACTTTCTCGCTCCATACGTCATTGTCATTTTCCTCCCGATTTTCTTTTGTTTTCTCCTCGGCCATTGCCGTCTCAGAGCCTGTTCGAACTTCCGTTACGATATTCTTTTCTCCGGGAATGACAACTTTGCTCTTCGTCCCCTTCGTTGTTTCGTCGTTTCGTTGTTCCTCCTTCTCGGATGTTTCGCCGAAATTCACGGTGGCTTCCTCCGCGTCATCCATTTTCTCACCCACTTCATGTTCCTCGTGCGACTCCTCGAACGCGTTTTGTCTTCCGCACGTTTTTACATTCTCAACTGAGTAACTTTCCGGATCAACCGGTCCTTTCTCCATTTCTGCGTTTACCCCAATTGCCGAATCCGTGTTCGCATCTTGGCATAAAACTGCTGAACGATCGATGGTCCATTCCTCGTCATGAGTTTTATCAATATCATCCGTGGCAGTTTCTTCTTCTTCCGTCCTTTCTGTTTCAATGATAAAAGCATCATCACTGTTCTTCTTCATTTCTTCTCGATCATCGTCCATAAACATTTCCTTACAACGTGAATTTTCCGCAACAGGAATTCCAGAATGTTCCAAAAGCATATTTTGCGTGTTATCTTCATTAATTTCTTCCCGTCGATCACGTTGGGCAGAATCGTTCGCATTTTGCTCCTCGGCGAAATTTTCTTCCTCGTTTAATCGTTCATCAGGTTTATCCATTATCGTTTTGCCACTACGATCGTGCTCAATGTCATCCGTGCAAGAATAATCGATTTTCGCCACGTTACTTAGGGAATTTTCATCCGCATGGGCGATATTTTTCGATGTATCGTAATCTCCGTCATTTCCGCTCTGCGTTGTATTATCGTCATCGTCATTCTCGTAATCTTCCTGCGATAAATCGATCGTGGTTTTCGGAAGTTCCACGGGATTGTGTTCGAGAATGACGACTTCGGGATCATCAACGGGCGTTTCGTTAGAAGCGTTTGTACCTCTGGTCGTATAGTCATGATCGACTCTGCCAATGTCACGCAGATCGTTCAAGGTCAAATTTAACTCGGGCGGATCGTGTTTCAATTCGGGAATACCACGATGGGCGATACGCGGTTCACAATCGGAATCTCGCGGTGAAAGTTCAACAGAGTCATCCTCGTTCTCGTACCAACCGTCGGGTATTTTCTTTTTAATTGTCGATAACGTGCGCTTCAGCTTGTCAGCGGCTTCTGTTATCTTCTGCGCACGTTCCTCCTCAGAGCCGGGATGCGGCGTTTGCTTCTGAGGTTTCTCGGGCTTTGGTGGATTTTGAATCTTTTGATCAATCGATGGCTGTTTAAGATTCGTTGAATTCTGGATCGCCGGTTGATTTTGAGCATTCGGTGACCCCTCCGTCGAGGAATATTCGGGTATATTGGGGCGAGGAAAACGAGCTCCCATGGGGGGTAAAAATCTGTAAGGGGCGAAAGTGTTTTGTCCCCGAGGATGAAAAAATGGCGGCGGTGCGTTAAACCGGGAAGGGCATCCACCGTGCCAGGGTGGAAAGCCTCGGGGTGGTCCACCACCTCGTGAGGGTCCCATGCCTTGCGGCGGTGGCATTCCTTGTGGTGACCAATTGTTACCTCCGCCATTATCCGACCAATTATTGCCTCCGTTGTTGTCCGCCCAAATGTTAATTCCGTTATTGTCGGACCAATTGCTGTTCGCCCAATTGTTGCATCCGTTATTGTCTGGCCAATTGTTGCAACCGTTATTGTCTGACCAATTACTTCCGGGCCAATTATTGTTCGGTCGTAGATTCGGCCTTGGGCCATTTCCGCGAAATCCCATTCTCGGACCAGCGGGTCCTCTTGATCTTGGATTGGCATTCCCGGGCCTTGAATCATTTCGATTGTGAGGTAAATTCGGCCCTCCCGGTGCGTCGGAACCCTGGCGAAAGTGCCCTCGCGATACAAAACCTCTTCCTCTGAAACCACCGCCTCCGCTCATCGCATTGGATTCTGAATTTCTCGCATGGGTCTATATTTTGATGAAACCTTTAGTGAGCTCTCCTTTCTTCGATAGCACGACCGAGCCGAAGGAAATCGTCAGAGTGACGACGACATTTTCCTATCTTATTTTTACTCGAGTGTTGTTCTTTTTTTTTTTATAACAGCAATGTATTTCCGCCAGATGCGAGGAGCTATCTAGAATGGAAAGAGCAGAACTTTCAAATTATTTCTCACAGATTTCCGGCTGTGCGCTGGATCATTTTCCAATTCCTAAGAACGTACATCTTAAACGAATAGTGCGAGCACAACTTGTGTTAAGACTCACGTGAGAAAGATGAAACTATTCCAGAAACAGCTGGAAGTGCATAATTCGAGTTCCTTTTTCAATTCATGCAATGTTTAGATCGAGACATCCACCTTGGCGAAAGAATAAAATACTAGAGAAATCTGTAAAAGATAAGAAAGAATAATAGTCGCTGCGTTTGTCATGGCTTTTATCAACCATTTTTTATAAATCTGCATATTCCTTTGGCAATATAAAAAAGGAAGGAAAGAGGTACAAGCAGAAAAAAAATGTCATAAAAATGTAAAAATTTGTTGACCGTTGGGTCCTCGCATTCGCGAAAGCAGCAACGAAACGAATCATTTGTCGAATGGTCTTCAGAGTTGATATAAAATTTGCAGGATTTAATTAATTCAACATCAGAAAATATTTCCATAATTTGTGACCAGAAGCGCTTCTCTACTAAATACTCCAACACGCAGTTATCATTGGTTGCAATGGCACGATTAATAAATAAAAAAAAGTACACGAGCAACTTTTTGTGATCTTTGCTTTTTTAACATTTACAATCATGTTTGTCTCAAGCTCTACACGTTCATTGAACGATTTAAACATTTTCTGACACTGTCTACGTCCCAGCTGATACTTTAATGGTTCATAATTGCATTTTCCTGTTGCGCTCGCGAGCAGCGTCGATAGTCGCTCAGATATGCATATTTTTTTTTGTTATGATCGAGCGCACCACAGGATTAATTTCAAATAATTAAATTGATTAATCATAATAATTAAATTCATTAATTTAATCGACATCAAACGAAAAACCAGAAGTAAGTTCTTTGATCATGATCATGTCGCAGGTTTTCGTCAAAATAGTGCTACAGCAGAACGGGTATCCGAGCAACCATCAATGTTTCTCGCAAGTGAAAAACAAATTGAAAAAAGCAATAAAACTGTCAAACTGTAAAGGGAGATGTAGACAGGAACAAAGAGGCTGAATTGACAAACAAACCCATAATGAGAGAATGTTTTCAAGCATAATTCAAATAATTCAGGTTGATGAAAATGGATGCGATTGAAGATATCTTCAGTTTCGGTTGTTGTGACAAATGCATATACGTGACATGAACAAAATTGTTGAATTTTGCAGTGAAAATATGAATATTCCCGCCAATATGGATGAAACTGGATTATTATTTTACCACATGCAGTATATTGTAAATAACATAACCAACATTCGAAATAACCAACATTTTTCACATGCACGTGTGAAATACATGGGAATAATATGTGGCACATCATAGGAATAAATATAATGTGAATTTTTGTGTTATTAAATATCGAAACGATATTCACTAATCGAGAAATCACACGAAAAGGAACGTTTTCGAACGTATAGATAGCCCACACGTTCAACGCGCCAAATGATAATAGACGATTTTTGTGATGGAACAGTATGAATTGACAAGAGAAATTATGATCATTTTATTTTAACCACGTCATACGAAAAAAGAGGAAACCAACGAACAAATTGTAACTCGGGTTTCGTCGTGCTGTCAAAATTATAAGAACAATTGAAAATAATTCAAAGGAGACTGCTTCAATCGTTCCGGGAACGAGCGGAAACAGCAGTTTCTCAACTATAGGGATGGCAATTTTACGCACTTACATATCCTTATATCCGTCAATTGGCCTTTGCAGAACAACAAATTTCCACTCGTGATTATCCAAAGCACAGTGGTAATTTGCGCGTGAATAAAACGGATATAATATTTCTCCCACCAGAGATATTACATATATTAGCTAGAATCACGATTGTTGAGTTTGATACAGACAAGCTAACCTCTTATGACTTAATTTACACTGTAAAAACTGTCCGTCCCGTTTTCGCCCCTTCTTTCTACCTTCCTGTCTTTCTTATCTGCCCGTTACTACGTGTAAACAAATAAGTTTACACGTAAACGTTAACACTGCACTTTTGAATAAATATACACACACAATTGCATTTACACACGAGACTGTGACTTGATTGCAGTGTATGATTTCACTTATTACACGGATATATAGCGATCTCTCGTAATTCTTTCATGTTCGATTATTTATAACAAGATGCATTGTATCATATATTGCATATGACACACATAAGAAAACGATTTTTGCATGAAAATAGCAAGAAAATGCAGTAACATACATTATTATTGCGCGTTGTTGTTTTTTTTCAAGTTTCTTTTATTTTATCAACCTTTCGATAAGTCGAATCTTCTTCGTCAGCCAAGTTCGGACGGTGTCGTGTCGGCGACCAGCGGCGACCACTGTTGCGAGTTGCAATTACGTTCTATCGTAAAGTGTTTTAGGTTCGTGAGATTCACGTGCGTTATAATTTTCATCGAAACATCAATTATCGTCAGTTATAAGGTGAAAATAAAATGGATTCAATAGCAGCTGGAAATTTATCGAACGTCGACAGGGATGAACTTATGCAACAACTTAAACAAGAAATAGCTCTTGCGAATGCACAAGAATTACTAACGGTAGTGCATTGCATAATTTTCGACACTTTCTTTTTTTAAGTTTATCGGTTGATAAATCAATGACAATGTATATTTCGTTGCCTTACAGAAAATGACGGAAAAGTGTTTCAAAAAGTGTGTCATAAAACCTGGCACCTCGTTAGATAGTACCGAACAGGTATATCATTCTTTTATTACTCCAAACGTAACCTCCAAAAGCATACCAGCGGAATCGGAAGATTGTCCTTGAAAATATCATTTTTTATATAAAAGTAAACTATTTATCGTTACAGAAATGTGTTGCAATGTGTATGGACCGATACATGGATGCCTTCAATGTTGTATCAAAGGCCTACAGCGAACGATTGCAAAGAGAACGAAATCGAATGTAAATAGATTAAACAGATTGGAAAATTAAATAAATTTTTTTTTTAACTATACTCTTCACTTACCTATAGTCTCAACGAGTTTTCCCCAGATTTTCATGTTTATTTTTACAATTTCCCCCACAGTACCGAGATTAACGATAAATTCCCAACGTTCTACGTTCTATCAATAAATCCCTAATCCTCTTTAGAATCAATTGTAACGAGAAGCATTTACTAGTCATATTTTGCGATGTTGTGTGAATAATAAAATCCAAATATTATGTTAATAAATTCAAATCGATCGAAAGAGATTGAATCGTTCAATATGAAAATTTACATACAACATTTTTAGAATCTACAGCTCTGCCGAATACAGTTATTCTAAACTATTTCATTAATGTATGAAATATTTAATGCCATGTGAAACTCTGAATTTTCAATGAAAATAATAAACGAGTTGTGTTAGAAAATGTGATGAAGCGTTTTTTTTTAGATATCTTTAGGAATAGTCTAGCGGAGAGAAGAAGCTATGTATGAACACTATAGAAAATGGAAATAAAGTTAACGTTCCTCTAATAGGTATAATATCTTGGTAATATCCTTTATCAAGCCTTACATATAAATACATTGTTGTATTTGGAACGTTTTTTTTTAGTATAATGTTTACAGTTGTGTATTGTTTTTTTCTCTTCAAATATACGATAATACAATAGGAACAGCGACGTCGAGTTTGAATAAGAGTCCAAAAGTGAGAGCTGCGTTTTAGGATTTCGGCGCGCGTCGATGAGGACTCTTAACAATTTTCAAACGGTAACCTGTGGCATGGACATTGATAAATTTGATGATTTTCATTATACTGCAGTAATTAGTATATTTTGAGATAAACTTTTGTGCCGTAATTGCAACTATTCGCGCCGTAATGTACTCTCGCCGTCTCTCTATATTTTGGATTTTTTTTCTCTTGAAGATTTAAACTCTCAAGTTTTTACGCATTATAAGTATAAACCGTGCGATACGTTTTCATCCGCCGCTCATACAGTGTCGAATATTAAAATTAATCGAAAGATATCGTGATAGGAATTACAGATTGTATAATACAGTAAAAAAATGGACAAATTACATGACGATCGGTAACGAATAATCTTATTGTTGTTGCTGCGAGAAAAACGGTTTAAGGTGCGTAAAAACAATGATTTTTTTACTTGAAATCAACGACAACGGGAAAATGAGGATAATTGAATTGAAGAAAAAGAACCTTAAAATGTAGTGAAAATTGAAAAATGAATGAATGAGATAGTACGTGCAAAAAGTCTTTATAAAATAAATAACATATACATGAATACAATTATACATCATCAACGAAAAGAAATGATAAATAATTAACAGGGATGTATTATGAAAACCGACAATTCCACAGTTATTTATTTGCATTGTTTTCCTTTTTTTCTATAATTAAATATTTTATTATTTCATATACGCTAAAAGGCACGATATAGCTACCAATCTTTCAACGTGGTTACAATGTGATTATCTGCTGTTTCTCTATTGACAGAAAACATACTGTGTATAGATTCGTTAATACTTGATCTCATTATCTTCTTTTTTTTCCCTTCCTCTTTCTGCTTATCCTTTAAAGTCGTACAAAGTAACGATGTTAGATTGATTCGAAGCGCAAAGCAATTAGCGGGATAATTAATCGGATATATAATGTCCCATTGCTATAACGGGGAAACAAGTGGAAAATAGAAGTAAATCGAAGAGACAAAGTGAGCGGGAAGATCGGTCATGCGATAAGAGTGCAGGATATATAGTTCCCCTGGTTTTTGTTTTTTCATAATTTTCCCTTATAAACTACTGTGAAAAATACTAGTATTGTACAGCGCTGTGCTATCGCTAGCCAATTAACGAATATCTTAAGCATGGAATGTGTATGTTTCCTACTTTCTACGAGATGTGGGAATGTTTTATGCAGTACTGAAATTGTTAATTCGATCATAAAAATGTCCTGTACGGATAATGTAATGTAACCACGCTGATTGGCCAGGAACATACCTGTTTTCTTTGTTTTTCACTTTTTTTTTTCTTTTCGTTTTTCATTATTAATCCTTTACACGCCCGAAATACCTTCGATTTTCATCTCGAGCTCGTTCATTTTTCGCGAGCCAATGATCGTACCTCACAAGACTTGTCACTCGTACAAAAACAAAGCCACCTAAAATCGTCTTTATATCGTACTCCCAACATTCTCTCTAAAGTCCAACAATATTACAACGGTTCAATGAAAATCCTTTCGTAAAGACGGCATACACTGTTTACAAATGAATTTTGATTTGTCGTGCATCCCAATTGATCCACATTATTCGGTTGTACTTGAAAATTATTGCAATATCATACGGGGTATACTGTTCCGTTTTCTTTTGTTTATATCCCTCTCTCTCTCTCTCTCTCTCTCTCTCTCTCTTTGCCTCGCCTTCGCGTCTAAACCTTTTATCGAAGCTTGTATTCTTTTTCTTTTAAATATTTCAAATATTGTATTGGATTGCCCAAAAAAATTCACATCGTATTCTAAGTTTTGTTTTGTTCGTTCTTTTTTTTCCATTAATTCACAAACAACTTTGCGAGTATCCAAGAAAATATAATATGTTTATCTAATTAACTCTTTTTTTCACTCCTTTGTTTTTTGATTATTCGGACAACCTTAACTCTCATAAATAATTTTTGTTCTTTCAAACATGTAGCACCATTTACAATCGAGAAAATAATTTGCATGCATCTTTTTAGGCAATCCACTGTACAGACGGATGATTTACTGGTAATTCCCTAAGGATACCATTCGAGTTAACTTTAGTTGAATGAGGTAATGCACAAACTTCAGTCGCAAATATCATGTGCATGGTGTTTGAGTGTGTACGTGTAAAATATTATCTCTGTTTCTTGAATTTTTATCTTTTGTGACATCTACAAAGGCTAAATCAATCGAATTAACGAAATAAAAATCAGCGAATCTCCGGGCAATGTAAGCGCAATGCAACGCTCTTAATACGTTTTCTCAGACCTTGAAAGTTTTTTTGTAATCTTGTCTTGATCCTCTTTTCACCCACCCTCCCTTCCCCCATTGATTATAAATACGAGTAGTAATACTAAGCGCATTCACTGCAAAATAACACAGGACGAAGATCAACCGTATGTGTGACAAAAAAGAACGCACAAAATGAGACACATTCCACAAATGCAGGAGCAAAATCATGATATTTCGACTATTCGTTATTCTAGCTACGTCAAGATGAAATACAACATGGTTTTCCAGTTGTTAAAACACCGTAAATTATATCGATTTACAGACAACACCATCTCTTATGCTACAAAGTGTAGAAAAATATCTCGTTTAGAATGTCATCGTGGTTTTTCTTCTCCTTCGTTTGCATATATACAAAATAAGTTGGAGAATGAAACGAAAAGAAAGACAAGATGAAATTTTCGCGAAAATGAGAGTGTTGCGTTGGCTCGTTGTTCCTTCTGCGTTATTTTGCAATGAAAATCTTATAAAATATTGAGCCCCAAATCTGGCAGTGTGTCAGGTGTCCAGTATACATATGGACTGCTAAATTTGTTTTCTTTTTCTCCTCTCCTCTATCAGCAGCGTGGACATTATAGAGAGGTTAATGTCCTAATAGGATATTGTTTACCAGAATTAGGCGTGTAATTCATCTTTTTTTCCTAAATTTAAATCTTAAACCTACGTTTCTTCTTTTCTCCTGTTTGTTCAGTATTTTCATTCGTATCGATGAAAATATTATGCGACGTCGTTATAATCAGCGGTAATACCCATAGCAAAATTTGATATACCGTTATCTCCACTTGCATCGTCGAGCTGTAGAAAAAAAGACGATTTTCGTTTGTTGTCGATAAATGCTTTTCGAACTACCCGTTTTTAACCGTCGATTCTTTTTCTTTTGATCATTCAAAAAATATCTCTACGACTACTCACGCAAGACGCGTTGCTGAAGACCTCTTCGATCTCATCGATCTCCTCGCTTATTTCATCGTTTCTCGCACTATGGTTCTTATCTTCCTTGGATTTTGTCGATAAGATCGGAGTATTTCGGCCTGGAGATTCAACGTCGGATTCTTTGACCGGACTGTGCTCGTTTGCACTACCCGAAGCTGACGAGACGAAGTCTTCCTCGTAATGGTCAGCCCCGTCGCCTCCTGTAAAAAATTCGAACTTCTTATTTTCTTACTTCCAAAAAGTCAAATGGGGAACAAAAGAGGTACATTTCGACATACAAGCAGGAAAATTTTGAAATAGGTAAGAAGTGGAGGTAGTCGTATCGAGAAGTTTGCTTCACAACGGGAAACACAGTTAAGAAGTAAGGAAAAAAAAAGTGTTCGATGAAGACATTTCGTAGATGCTTTACGCGATTATTTAATACGAAGGAAACGGGGCGTAAGGAAAATACCAAAATTATAAAATAAATGCTGCTCCCAACACAAACGTTTTTAATAAATAAAATAATAATTTAAAAAATAAAATAAAGATTATTGATAAAATGAAAACTATCGTTTCGATGACAAAATTATACTTTGTGTGACCATCGTCACAAAACGTATTGATTTTTAATAATGTGATGCAGCTGTATTCAATTAGTCATTAACGTAATCACTACATGTTTAAGATTATTATTTTATGAAAAAAATGTCCACTCTAGCTTTATAATTAAATCACATATGAAACTCGTAACTTACCCAGACCAATGTCCATGAGTTCTTTCAAGTCGTTTATAATAGTTTTTTTACCGTTTAAGGAAGGCAAATCGCCAAATATCGAATTAGCCTTGGGTGCAAGTGGTGGCAATTCGCCCAACAGCGATTCGCTCTTGCGCACAGAACCGACCTTTTGTCTCTTACCATCGACTATGATTTCTTCAAAATATACGGTCTTTTCGAAATTATTTTCCGAATCGAAGATCTTCATATTTTGAGCATTATTCGTTATGCGTAAATCCGCAATTCGTCGATTAGACTCGACGTCATCGTTTTGATTTATCTCTTTCTCGCATTCTATGCTTTCGTCGAACTTGATTAACTGCTCGCTCGTGTTTATCATATTAGTATCTTTGACTACTTTAGTTTCTTGATTTCGGATGTTTGACGTGACGTTTTGATTATACGGACTGATAGATTTACTCGATATTATATTATTATTGGCTGTTCCATCGACGACTTCCGATTCTCTTTTATTTTCGAAAATCTCTTTATTATCCCTGAGTGTTGTTTTCTTGTGCGTTTCGCAGCTCGACGTGTCGATCAATGAATTTGTCGATTTTTTCTTATCCGTTATTGTCACATTTATTGGTAGTTCAGGGCATGCTTCTGAAGTACTCTCAGCCTTATCGGACGAATCATTGTCGTTTGAAATCGACGTTGTTTCTTTATTGTGAATGACTTTCGGGACTGAAACTTCGAATGTGGCATTAGAAAAATTCGTCGACGTTTCGTTCGTTTTGTTGAGTCTGGAGTCACCAATGTCGCTCTAGAAATTTCGAGAGAAAAAATATTGGAGAAAAACATTATAATTAGTGAGGAACCCGTTATTACTTAAACGGATACTGGATAAAATTTTGCTTTCAATGACCATATTGAATAACAGCTTTTTTGTATTAATTTTTAACACGCTCCTATTGACCCGTATGTATCTGTTTTCACGTTGTATCTTTCAATGAATTTTTTATTCATTTCTAGAAGTTTGAATAGTCAAAAATTGCGCAATTTTGAAAAGCGAATTGCAATTACATGTTGAGCAAAAAATAAATGTTATTCAGCATACCTTTCGGGTACTATTGAAGGCACCGCTTATGCCGCTTTTGAGTATTTCTCCCAGCAGTGGCTCATTCGTACTGATACCTAATTTTTCAGACAGTTTGTTTCTTCCTGGATAATCATACTCTTTTCCAAAATAAGTTTCAGAGTCGTACACGGATATGGTATAGTCGAGTCCAAAGTATTCTAGAAACTCTCTAACTAATGAAAATAATAATTTTCCATCCTCATTCGCCAGGTACTGTTTCACCATTTTGTTGAGTAGTGGCTCTGGGTTCTGAAGCGATACAAAAAAATATATTTGTACCTAAGCTCTGAATACAGATGTACTGTAAACAAAATTTTTAACCGTATATTCATGTTGAATTTTGAAGCGAATAGTAACTAAGAAAAATTTTGTTCGCAGACTTTTTGTTCGCAATAAGACTTTGAAGAAATTAGCCGAATAGGTCCATGTTTATTCCTATTCCTAACCCAGCATTGTTTTGTTTCTTGAACTTTGGATAAAGAATCGTTGTTATATAGTCCTGAATTCGCCTGAATTTTTTATCGGAAAGATTTTTTTTCAACAAACGATCACAAATTGTTAAAAACACTCGTTAAAGAAAACAGTGGAGCAATATGCGGGTTTGAATGAGACATCGTTCTGTCGTCCTTTTTTTTTTCGTATTTTAACGTACAACACGTAAAAAACTCACCATTACTGCTTCCTGTTCCTCGAGCGCCAGGAAGACACTCGCTCTAAGTTCAGCCTACATTTGGGAACGAAACATTTTTAAAAACATTCACGAACACTTATTAACAACAAGCTAGCGGAAAAGAAAAGGAAAAAAAACGTAATTCTCATCGGAATTGGACGCAACGTTCGTTTCATAACCTGCAAAAATTGGCATGTTTTTCTTTTAAGACGTAACGTATATGTGGTCATACCCGTAGTTTAGCAAGAACGCCATTATTCTCAAGTGTTTGCACCACGAGGTCCCGTAGTTCGGTATCCTCCTCCATTGATATGTTTCCGTCGATCATCGTTAACAAACAAAAAAATTTTTTTTTGTACCTCCCTACAAACGGCCTCAAATGATGTAAATATTTACGCTTCCCATCGCGTGCCTTCCTTTATCGCAAACTATACCGGAGCACATTTAGTTTTTTCCGTTGATATATATATCCCCTTTGTTAGGATCTAGGAACATTTCATTTCAATGGCGACTTTTCCGTTTCATATTTCACAGCGTTCCTCTGTTTGCAATATTTTCGTTGTTCCGCCGTCCCGTCGTGACATCCTGTGCGGGTTGGAAACTCGCGTTTACGACGAAAAATTGAATGTCGCTATTATCCACACGATATTTATGAAATTTTCTTGGTGACAAAAGCATATCTTTGTGTTATAAAATGAGAATGTATATACGAAAGACTTTTATTTTTCCTGCCTTTCATTTACAACAAAAATAAGCATTATCTCTGTTGAAATAATGTGTATGACAAAAGTATTATGTTTAAAAATCAATTATTTGTGCCGCAAATGTTAATGTCGAAATATCACTTTCAGCATTTAAGAGGACTTGAAATTTTATAAGTATTGAAGAGTTTAGAGCTTTGTGTGTTGTAGGAAATGTATTGTAATTAGCCATCGATTGGTTTTGATAATTTTCTTTATTTCAAACTTTCATCAAAGTCAAAATTGGAATAACAGCAAAATTCGTTAGCCAAATTGTTCCTATGTTGGGGCACAAAGGAACATTTTTTTGCATCTAAAAGTCTGTCAACAAGATCTGCCATTACTGCACCTGTAAATTGATCAAGAATAATTAGATTTCCAAAAGGTCACGTAGTTTGAAGCCCAAACGTTCATATTATCAAAATAAAACATCAATTACCTGTGGATATCACATAATTATTTTTACTCAAGAATTTAACAGTTACGGAGGTTTTTGTCAAACAGTCTTCTGAAAGAAATGGTGGATCCGCAATGACGAGATCAAAACTGCTGGACATTTCTTTCGGAATACAGAGAGGTGATTTGTAATCGTAAAATACATAATCTGCTCCAAAAACCGAGAACCGCCGGTCATATTCGAAAAGAGTTACTGTGGATGGAAGAAGGATATTTTAAATAATTATTTGAAATTAAATTTATTATTATTACTGTACCTTTTCTTTCCTGAGCCCTCTTCTTAAACGCACTGTACAAGGTTGGACAGGATACAAGAGCAATTTTTCCATTCGGTCCTGTAGATTTTAAAGCACCTTTCACAAATGCATCAACAGTGCTTTCATTGTACCAAAATTGACTCAATTGCTATGAAAAATGTAATGAAATAAGGGATTATATTTTCACATGTTGTATTGCAAATTACAGATCGAATAGCGCGGTACTATTTCGATTTATTCCATGTTTGCCAACGAATTACCCAATTCTCCTCGAAAGTGACATCTACTGAATCACTCGACTCGATTAATATTTTGTTGAGGTGATTTTCACGCTCTTCTCGTTCCTTGTAAAAATCCTGAAGAGCAGACAACGTCGATTGGCTCAATTTGGGTTCTTCGTCGTCACTATCCGTCATTTTCAACAATATACGTACGCTGTACAAGCGAATTTACAACATTACAACGTGTTGACAATTTTATTACAGCCACACGTGACTCACACACGAACGCACACAGCGCAATAAACTCAAGACGAAACATGACACACGTGTCGAGCACGATGCCGAGGAAACTAGATATTGGACCTAATAAATGATAAAAAAAAAGTCGTCGAAATACGTCATAATTCTTCCATGCTATACGTTATCAACAATAATGCATGTTTCTCTTGGTTCGTTTGTAAAACAATCTACGATATTTATTCGAAATTCTCAATACATTGTGCTCGCATTCAAATTTTCCGCCAAAGGTTCGTAGTTTTTATTTCCTCCACTCCATACTATTTCCATACCTTATTGCTTACTTCACTGGTGATTCACTCGACATAGCGCGTGAACTTAGGCTCGGAGCTTCTTTTACCAGTCGCAAGAATGGCGGACGCGTGAGTAAAATTCATTTATTAAAAGAAATCGTCAAACATCTTGTCAATCTCTGCATATATTGCAACTCGAACGTTCTCTAACGATATATACAAACAAAATGAACATTTTTCTTTATATAGTTTTTTTTTCTGTGCTATAAAGTTAACGCAAAAGGTGTCGTCGGCCTTCAGCTGCTCACCGCTCGTGATCAATTCGCAACGTGTCTTTGGCAACTTTTATTAACCATTGCAGCCTCGTAGCGTGAAGAACATTCTTGGAAATTGTTGTTTTTTCTATGTTTATAAACGATGCACTTTAGTTTTTGATTTCGAAACAAAGTTAGACCACCATAACCTCATATTTACAATCTGTGCCACAGCTCCATTATGACAACACGTCTCCATTTCTTTGTTTTACATTCATCATTTACACTTTCTTCAGGAATAAGAAGGAAGCCGTCCCTCCTAAGAAATTGCCAGCAGTGCCAGAGTCGGTACTGAAGAGAAGGAAGCGCCGTGATGCCGTCAAAGCAGCAAGGCTCCAGGTTTCCATCAAGGTATTTATCATTTTTTCGATTTTTCATTCAATAATCTAGCATAATTCAATGTTCATATCTTTTTGAATCTACGTTAAATTATTAAGCGTTTTTGAAGATGACCATCATCACGTTCAGAGGAACAATTTTTGTACAAATTAGTTACTTGAAATGAAAGGTAATTCGTGAAGCTCAAACTTTGATTTTTAATTCTGTAAGTACAAACATTTACCCACAATCCACTTGGATTGTTTGTAATATAAACTGCTTCTGTGTGGAAATCGATATTCTTCCATACGAATAAATTGAAGGCAGCGTGATGTTTTTTGGCAATAAAGTCCATTGTAGTTGAGAAGTTTTTAAAATACAAATAGCTTGAATATTCCGCGATGTACGCTTCTACGATTATCTTAAAGTTGACGTGAATAATCCATGTGCAAATTGATTACAAAAAATCTAAACTCACACTTGGAACTCAAAGTTGAAATTTTTTCATTCCGTTCATACAATCATTTATCCGTAAACCACTTGGATCGATTTGACTAAAAACTCCATAAAGAATCGTAATATCACAGCAAATATGATACAAATAAACATTTAATTACATAATGAACACGCGCCATTCACAATGTGAGCCTAGTTGAGAAAAAGAGATTAATTTTGACAAACTTTTGCGATTCAAATAATTTTCCAGCAACGCATCGCTCATTACCAGAAGAGGAAAGAAATTTTCAAGCGCGCTGAACAATACGTCAAGGAGTACAGGACGAAAGAACGTGATGAAATCCGATTGAAGAGACAAGCAAAGAACCGCGGTAACTACTACATTCCCGGTGAAGCGCGTCTTGCTTTTATCATTCGTATTCGTGGGTAAGTTGATATTTCAGAAAAGTCGTACAAATGCGTACTAATTGGAAACGATTAATTTAATCCATGTATTTACGATTCAAGTGTTAATCAGATTGCCCCAAAACCACGCAAGGTCCTTCAGCTCTTCAGGCTCAAGCAAATAAACAATGGAGTTTTTGTTAAATTGAACAAAGCCACTATCAACATGCTTCGCATAGTCGAGCCTTACATCACGTGGGGATATCCGAACCTCAAATCCATCCGCGAACTCATCTACAAACGTGGTTTCGCCAAGATCAATCGTCAGCGTATACCAATTACGAGCAATACCGTAATTGAGAGAAAGCTCGGTTAGTTTTTATCATGAAATTACACAGGGATAATAAATTGATATTGTGTTTCAATCGCGATAAGTCCATGAGAGTCGATAATGTAATTGCAAAAACTTCTCTCTTCCATCTTGTCGTAGAAAAAAGCGAATTCGATCTACCGATAACTTTAGAAACCGTCTAAACGTATTCACGATTGAATCGTACAAATTATTGAGAGTACATTTTTCATCACAAGACGTATTGAGGATGATAATTATAATCTTATGCTTTATTTCCCGACGTTAGGCCGCTCTGGAATCATTTGCACAGAGGATTTGATCCACGAAATATTCACCGTTGGACCCAAATTCAAGTTCGCCAGTAACTTCCTCTGGCCGTTCAAGGTGAACATTGAAGAAAACATTTCCAGACGCTTGACAAATATACAAATATCAATATTCCGTTTGAAGGGAAAGAGAAGGTGACATAGGCATGGTGACAGAAACTTCACAGCGTTCTGTTACCTCCTACTATGTCAAAGAGTAACAATAGTTTTTTCTTATTGCTGAACGATCGTACGTTTCGCGAGGCTCGGAAAAAAGCTTAAACAGCGTCGATTCGAATAAATTCTTATATCGAACGTTACGTGCATGATTGAAAAACATTTTTTTTTAATTCATATTTGTACGCTGCAGCTTAACACACCTACCGGTGGATGGCGCAAGAAGACCAATCACTACGTCGAAGGTGGCGACTTCGGTAATCGTGAAGACAAAATCAACGAGCTTCTCAGGCGAATGGTTTAGATTTATACGAACTTGAAAAATAAACAAAAAAACGTATGTTCGAACTGCTTTGTTTGTTTGATTTATTGAACGATTTAGAAATAAGCACCATTTGGATAACAAAACTCGCCCGAAGTCAGTGGAGATATTGAAAAACGGGTAATTATATTGATGATTTCATAATTTAGGATCATTTATTATATTAAAAACTGTTGTGACCGTAGCTGATTAAAAAAGGCCTTCTAACTTTGTGTTTGAAGTCAGACAGATTTTATCACGTAGAGCAACAGTTCGAGTTTCTTGGCGATGAGATTTGCTACTTGTACAATAAAGAAGATCGCGACTAAGCAACGTTTCATTTTAAAAGTCTAACGGTAAATTTAATCCTTGCCACACTGGGGTAATGAAATACCTCAGGCTTACGTTATTTTACAGAAGTGTGGCAAGTAAGGGTTAAGAAACAAGATGCAAGTTCTTTTTAATATCTTTTCCTTGACTTATTGATACGAACTAAGATTTTTGTAACAACTTTATCAATAAACCTGAAAGAAACAATTGATTCCAAACAGATAACAATTCCGAGTCATTTTCGCAAAAACTTCAGTTTCGTACTTGATATTCCCCTGGCGTATTTACGTCTTTGCGTCTGTCTTTTTTTTTTAATTGTCCTTAAATGAAAAACAAATCACTGAATAAAAGCGGATACTGCACGAGTGCTGTAGACAATTTTTCGATGCACCCGATTCTTGTTATTCCATATGTTAACGATCCTTTAGAACATCATGATTTATTTGTTTGAAATATATACAAAAATTTCTATCAAGAGAATGTTTTGGTGTCGAAAAAGCATGGCGTGAATTGTTTTTTTTTATGAATGGTCATTTACCGATGATAACGTGAATTCGAGAGTATGAAATGTTATATGTAAACTAACGTATATGAAACCCCATGTGTGTGTGTTATTTATATTAAAGTTTGCTATAGTAGAAAATGGCCGTTTCCATCTAGAGTATGCCGCACCAAAGGCCGTGCACATAGCTAGCTGATATAGTGTTGTGCATGTGCAGTTGTGCATTGCCAGTGACGAAAACGCTGGGGTGTGGGATCAAGACACTCTCATGACCTTCTCAACAACAATTTTTTTTTTTTACCCAAATATCGTTTTCTTAGCATCGTGTTATATTAATTATCTCGTAGTTTACATAGTAAGATAAAAAGAAAAGGTCATTCACGAATCGTGCGGAGTATCGCACGCGATGGTGACATAACCTACAATTGGTCGAATTACGCAGGTAAAGAAATCCAATATTATCGAATAGAACGTTATTATCCTAATCTCAATAAAGTTGTTATTCAGCGTTTACGACAAAGTGTATATTTGATCGAGCTATTGAATCAGCAATTACGATATCATTGTTTTTCGGAATTCGAAATCGAACGTATATTTTGGTCGTGATGGTTAAGTGTTCAACTGACTATCGAGCAAGTACCAGGATCGAATCACGTTTAGCTGAAATTTTATTTTATTTTTTAACGTGTTATTGATTTCACATGTAATATAATAAGCAAACTTTTTAACAATGTTGTCAATTGCGAGTGTAGCATAATATACTATATTACATGATGATTAAAAAAAAATGTGAAAACTTATCCGGCTTCAATATTCTATTCGTTGCCTCACTATTTAGGCTTTATATTTTACATTAGTTTTACAACGAATTAAAGTCTAAAGTAATGCTGGTATGTCATTGAAAAATATTGTTGCACTTTTAAGATTAATAAGCAGGCAAGATTCTGTGTACTGACTTCATAGACAAAGTCTCACAAAATTGATGACAATTTGTTACAGCTCTTTGAAAGTCTCGAGATGCAATTGAATACAAAAATAAAACCGTCCAAACGAACCAAATGTACTTGTTTTGCATACGATTAGAATGAGAACTGGGCAAATCTTGAGATAAATTTGAAGTAACCATAAAAAAAGCCCATATTTTTTCCTCATATTTTGTACAATCTATTATCATGCCTAAGAAATGAAAAAATATTTAGTCAGCTCCAATTTCCAGAATGATAAAAAGGCCTTGTTCTTGTAAAATCCTATTCTGGAAATTCATCCATATCTTAGAGCTTTCTTTGTCAGATGTTATTATCAAGAAAATAAAAAATGTTGATTTTTTGCATTTGATTTTAGATAAAATATTCTTGCTACCATGTGTGATAATAAAGGGAATGATAAATCCAATGGACGACCATCCTCGCTTGCTCAAATTTTGCCAGAAGCGCGCAAACAGGGTTCTAAGATTTTCATTCTTACTCCTGAAACCTTGGCATCTCTCGGCATAGCTAGTCATGCAAAAATCAAGGCACGTACTCCCGAAGCTGCTAAAAACATACAGAGCGATGTTCCTATCGCAGGAGCACCCTCAAAGGTTATCGCTGAAAAATTCAAAGCGCCGGATGGATCTGAGCTCAAAATTTCGAGTAGTACGAACAAAGCGATTAAACGAAAAAGAGATAGCGTGTCTGATAAAGCCGTGAAATCTTCTATCGCCGATCCTTCGGCACTGGAAAAAAGAGTAACTCCGACACACAACAACAAATCGTCAATAACTAATGGAGCCAACGAGAAAGACTCGATTGGTCACCCACCGAAAATTAAAAAAATCCGACGCAGTAACTGCTCGACAAATCTCGAAAAGGATGAGAGCAGAGAAACGCAAGATAAAGATACTACAAACAAAGATACAAATGACTCGAAGGTCGCTGCAATTGGTGTTAGAACCTCTAGACGAGTGGTTAAGCCAAAGAAATTCGACGACTATATCTTGCTAGATGATGCTGTGGATAAGGTTTCAATGAATGAAAATCATAAAAATAAATCGTTTCCTGTAACACAGCGATCTCGAAAATCTCTCGAAACTGCGCACAAAACTAATTCCGCTGTTGGGTTGGCCAAAAATATTGTTAAACAGCAAGATGGTTGCTCTACGCTGAATTCTGGAGAAAAACACCAGCTGGAAAAGAACGAAGAGAAAAAGGAGAAAAAACCGAATGAGATTACAAAAGGTACAAAGAAAAAAGCTTCCTCGACTCGTAAGACGGAAACTTCCGTAACCGAAACAACGACGCGTTGCGAAACTACAATTACTGATTTGTACGAAGGAAGAAATTCGGGTGAGCAAGTAATGGCGGATTCGGAAAAAAACAATAAAACATCACGTACCGAGGAAACAAAATCTTCGAGGCACGTAAATTTCGAGACGAACTCAACAAACCTAAACAACGACCGTGTTGTAAATTCGACCAAGATCAATGTTGTCAATGAAAAAAGCGGTAAAATGCGCGCTGGTTCAAAGGAAAAGAAGAAAACTATACCGGGACATTCTGCAGCGTCGAGCCAGCAACAAGCGAAGGATGTGAGCCAAACGCAAATTGCAAAAAGCTGTAAAAAATCACAGACGAAAGATGAAACTTTAGAAAAAAGCGTCACATCTAAAGTCGAGCAGATACCGTCGGACAAAACGGAGTCATCATTCACAAAGCCCGTGACATCGGAAACTCGAAAGAACACAACGAAGAAGAAAGAGCAGTCAACCGTACAGAACAAAATGTCGGATTCTCCTGATCCAAAAATTCCGCTGGTTGTGCAAACGTCCTCTCGTACTATCGAACAGTCAAAAATTCAAATATCGGATGTCCGTAGCTTACGGCAGGAAACGGAAGAAATTTTGAAATCAGATGGACCGAAAGAATTACACAAAGAAAGCAAGTGTTCGAAGAACGTGCGTCCGAAGTCTCGAAATTCCGATTTATCGATGTCACATCTCCCGAGATCTCCCGGCGACAAGGCAATCTGTGAGAAACAGAAATCAACGACATCCAATAATGAGCATAAAGCCGGTAATTCAAAGCAGACTGCGACAATTTCCCAAGAAAACAATGTCAAGAGCAGTATCCCGGTGGTCGATACAGGAAGTCTTTCAGTTTCGAACGTTCGATCGGTTCGAAACGACAATGGGAAAAGTAACCACCAGAAGCAAGATAAAACGAAGATTCTAGGAAAGATAGATCTTGCACCTACGAATAAGTTACCTGCCGGTGAAAAAACAAAAGTTATCGAATCTATTCACTTGGAAGCGTCAGGTTCTCGAAATGAAGTTGCCCCTTCAAAGGCAAATTCATTAATCTCTCCAGATGAAAAAGAAGCTGTGCTTCATAAATTGGATCTGCAAGATTCTACGGATAAAAATCGAGATATCGCATTTCGGACGGCCGCAGCGCCATCTCCACATACGAATAAAGTTGATACTGCAAAGCTCGCTACTCCGAGATCTAAAAGTAAGAAAAAAATCATCGCGAAGATCAATACTCCGAAGCCTGATGATAAAAATGAAGATATCTTGTTTACTCCCGATAAGCCGACGTCTTCGTGTAAAAATGCCATCGTTCGCGCGAAGCCTCACGATCCAATCATTCCAGATGAGAAAGAAACGATCGTCTCGACTTCGGATCAACTAGATTCGACTGACAAAACGGAAGTTTTCGTTCCGAAAATAGTTAAGACGCAACCTGAACGTAAAAATAACCGTCGTGTTTCAAATTCGGAAACGACGAGGTTTCAAGAGAAAAGCAAAGTTATCCAATCAGCGCTGGAAACATCAAGTTGTACCGATAAAAGTGAAATCGTAACTTTGCAGCCGGGTACACCAAGCGTTGGAGTTGAAAATACAGTCAACTCAATGGCGGAGAATTCCAAATATACGGACAATTCTAAAACCGTCAAACCAAAGTTGGTCACGTCCAGATCCTCCGGTGTGAATAAAGCGATGGCTATGAAGACAAAGAGATCGAATTCTTTAAATCAAGACGGAGCCGTGAGCGCAAAGACCGCGACAGAGGCAAGTCCGGACAAAAATGAGACAAAGACCTTCGAGGTCTTCGTCGTCAAACCAAAGTTGGTCACGTCCAGATCCTCCGGTGTGAATAAAACGATGCGTATGAAGACAAAGAGATCGAATTCTTTAAATCAGGACGGAGTTATGAGAGCAAAGATCGCAACAGAGGCAAGTCCGGATAAAAACGAGACAAAGACCTCGAAGCCCGATACACTGAAAGTTCCTGATAAAAACGTAGCTATTTGCTCGACACGAAAAACGCTCGAGATTCAAGATAAACATGAATTAATTTCAACGCCTGACGCGACACCTACATCAACGCACAAAAAGAGAGCTATCCTCTCGAAGCTGGATACATCGACATTGCCGAATAAAAAAGAACTTGTCGACGCCATGTTTGCTGTACAGTCCGTGGCTCAACATGAATCCAGCTCTGCAGGTCTCGATGATTCGACACCGTCAAATGCCGAGGACATTTGGAAATCTTTAAATCTTATGAGAAATGAAATAAAAAAATCTACGCAAATTTCCAACGATTCACCCACCCCGAATATTCCGGCGGAAAGTCCCTCGGATTACAAAATCGGGGAAAATCTTTCATTGAATTCTTCAGCGATCGAAATTGCTGAAGAAACAATCGCGATTGAAGAAAAAAGCCCCGTGAGAGATGCAACGGTAGCAGAACCGGAAGTTCGAGTTCCACGAAAAAAAGGAAGACCAAGAAAAACCCAAATGCCGATTGAAGCTTCGTCGCAAGTAGTTGTAGATTTACAAACCGATAATCCTGTAACTACTAGTTGCGTCAACAATGCTACCGTAGAGACAACTGGTCGAACGAAGAAGCCTGTGCAGCGAAATGTAGATGAGACTGACGGAAAAGGTTTGAGTGATGGAAGTGATGACGGGTCGAACGAAGAAATCGTCTTGACACGTCGTAGAGGACGACCAGCTGGTATTGTATCGTGCAGTCGGAAAAGAGGCAGAGGTCGTTTGCGAGGTCGAGGTCGAGGCCGGATTGACTTTGAATACATTCCGAGGGAACAACCAACTCGCGAGGGAAAGCCTGAGAAACCGGATACAACCGAAGAATCGCAGCAATCGAAAGTACGTTGAATTCAGCATTGCGAGAATAATGAATATAATATAAAACATTTTTACGAATGTTTTGAAATCATGAAAACTCGTCAGTTTTCTCGTCTTACACATCGATGGAGGATGTTAAATCATCGCAATTTTAGGTGCCACTGCCGCCGGGAGAAGAAGTCGAATGTGGCAAGTGCAAGGAAAAAATGGCTAAAAAATCGTGGGCTCCTCACAATTTAAAGACGCACAACGATATGGGCTGGCTGAGTGGTCAACCGGAACCGGTAAATTCTCCGCTGATAGTCTTTTGTACATGTATGACGGGTGAAAATATTGAAACAATTGAGGCTTTGGATAATCTCTTTTCTTTTTTCTATTTTCAAGGATTTTGCGAATAACGAGCAATTATTGCGAACCGTTTTGTTCGCAGCTGTCAGGAAAAAGAACCGAAAAGGTTTCTTCACCTGTGAGACTTGCGGGGATGAGAAACGTAGCGCACATGGTTTTATTTCGCATTTACAATTTTGCGGAAAATCGGAAAATGTAAGTGCCTTGGATTAATCATTGTTTTCTCCATTTGATACATTTTTTTTCTTCAAAAGAGAATGTAACATTGTTTTCAATAATAACAACGAATAATGCGCCGTTTAGTTTCTCTTGAATTGGCAATTTATTTTTTATTAGTATAAGTTGGTAGAGTTTTTTCTCCTTCAGAGTGGAACCCTTTGAAGATCGGCAACGTATCAAATTATTGTAAAACCATTTGCGCATCATAAATTGTGTATAGGAGAAAAAGGCCCTGTTGGTGATGTGCCCAATATGCGGTACAGCAAGAATGCCATCGTCCGTGGAGATGCACGAAAGATTCCATCGGCAAATGGACGAAGATAAGGTAGAATCGTTAAAGGAACCAATTGTAATTCCTGGACCTAGCAGAGGAAAACGTAAAGCTGCTGAAAAGTAAGAATTTTGCGACACAAGAGAGTCTATTGAATAACTGTTTAATAGTATTTTTGGTATCAATAAAATAAAAGCGTATGGATTGTCCAATTTACTTTCTAAATATAAAAATCCAGAATTTTTTATTCGGGGAATGATATTGTTTCAAAAGTGATATAGCAACAGTGAGAAACAATAATATCTTTTATAATCAATGATCAACGAAGTTTTAGACTGACTTTGTATAAAGATAAAGCAGCATTTTTTTTATCGCGTAACAAAGTTTGAAGAAATTTTTTTTTTTTTCATTATATAATTGCAGAGCAGCCACAAAGATTACCGAATTTACTGAACTCATCAAGGAAGACCAAGCACCGCAGAAAAAGCGTCGACGAACCAACGCCGAGCTGGTGCGTCAATTGACAATGTTCTAGTTGAAAAAATCGATGAATCGTCAAAGTTGTTATAAATCATTCGATGCCTGTTACATCTTTCTAGTTTCAATTAATCGATAAACCTGGACAGACGAAGAAACTGCCGAGTTGCTGGCGAGGTATTTGGAAAGCGGAACTGCGTGAAAATGGCAAAGCAAAGTGTCGCCAACCTGGCTGTGTTTTTTATGGCGATTCGATCGAGTCCATGCTCGAACACAATTCCAAGTGTCCTCATACTCCTCGGGTGGTTCGTACATTTTTTTTGTTTATTCGTTTATTTTTGGTCCGCAGATGCTTCTCAAAGCTGCGATGTCAATAACGGCAAATCGACCTTTATTCCACTTCGCAGAAGTACGTGTGCAAAATCTGCCAGTTTTCTCACGAGAATCGAAAAGAAGTACTAAAACACGCGAGATTAAATCACGCCGAGGGGAATGCGCTGCAGGTAGATTCCGACTTCGAACAAGTGGATAGTACGGACTCCGAAGATTACGATTCCGAGCAATCGGGAAACAAGCCTCAAAGGAAAAGCGTCATCGAGAGAAGCAATGCTCCACGTAAAAATTCTCAATCTCAAGTTATCGGAAAACAGAAGAATCCACAAAAAGATCAAACTCAATTCAGAAATCCATCATTTTCAGCATTCAATTTCTGTTACTATGATTTTTCGTTGAACATTCTGCAAAAGAACCTTATTGTCTTTGTTACATATTTCCAGCGATAAAACCCCGAATTATCCTTTGTTATACAGTACGTTCGATCACAAACGTCAAGTTCCTGGACGAGGAGATGAACCTCGATTCGAAGCGGTCATGCAGCTACTTACCGGCAATTCGATGGACCATGGAATTGTCAGTACCAGCATTACTTTTGCCATACGAAGCAACTATGATTATGATTTACTGAAGAGAGAATAACAAGTTTCTACGATTAAACTTTTTCAGCGAATGCAAAAATTATCGGCTAAAATTGTTCCAAGATTTGTCGCCAAATCCATTCAAGCTTTTGGGTAACGATGATGCTCTGGGGTATCTACCAGAACTTGAAACTTCTATGCGAATGAAACATAAAACGAGAAGCATGAAAAAGGAGCCGGAAGAATGGGCGAACTGGCAGCGTTTCCAAGGAAGAGTAATCGATGGTAATATGCAATGTACATTATCTAAGTTTTTATACGTATCCATTTGGTAATGAATCATTTCGAAAAGTAACGACCAAAAAACGTTGCAGGAACTCCGATGTTTTTCACCGGTGGTCCCGTTTGGGCGTTGGCATGGTTAACGGTCCCTGCACCGCTGTACGATCGGAAGGTTAATCAATACATTGCGGTCAGCACGCATCCGACTATGGAGAGCGTTTATTCCGTCGGTAAATCTCACGTTGAGAAGAATCTTATACAGATTTGGAATCTCGGTTATTTGAATCATCGGTAAGTCAATTTATTATTGATGCTATTATTATTATTAGTATCATTGTGAAGAATCTAGTTATCGAGTTGTCCTGGCTTCTGTAGAAGCGGCGTTCGCGTTTGCGTCGATATTTAAATACTCGTAACGCTTTATTTATAATCAAAGTTCGATCGTATCTAGTTATTTTTACGATTAATAAGGTTTTTGTTTACGTACATTCTATTTATTCATGAAAATACGCAGGAGTGATACGCCTCGGACGGATCCACAATTATCGTACGGTATAGCCCACGACAAAGGAACAATCTGGTGTTTAGAATGGTGCCCTTCCGGTTGCTACGAACATTCCAGTTTCTTCAATGACGACGAGACGAAAATGCAACGTAAAGGCTTGAAAAGAATGGGACTTTTAGCTGCAGCGTGCTCCGATGGTTGCGTTCATATTTTTTCTTTGCCGTTTCCCGAAGATCTCAATTTTTCGAATGCCGATGAATCAAGCAGAGTGCCGATTTACGAGACGAAGCCGGTTGTCACGTTAGTCGTCAGCACCGCTATGTACGACAATAACGAACAAACCTGGCAGTGTACAAAGCTCAATTGGAACAAAGAACTTGGACACGAGTACGTGTTGTATATTGTTGAAGAGTAGTTTGTTCGGCTCATTGCACTTGATTACATTTTTTGCCTTTTTTCAGTACGATCATCGCTGGTTTCTCCAATGGCTATATCGCCATGTGGGACATCACTTCCGAATCTCCGCTACTCGTCACAAAACGTGATGAAACAACTATGATTGACGCGTTTCATCATTTCTTTGCACATGGTCACGCAGTTAGTTGTTAGTATAATTGAAATATCCCGATAGCTATCTTATCTAGATTCATTTTTTTATATATTATTTCGGAAATATTCATCTTCCACCGACGAGTTAATGGAATAACTAAAATCATTGAATTGATGCGAAATTTGACGTATTTTTCGTACGTATTTTTCTAAGCCGAAAACGACAATGAGATAGTCAAATGTACTTTCGCAAATACAGAATCTAATCTTTAATTCCTTTTTCAGTAATCCAGTTCATTCCTGTTGGCAACAAAAGATTTTTCATTTCTGGGAGCTACGACAGGTTTACTAAAATTTGGGATCGCGAAGATACAAGCTGTCCTCTGAGCTCAGTGAAAAAAGGAATCGTTACCGATGGCTCCTGGTTTATGCATTGGCCCGGTTTTGTCACATCTCACGATGACATGTACGAAAATATCGTCAGCTTTTTACATCATTCTGTGCTACGAGTCTGTCCAATTTCCATCTATTCAAATATTCTTGAATTTCGTTGGAAATTTTCGTCTTGCGTTTATTTCGCCTGTAGATTCTCATCTCTCCTGTAGATTCAGAGAAATTTGTATCGCGAATATATCAATTTTACGATTAATCCTTTTAGCGTTTCCAACAGGACGCTACATGGGCAAACGTACTTTATGTCGCTGAGACACCCATCGATTAAGAGTTTTCTCATGTTACCAAACAATTCCACGACATACGTAAGAAACAGCTTTTTTATTTTTCTACGCTTACGAGATGCAAAAAATGAATATAAAGCAACTGAATTTCAATTATCATGACCCGAATGTCCAGAGTGTCGATATATCGGATTATGGAAACAGCGTAGGACATGGAACAATGGCTGGTGAAGTTTTGGTGATATTTCCTCACCTTTTATGGAATCTACGTGACATGGACAGGGATTTGCCAAGAAAACGATGGGTAATAATTTTGTTGAACGTTAAAATGAACATTGTCCCATCAATGAATGTTCCTCGAACGCCATAACCTCATTTTGATTTTCAGTTGGCTTCGACCGCGCAAGTTGTCGATTTTTCGAAAATAGATACCGAAAAAGAGAAAAGTTCAAAATCCAGCGGGACGAAAAATAATGAAACCCAATACGTTTACATGCCAGAGACTTACGAAGAGTGTAAAAACCGTTTCGGCATTGTATTCCATGATAATTTGACTGTGAGTACCGTAATAACGAGGTGCGTCTGCTTCGAAAACTGCATTCGATGATTGCATTCGAATGATTTTTTTTCCAGCGTTTAAAGCGTGATCTTAGCGAAAAAACAGTGAAACCACCATGCTCGGAAAGATTGAATGCTGTGAACGTGGAAGAATATCCATTTGCTTCGATAAACCGAGTGAGCCTTTATATCGAATTCAACCGAGTGTTTTTTCGAAACATTTTAAATTCGAAAAATCCCGTCAATACGAATAACGTATTCTCTTTTTTCTATTGCAGATATCATGGAATCCGAACAGTTGGAGTTATCTTTGGCTGTGCGTCGGTTATCAGAATGGTATGGTGCGATGTTTGAATTTTAATGCTGCTGCGCGCGACGAATATTTGAATAAGCTATTGCCGCCTCACGCTGAATCAATGCTGAACGAATCGAGAATAATATTGGAAGCAGACACAAAGAAGGAACAGCGTGAAATTTCATTGAACGTCAATGCTAGTCACATGAACGATAGTCACCCAAACGGTTGATAATTCTCGTTCTTCGCAACAAATCGAGTACACTTGAAAAAAAAAAACGATTTTTTTAATAGTAAAAACAAATTGTTGAGAGCAGAGTTCGAATTTGTTAACGATTCCCAGTACATACATTAATGATGGGTGTTGATCGCTTAGTTCTCGGATGCAGTGAATAAATCGGCGTAGTTCGATTATTCACAGCTGATGAAGTTTCGCTATTATCGAAATCGACATTGTAATTAAGTTACAAATTCCTCCCCTAATTACTTTTACTCGCAAGTAGGATTCTCATGTATGTATAAATATGTACAGTTAAGCTATTTATTCAATGACGCGAAATATTGTTACGCCATGTACAAAATAGATACATTTTGTACTACTGATTCTTCGATAAAATATAGCGCATTTTACCGTTTCGAGAGTCCAAACATTTGATTATACGAAAACGATAAATAAAACTGGAACGCTAAGAATACCAGTGGCGGTTGAAATCTTCAAAAATGATCACTCATTCCTGCGTATACAAGTTTTTTGCCACCGCACATGGAACCCGTCACAAATCCGTGCGTTCGTATGTGTATGGGTGCGTGAATATATGTATATTGAATTCCACCAAAGGGGGAGAGGAAGAGATATATTCGAAGCGACGACGGAAGTCGGGAGATAATATAAACATTAGGACCACGACGGAGTTAGGAGAAAGAGCTTTTTTAGAAAAGTACAATCCACAACAAATACACGTCAAACGTACATTACTTCGGAAATCGATCTACAGGTGATAAAAGAATCGAAACAAAAAATCATCGATTGAAGAAATAATTGTGTGAATTACGATGTATTATTTTTCCACAGAAATGGGTTTAAATCCACTTAAATGGAAATCCAGAAATTTAGTGTACTTCGTTGTGGTGTTGATTCTAATGTACGCCCTTATAATCTACAAGAAGTCCCATGATGTGACCTTTCGAGCAACAATTAAAAACTCCAAGCCGGAAACTATCTGGGAGTTTGTTGCCGACTTTAGTAACATGAAAAAGCTTAATCCAACAATGTATGACAAAATGATAAAAACCATAATGATTGTTTCATTCTCCTTTGTGCTAAATGGATAATTTTTTTTTTCCAGAGAGGATTTTGATATACTCGCTGAAAGCAACAACCTCGATCATTGGAAGTATTCTGTACGTTATACCGAACATCTCAGCCACTTTCCATCTATTCAAAATACAGCGGATGGGCATTATTCTATAAAACCTGATGGTAAAGGTTTTCTAATCAGTTCTGCGCATAGAACATGTTTTTTTGATAACTTTGGCTGCGGTAAGTGCAACATGTCTTGTATCTAGTTAGCATAGAAGAATAACTGAAAAAAATGAAGTAATGCTTGAATTTCTTTGCAGTCGATTCGCTTTCAGAATTTAGATTTCACAGCAATGGAAAGGATACCGAATGCCAGGAGACTGTACGATACGAATGTCCGATAGTTTTTTCAGTACTGTGTCATAAAGAAGTTATGTATCAGCGGCAAGAAATCATGAAGAGACTGGCAGAACATTTTGCAATAAGCAACACAATGAATGAGACTGGCAAATAAACATTTTGTAATTCTCAGAATTGTGATGAGAGATTCATGAAAAAAGTGTACGATTTTTCTAATAAACATTTTCCGGAGGGACAAAAAAAACGTTTACGAGTTTTTAAATGTTTTGTTACGTTAGAATAAGGTTACGTTTGAGGTTAGAATTTTGAGTGAGAAACGTATGGAACGTGAATGGTGTCCTTGAACGGTATTCGATATTTCCAAATACTAATGTATTTCGTGACCAAAATTCATCTTCGTTCGGTAAATTTTGAGTGCATGATGGACTTGTATGTAGTATTTCGAACGTTA
Source organism: Heteropelma amictum (assembly GCA_959613375.1). Lineage (NCBI taxonomy): Eukaryota > Metazoa > Arthropoda > Insecta > Hymenoptera > Ichneumonidae > Heteropelma > Heteropelma amictum. The sequence continues at coordinate 27,786,972 of OY390720.1, read as the reverse complement.
TAATCATGGTTACGAACGATACGAGCAGAAAGACGGAAAATGCTGTACGACGTAATCGTAACGTTTCCGGATGTATAGTGCGCAGTCTCCGCTGGCACCGCTGGTCACCGCCGCATGCGTTTACAGGCAGAATGTCCACAATACAAAGTCGAAAAGTTTCTAGGTAATCAGGAAGATAGTAAAATCTAGTTGAAGAAAGGGACAGCAAACTAGATAGAGATCGAGGAGGAATAATAAAAACACGTACGGAACACGGCGTGCTCGGAGTGTTGAGAAACATATTTATCGTGTAAAGTAGGCTAGCGGAAGAGGCCTTTTGTATTTTTATTTCAATCCGAAATTCTATTCGTCTACTATTTTATTAAATATCCTTCATATATATATTTATATATCAATCAGTTGTTAAACTATGGCAGAGAAATTCGATGCGTAAGTGTCAATAATACTCAATACCGGTAAATTTTTTATCGAATAATTTTTAACGTGAAATGCATCATGTGTTCGTTGTTACTTGTGCTGGCACGTCATGGTTGTTCGTGAAAATGCGAATACAGCAGCAAACATTATTGACATGTGTCAAATGTTTTTATTCTATTCGAATTTTCGATTTTTTGAAAAACGCGTGTTATGCTCTAACATTGTTGTTTGCCAAAAATTTCACGGAATTTCCCAATTTTTCGTATTGACTTTCAAACCTATCGTCAAATGTTGAAATCAAATTGCCTAAAATTTATAGATTGAAAACAAACGACGAAGACAATGACGAGATAGATCTGTGTGATCCAGCGGCAAAACTCAGGCTGGTATGCGTAAATCTTTGGAAACTGTTTTTTGAAACTATCGGAAATGTTTTTGTTGGTTCATTCGATCTACTTTCTAATTTACAGCCACCAATCGAGATAGGACCAAACGAACATCCGTTGCAATTTGGTTACGCCTTGTGGTACACAAGAAACCCGGTTGGAAAAATAACCGATTCTGGTTATGCTCAGAATCTCAAACTTATAGGTAGATTTGCCAGTGTCGAACAATTTTGGGCTTTGTACAGTCATTTACTGAGACCCTCCGAGCTGATGTCAAATTCCGACTTTCATCTTTTCAAAAATGGCATCAAACCTATGTGGGAAGTAAGTTTATGAAGTGCCATGCAATGGAGAAGGATATGTTGGATTTTCCAAGATTTTTTTCAGTAAAATAAAGTTGGAAATTGTATCAACATTTTTAGTTGCATCTTTTCTTTACCATTTCCAATAATTTAATGCGTAAAAAATTGTTGCAATTGTGATGATTAATTCTAATTATATCGCTTAAATTTATTTAAAATCCATTCAATTCTAGTATTTAAAAATTTGTATTGATTTCGTAAATTGTTTTTCTCTTGCATATCATTTGTTAAAGATTTAGAAGTGATAATTATTGTGAATTTAAATGCCATTGCCACGTATAAAAAGAGGGTTTTTTTAATACGTAAATCTGAGTAACAATAAATGTTTTCATGTTTTGTATTTGTCTTAAAAATATAATTTCTTCATTTTACATCAAATCGACGGAAAAATAATACTCGGTCCAGTGTAACAATATTGGTTGGAAAAAGTGTAATACGCGCTTTTTAATTTACAGTAATCCGATGGACAGTTTTCAAAATGCAAATTTTATTTATATTCTTTATAGGATGTAAACAATCGTATGGGTGGAAGGTTCCAGCTGAAGTTAAGGAAAGGACTAGTCGATCGTTGCTGGGAGAATTTATTGTTGGCTTTGTTGGGAGAACAATTCATGGTTGGCGAGGAAATCTGCGGCGTTGTTGTATCAGTGAAATTTGGGGTATTTATCAACAAACTACACAATTTTAATTTTATATCATTTCGATATCATTCGATATCGTATAACGAACCGAAACATTTTGTTACATGAAACGCAAGAAATTCTGCCGATATGGTGTCGCTCTACTGTAATCAGGAATTTTTCTGCTAAGCAAATTAATCGCGCGATTCGTTTTTTACGTTTTCATTCTTCGTGCAGGAAGACAAATTGTATGTGTGGAATCGCAAGTGTGAGGACGTTGCGACCAGAGCGAGAATCAGAGATACGTTAAAACGAGTTTTAAATATACCTGCAGATGCACGAATGAAATACAAAACTCACAACGACGCTCTCAAGCACATCGCTCCAAAAGGTCAAGACGAGTAACGATGGGAGATCAGCCGCATAATATCGTCGAGCATCAAACCTTGACTTACGTTATGCGATGTGCCAGGTACTGTTTAAAAAACCAGCATACGTATTTTAAGCATTTACAAGTGGACGAAGCATTAATAATTTAAAAAAAAATAGATTTTTGCAATAAAACTTTGTCAATTTATAAAATTCTATAATCCATAGTAATATAAATGCAAAAATACTGATGTATTCTACCTTCACGCGGCTTATCGGTTAAACGAATGTTAATGAAATTTGGCAGGTTTCTGCTTCCATTTTTTAAAAATTGATACATGTTTTTGTAACAAACGATTTTGTTTTTTTATTAGGTTGGAGATTTTTTGTTGTAATTCATCACTTTTTCGTTTCGAATCATCAAGTTGTCTACTTATCTTTGAATGCGTCTTCTTGCGATTATTCTTTTTCGTATTTCGTAAAACATTAATCCATTTTGTTACATGTATAATACAACGCGCGCGTTTCTCATTGCAGAATTTTACCTTTTTCCGACGCCTGACGAGAATGAATCATTAGCGTGATTCTTCTTCATGTTTTCTCAACGACGAGTCAACAGAATACACAACTCCTAGATCTCGAACTGCGCACGAAAATGAAACGATTCGCTCGGGGACATGGATTAACGAATAAGAAACTTCCTCAACGTTTCACTCGCCTTCTTTCCAGCAGTGTATTGTGATCAGCGTTTATCGAGAAAAAAAAATATACTATACCACTCGATTTCGCTATAAAAGGGTAATAAAGACAAAGTTGAAAGTTTCGTAAAAGAAAAATGTGTACGAATCGAGCATTATCGTGCAACGAAAAAGACACGTTCTCATCGCACGATCCATCGTCCTTTTTATAATACAACATCCGTCATACATTTGGTTGAAAAAAAAAGGAAGCTAAAGAAATAAATCCCGTGGACCTACCGCATACAAAACGTTCTGCGTTTATGTACAAAACATTGGCGGTAAAATTTCTGGTGCCGATATAAAAAGCACGGTATTAATAAAAAATATTCGATAGTATTGATAGGTGTAAAAAGAGTTATTTTCACATGTAAATATGCATATATACATACATATATATATGTCTATATATCGTTTAAGATCCGGTAGATATATAAAGATGGGTGGTAGGATGTCAGTGTTTTTTCTGAGCTCAATCACACGAGCTTAAACTTTACCGACTAGCATCAAGTATACGATCGGCGATAGCGACAAAAACAAACAAAAAATATAACTTTTTTCCAAAATCGTACATTGAATTGTGCACGTGACCCGTATGTTTAGGTTAATTCTTAAGATAATAATTTTATGGCTTCAACGGGCTGGAGACTACAACCTCAGGACAATGATCGTTACCATTCCTGCAAAGAAAAGTAAATGAAATTAAAGAGTCGGAATGAATCAAATGCATCTTGAGCATTGTGCCCGAGTTATGCTTGCGCAAGGTTTCACAATGATACGTACCTAGTACAAAGGAAAATATAAGCTTGAAATTTATGGAAAGATGAAGGTAATCCGGTATCTTCGGACTTTGATCTCCCTCGGTTGGTAGAAGTAATCCAATTATACAAACGATACCGGCTATCAGTGCCACAAAGTTTGTTCCCCCTTGAACGGAAAACATACAAAAGACAGATTTAAATTTCATCGTTTCATTAACAGCACGATAGGAACGAACCTATTGGAATTCAAGAAAGTTTACTATTCACAAATGCTGTATCAATCTTGTGTAAATTCACATACTCTACCAAATTCACTACGGAAATTTTCATTCTTCGACGGGTACTAAGTTATATCGATCTAGCCACAGGGTGAAAAATAAAGGGAAAGTGAAAACTAGTTTCAACAAATCGTTGAAAAAGTTGGAGAAAAAAAAATATGCCCAAAATACTAACTTATTAACCTTTGTCCACGATCACGTATCGGGTATCTTGGTAATACTTCGATTGGCTCAATTTACGCATACTTTTATCCAACATTTCGTCATGAAACGATTTACGCGAATCGATGGTGTTATTAAATACCTTCAAGGCCGTTTCTGCAAGTGCAAATGAAAGAGGCAAAAAAGGAGAAGAGGGAAAAACTAAGAAACCATTCAAAATCGACCGAGCCAACAAACAAATTTCAAGAATGAGAATAAAACATAATCAAACAAGAGCCACAACGTTCGAGTATCGACGAAATTTAATAAGGTTCGAAACTCACTGTCGATTGTTCGACTTTGCGTCAAAAGCGCGTAGGACTGTTGCTGTCTGTTTTCGTTGGTTGGAAGTTGTTGAAATTGATCGGGGTCGGGAGTACCACGACCTACATTGTCGCTGGTCCCATTCAGTAGTCTCGCTTCAACGTCCCTTTTACCTATAGCCTGTTTGAGAAATCATCTTTACACAAATTTCGCAGATCCATTTTGGCAGAAAGATTTTCTTTAAAAAACACACGTCTCGAGCATAATCGTCCAATTATAAATTACCTGTTTTGTCGGATGTTCCTGCATCTGTATCCTAAATTTATCCGTAACATTGCAATTTGCTAATATCAGAGCTGTGTGTCTTACGACTATGTCGACGCAGCATCTCGATTTTATGGTGCCTTCCGGATCGACTACTTTGTATTTGTTTGGAGCTGTACACAATACTGAAAATATCGATTATTGAATGAAATTTGACAGCTTGGTAAAAATACTCAAAATAGTGATTGCTGACACAACCGAGCTTACGAAAAATTAGATTTTTTCTTTACTTTTTTCTGACGAGGTTAAGCACAAAAGGAGTTTTTGACTCGAGTTTTTTTTAACATCTTTTTTGTAGAATTTTTTGTAACATCCTTTTTGTAGAATGTTGCAATTTGTAGAAAAATTGCAAGATTCAACGGAGTTATATTCTCATGATTTATTTGCAAAGAAAGCAAGTAAAAGTTGAATAATCTACACCCATGCAAATAATTGAACAAATAGTCTGGAACTTACCCTTAAATTTAACAGGAAAGTCGTAAGGATTGTACAGTGTTAGGACTTGCTTGTGAGTCGACTGATCGTCCAAAAAGAATGTTATATTTTGTGGGAAGACGAAAACTGGTAATTTTCTTGGTGTCACAGATCCTAATTGAGGTTGCATCTTTATTGCTAACTTTTCGTTATTTTATTCTACGCAATAGCCCCTTCCGTATTCCATGCACCTGACAAAGGGACAAACACAAAAGTCGTCGAAGATGTCAAAATCAACTAAATCTTGCGATACGTGTTTTGAGCAGTACAAAGGTGATTATGCATCACGAGAATGTTTCGTTCCATAAAACAATCACCAAAATAATAAGATATACCTGCAGACTCGAACGACACGGTATACAATCTCAACGAAACGAACTAATTTTGATAATCACCTAAATGTTTGAGAAACTCAAATTTGTGAAAAACAATATACTCGTCGAACAGTCGAATATTTAGGTCTTTTCATTTTACTCGCGTGTATATACTCGTATATACTCATGAGCGTCACCAAGCGTCACGCGTAGATGGTGAACAGCTGGTGCTTGTTGTCGTGTGTAAACTCTACACACTGGCATACTAGTGTGTCGTGAGATATGTACGAATGTAAAAATGAAGTTCAGGTTAACGCACCTCTTGATAGGTGGCAGCACTTGCAAATTCGCGAGAAGCGGGAAATTACAATTATCAATAAACACAATAATAAAGAAAATACCAATAAATTATTCACTCGACCGTTTTCTAGTTCGCGTTAAAGTGAAAGGACCTTTCTGCTTTTCATCACCCGTCATTCGCTAAGTATTTATGACTTGATAAGTATTTATATAAGATAATTAGAAATCTCATGTTTCGTTCAGAACGAACCCGCTTCTCGAATTTGGCGCTAGATCCGACGCGCAGGCGTCACATCACTATAGTGGGAAGTGCCATCTATCTAGAGTGTGGGATCGCAAAAACACAAAACATCATCTCAAAGCTGCGTGCTGTGTCGTAAAAACAATTCCCGCACCTAGTGTATAATTTTCTTCGCTCTATTCAAGTGTTGAAAACCTACTCAAAACTATGACCGACGCGAAAACGGACAAGTCCAAAGTTGACTTGGGACTCCTCGAAGAGGACGACGAATTCGAGGAATTTCCTACTGAAGGTAAAATATAACAAGCGGAAAACTTGTTGAACATATAACCTCAAAATTGCTATATCATTGTTGAAGATTGGACGGCGAAGGATGAAGACAACGAGGATATAAGCGTGTGGGAGGACAATTGGGACGACGATGATGTTGAGGACGATTTCAATCAGCAGCTCAGGTATCATTCGTTCGAATTCTTTCGGCTCAAAAGAACTTTGAAAAATTCGCTTTTCCTTTATCGACAAGCTATGCAGATGTTGAAATCATTTTTTCATTGATTTTTAAATATTTAATTATTGCATTTTCAAACAAATTTGTCGTTTTCGCAGATAATGACAACAGGTCTGCTCACTATTTAATTCGTATTACGCAAATGTCAACATAGAAAGTTGCTTAGTGATAGCTGTTATTTATCGAGTTTCGTTAATTCTTTATAATCGCACTGCACAGAATTTCACAGAATCGCATTGGAAGAAAGTAGCTTGCCTCCTTGTCAAATGGTTGCAGAGATAAAAAAAATTGTCCGATTGACGTACGATAACTATATTATATACCTCGAGTATCGTTTCAAAATATTAGTCATAAAAGTTATTATACCAAAAGGCAAATGAAATTAGTAGGAAAGAGTCATAAAGAGAAAACGTTGATTAAAAATGACCACGTTTGTTCCTCTACTTATAGAAAATTTGTAGCTAAAAGTTCTGAAACATTTTTTATAATCGCTGAATAAAAGTTTTTGCATTATTCAAACGATAGTAGCATCTACCTGTAGAGAATACTTCAAACTATCGTCAGATGATCCTTTCGAAGCCAAACATTTACAGATACTAAAATCCAAAGGTGAATGTTATGGAATTTCTAGGCAGTGTGATTAATAAGGATTAATGCAGAAAAATAACATTCCTATGTGTTATTTTTGTTTCATGAACATTCAATTTTCCAAGTACTCTAGGTCATTATAATATATTTTTTCAGAGCTCAACTCGAGAAGCAAAAAGCTCAGGGTGATTCAGGCACCAAGGATAACTAGACTATGATGATACATAATGAATAATTTACCGTTACCGTAATTGATTCCAATAAAGAATAATTCGCACGTAAAGTCTGTTTCGTATGTTTATTATTGTTAATTAGATATATTTCATATGTATATATATATTATTTAACATCTTTGTGATACAACGAAGCATTCATGGATTGCGTTTTCGCATATTTTCAAAATCATAACATAAAGTGGTATAATTATCTACTGTACAGAGCTTATCGTACTCTTGACTGACCTTATTCGCAATTATGGCAATGTCCCAAAAATGAAAACACTGGAAAATGGCGAGTTTTCCGCTCATTTTGCTTAAATGAAATGCGCTAACGTCAAAAAATGCATACCAGTGTCCTACAGGTACCAAAAGTATTTAACATCACAGTGACTGTACATTCAGGTACGCGGATATTTTTCTATTACAATCGAACGTCTTGAGAAAATATAATATTCGCTTTAACATCGCTAATATCATTTTGCAACACGACTAATGTTTTTTTTCACCCACTCTTCTTATTCTCGTGATTCATGTCAGAGACATTTCAACCGCGCGCATAATTCATAGAATCAACGAAATGTACATGAAAGATGGATTTTTATGATGCAGACATGTACGATATGCATGGAAATAGTCTGAATTGTCCGTTGTTACATCATTTCGAGTATAATAAAATGATATTATATGCCGCAAATGATGACTTTGCAAATTATGGCGTTTGATTAACGTGGCTTTGTCTGGAGGAAGCCAAAAGTTCCGAGGCTACAACATCGATTATCTGAAGATTCAAATCGATATTAACTTTTTTTAATTCGAAAGAATCAAGAAGAAACTTGATGATTTTCCGAATTTCTTCTTCGCTAAAAACTCTCTTGACATCGGTTACTAATTTTTCCTCCAGCAAACGTGACAATTTGTCTTTAACTTCGCTGATCGGCTCGTCAGTATTGTCGATTTGCACGCTCGATGGAACCGACCAATTTCTCAAATGTCGAGAAATCTGCGCTACGAGACCCTGCGAGAAACGGGCAGACACCAAAAGATTTATAAAAACGAGGAGGAATATCCAATGGAGAAAACAATAAATTATCAATGGAGAAAAGTACCTCGATCAATGGTTCCGTGACATTACCAAAGAAAAGCTTGCACCATCGTACAACCGCTTCCTGCTGCATCGTGTTGTTACTGCCGATACCAGCGAGAATTTCACAGACGAGATCTATCGTCGCGCAAGTCATATTTAAACGACAATCGAGCTCTTCGAGTTCCTCTAAACGCATAATCGTGAAAAAAGAGTTATTCACTCACAGAAATTTTCCTCAATGGAAATAGTGCGATGTACAAACCATCGTATGGAGCATTTACGGTCTCCAGCCATAAAGCGATCATTTCCGAGTCTCCGCTACCCTCAACGGAATCGACTGCCTCGTAGGCCGTGTCCACGGAACAATAATCGATTCTTTCAGCAACCAACTGCTGCAATTCGACCGCTAAACTCTTCTGTAAGATTGGTACAAAATTACAATCCTCGAAATCAGTGAAATCAGCCGTTTCTCAAAAGGCCCACGCGAATCCTCATAGACTCGTCGACATTCGAAGGATTTTTTGAAAACTTTGTTATTCATTAAAATTGAACTTTTAGTTCAGAATTCGTAAATAATCGCGATAGACACAAACTTCGACGTCACTACGAAAGTTCGTACAACAATTGCGTAAACAAATATTTTTTAAACACAATTTTAAACCCACAGCTTTTGTATTTTCAACGAAGCGCCAGGGGATATCCGCCAATGGCATTAACGTAGGTAAAGGCTGAATTTCCTCTTCCTGTTCCATCTCAAAACCAGGAACGACGGTTTTCAGTGTATTAAAAACTCCGGTGACCGTCTTTGCGAGAAATCTGTCGAGTCTCGGTGCAACAGCGTCGGCTTTTTTACCGCCTCCACTGCTAGGCCTTAGAAAATGACGCAATTGCGGCGGTGATTCAGCCGACAATCGGGTACAAACTGTTCTCAGATAACTCTCCATCTCCATTCTCCCACCGCCTTCGGGCAATCGAATCTCCGACATTATAAAACTAAACGATGGTACCTGCCGATACACATTCGTTTAAAATTCGTAAATAATATAAATTGTGCGAAAAACATCGACAATGCGATACTGTGCAAAAAAATTATCTGGACTTTGGAAATCATCTGTACCTATTAATTTTTTCGCCGATGAGAATGAAATAGTGCAAAGTGAATAAACGATACCTCTTCAAGGTTAGCATGAAGCTGAGCAAAATCAGTGTATTGTCTTCTAACAGTAGCCGTTGTAGTCTCAAAAGTGTCGACGCCGTGCTGCTCTACATCGTCAAACTGTATACAATAGAGAAGTTGCTGCGAACCATCGGAAGCTGTGTAAAATTCTGTTCGAGGGATAGCCAAATTTGTGAATTGATTACCCTCGCATACGACGTAAGATTTCTCTTCCGCTTGGCTGAATAAAATTAAAAATGGAGAATTCATTATTATGAAAATCTCAACATAACTGTTGAGATTAACAACATAATGTTACATCGTTATTCTTTGTCTCGAGAGTGCGGAGGAAATGTGATTACAGAAGCGATTCTTACAACGGAGTTGTAGCTGCTGATTTTTGTTGAAGTAAATTTCTCAATCTGGCGATTGTCGTAGCAAAATCCGTTGGTTCTTCGTAAATTGGTGATATCCTGTCTTCGTCGCCTTCCGAATCTGCTTGTAACACATTAATGTCGGCCCAAAGTCCTCTGTGTCCAACGGGAGTAAGACCGTCAAGACAGAGAGAAGCTCTGCCTGAATTCGACAAATTTTCTTCGTCCTCGTCGTTCAACGATCTCTTCTTAGCCGCAGGAGGCTCGGAGTGAGCGGATTTCGGCAACGGACGAGGTAAAACCGCAGCTGTTGCGGATTCCATACCGTCACCAAGAGCTTTAGACACTATTCCCTACCATCGATAAAACAAAAGAACAATTAATTCCGATCACAATTCCAAGCTAGATAATCGATTCATTTTTATTGTGTTGAAGCTTGAAAAATTTCATTATAATTTCTGTTTTTTTTACGATCAGCTGTGCGCATTGTTTTTCCATGCGTCAGGCTTATAACAACAGAGAAAATTGAAAAAAATAAAATGAACTCATAAACGAATTACCGAACTGAAAAAATTATTCGAGCTAACGTTTTTATCGACCCCCTCGAGCGGAATTTCTTCCTTCTTTTCAGCTGTGGACTGTAGCAGAGCTATCCAAGTTCCATAAATCCATCCTGGACAACTTATCGTCTGAACGGTGTGCAAAAGTTTTTTGGCCAGTATCGATAGCAGTAATTTGCACGGTAACGAACTCGTCAATTCCCATTGTAAGAATTCATTCGACATTACTGTTACGAGATGATGCAGAATGTGTTCGAGCGTCGATGAACTTCTCGAGCCAGGATGCGTGCATCTGTAAGCCTCTTCGACATCCGGTGCTGTACCTCTTTCTACCCGGCGCAAAGCACGCCTATATTCCTTCAGATGAAGAAGAAAAATATCCGCTAATTTGTGTGCCAAACGTAACTCGTCTATCGAACGAATGTGCAACACCATTTTCTTCAATAGTTTTTCCAGTAAAACATTCGACTCTTCCTTGAATGTTTTGTCATTGGTCAGTTCGTTGTACCAAACATCGATGAATTTAACATTGATCTCGCCTAAAATTTTGTTGATATCAATGTTATCCGTCTGATTCAAATCGATGTCTCGCAATTTTTTCGTCTTGTTGGTACATTCAGAATTAATTGACGAGTTTGAACTCTTTGACAAAATCTTTCCCTCGTTCTCGATCTTCAAACTCTTTTCCCTCGTTCCCATTTTGGATGGAATATCAGCGTTTCTGTTTGTACAATCAACATCCAGTGCGAAAAATTTCTCCAGTTTTTTTCTCATCCAAGATGTTATCGGTTTCATGTGGAACGGCGCACTGGCTTTCAACGTCACTTTGAGTAATAAGAAACTGAGCCAAGTAGAGGCGACAGTCACCAGAATAGCCCATAAGACCGATACATACATCGGCATTGATGTAAAACCTGTGCACTTTTGCAGAACTAAAGACAGAGCTGCACCTGCCAAGCTCACGACTAGTAATAATTTGTTCCACCGACTCATCGGCACAACGCGCTCCATTTTTTTATTCTTTCGATTGGTCCTGCTGGGCTGTTTGATTTTCCTCGCCTACATCTAGAAAGATGGAGAATATTATAGGTTAGCAGTGACAAAATTAAAAAATATGCGATAAATAGACTACTGAATGTTTTTGTCAATGCTTCTTTAGTGAGACGTAGAAATTGAATTTCATGTGATCCCATAGATAATTCATTAAACATTTAGAAGCTTGGCTGATTTGAAACAGTCGTATTTGTAGTTTATATTTGTTAACAAAAGAACGAAATTATTTTTGTCTCATAGTTTCTATTATATTCAATACTCTGATATTAATATTTTTGTTTGATAATTATTGTTTTCTGCCATGTATGAAGAAACACCATTTCGCTTGGTATTATTATTTGTATTATTGCAGATTAAAAAATTGTACTATTTTTTGGTGTTTTAAAATTTAACTCAATCAATGTTAGGACAATTACTATTAGTTTTATGTCTGTGTCAGTTGAGTCTTCTCTGATTAAATTCTATACCGACGTATTTATTGAATGTAGAAAAATTGAGTAAATGTAATAAAACAATCGGAAAATATACGTACCCTAAGATTACTTCAGTTTTATATCGTTGGGAGCAATTTTCTTAATTGTCAGCCCATACGTATTTATTGAATCCGGTCGTTCGTTTGTTTTGATGATAAATAATTTGATTGATTGGATTTGCAACAATAAAGCAAACGTAACCTTAAACCGATTGGAGTCATGTTCCGAAGAATTGTTCGATACACTGATTCTCAGGGAAAACTTTGATAATTATACGACAAATTGAAGAAAATATGATTATTTACTGAAAACAACTGAGAATGTAACGCGTTTGACTTCTTAACAGGGATATCAAATCACCTGAACTGTCACATACGAAATGCACTAGCGTATAAGAAGCGTAAAGAACATCAAACTATGATATATATATATATCTTCCTTATGTCATGTACAATTCCATGCTCCTATATAAATCGAAAAAGCAAAGCATAGGAGTCCGAACTCTTATGGGTGGGGGTAGAAAAAAATGGTTACGATTCTTGGACCTCGAATGGGTTCGCGATTGAACCACAAGCGACGCTGACTACACTTCGGGAGCATCTGAAATTCTCTGCGTGTAAAAGAGATGAGAAATGAGATTAGGAAAGAACAAAGTTAACACATGTGACAATCGCCTATGTCATCACATGTCACAATATGTATTGTGACGTGGTGTCACCGAAGGGCTGCCAACTGCACCGTCGCGCGTGGGCCCGCCGATGAGGGCGCCACTTTCGCTCCGCCGTGCGAACAGACTCGCGACTGTAGACACGGAGGCATGCGCACTGGCCTCCCGCGTGGCGCGCAAAAACCACCGGCAACCGCGAGCACGCGACGCCATAATTAATTCATTCGAGCGTTAACAGGTGTAGAGTAGAGACGAGCGTAGCGACGAAAAGAAAAGCGAGTGGAGAGCGAAAAGAGAGAGTGAAGAGGTACAGAAACGGAAAAGTAGCGAGAGAGAACCGCGGAGAGTAGCGAAGGGAGAAAAGGAATAGGCAGGAGACCGGCGAGGAAAATCGTAGCGGAAGCGTTATAAAAAAAAAAAAAGGGGGAAGGAAGGAAAGAGCAAGGAGGAAGCCGAAAGTCGAAAAAGGAGAAAGGAAAGCCATGCTTCGCAAAGAGCGAGCCGTAGCGCGGTAAGTCCTCACCTGGTTTTTCTCTTTTCTCCTCCACTGAGCAGTCGTGACGCGGGCGTAATAATATCGCGCGCTCGTGATTACCGAGGCATTTTTGGCCGTTGTCGCATCGCGAAGCCGCCTCTCGGCGAAGGGAATACTTTCTTTTCCTCTTTGTTTTTTTTTTGCCCGAGTTGGCATCGTTCGCACTGTGCTCTCTGTTATTCTCGCGCGGTGACGAGGCGAGACGGCCGGTCCCCGCGGGGAGGTGCAAGTAACGTCCGAAATCATAACAAATCCGTGTTTGTCCCCGGTATCGGTCAAATCGAAAGAAAAACGGTGCGTGTGCAGCGGCAGCCCTTCTCTGAATCGCGGAGACGAATTGTAGACGTGCGAGCGCTGAGCGTCGGTGCCCCATTCCCCGATAGGGGGAAACTGACAGTTCGCGCTCGAATTATTTTAGGTTAAGCCTGGCGGAAAACCCACGTCCTTTCTCCCTATCCAGCTTCCGCAATCCTCGGCGTGAAAGAGAGAGTGCGTGTGTGCGTGTATTTGCGCCCACAGGGGATCACCGCCATCGGAGTACGTCGAGGGGAGCCAGAGCGTCGGCCGGGGCGCCAGGGAAGCATCGGCGAATGAGAATGTTTTCTCGCTGCGCCTCGACGACAGCGTTTCTGTAGCGTCTCATCCATTTCGACGACGCAGCGACTCAGCGACTGAGAACTTTTTCTCGCTGGGCATCGTCGACAACGATTTCGCTGCGTCTCGCAGTTTTCGTCGACGCAGCGACACGGCGAATGAGAATATTTTCTCGTTGCGCCTCGACGACAGCGTTTCTGTGGCGTCTCATCCGTGTCGACGCAGCAGCACATTGGCGACTGAGAACTTTGCTCGCTGCGCCTCGACGACAGCGTTTCTGCGGCGTCTCATCAGTTTCGACGCAGCAGCACATTGGCGACTGAGAACTTTGCTCGCTGCGTCTCGACGGCAGCGTTTCTGTAGCGTCTCATCAGTTTCGACGCAGCAGCGACTCAGCGACTGAGAACTTTTTCTCGCTGGGCATCGTCGACAACGATTTCGCTGCGTCTCGCAGCTTTCATCGACGCAGCGACTCAGCGACTGAGAACTTTTCTCGCTGTGCATCGTCGACAGTGTTTTCGCAGTGCCTCGCAGTTTTCATCGACGCAGCGACTCGGCGAGTGAGAATATTTGCTCGCTGCGCCTCGACGACAACGATTTCGCTGCGTCTCGCAGCTCTCATCGACGCAGCGACTCAGCGACGGAGGACTTTTTCTCACTACGCCTCGACGACCACGTTTTCGCAACGCCTCGCAGTTTCATCGACGCAGCGACTCAGCGACTGAGAATTTTTTCTCGCTGGGCATCGTCGACAACGATTTCGCTGCGTCTCGCAGTTTTCATCGACGCAGCGACACGGCGAGTGAGGATATTTTCTCGCTGCGCTTCGACGACGGCGTGGTTTTGGCATCGCCTCATCAGTGTCAACGACACCGCACCGTTGTGGGTGAGAACCTGTTCTCACTGCGCCCCGACGACGGCACACTTGCCGCGTCTCATCCGTTCCGGCCACGCAGTACTTCGGCGAGCGAGAAACCCTTCTCACTAAGCGGTGACGACGACGTGGTACAGCGTCCCTGGGAGTTCGACACCGCACCGTCACAAGTGAGAGGCCCTCTCACTACACCTTGGCGCCCCCGCTTCCACCGCGCTTTTGGGATTTCGAAGCCACAGCGCGGGAGCATCACCGGCAGTCGACGGAAACTACGTGGGAAAGCGCGTGTGCACTGTGTGAGAGAGTCGCGTCCCCCAATCCCCGTCCCCGGCGAATTTCTTCCGTAATTATTTCAGGCCATTTTTTTTGTTGGATTATTGCGCTATTCTGTTACGTTTTTTTTGGAACCGCTTGACCCTTCGGTGGCGATTGATATCGTATTTTTTTTTTTTGTTGCGTGTACGCACTTTTCGTGCTGCTTGCGAGCGTCCCGCACACCTTTTTTTTCTTTCTTTTCTTTTCTTTCCGCTCGTCGCTCGAGAGGAATCCGAGTCTGTCGCGATCATCGCGGATCTTCTTTTTTTTGTATTTTTATCTAGCGTGTGGCCTGCGAGTGTCGCGCCCTCTTTATTGCGCGCTTCGCTCGAGAGGAATCCGAGTTCGTTTGTGATTATCGCGGACCTTTTCTGTATCCGCCGTTACTTCGCGAATAACTCGGATCGTTTTTTTTCTTTTTTTTTCTCTTGCTTTTCTTCGGCGCCGTACCCGAGTTCTGGTGTTATCATTTGCGACTTCATTTTTTTTGGTTTTTTTTTTGGGGTTTCTTTCGCCACGTTTCGCTATGCTCATTTAACCTGTCGCTAGAGCTTAAGGTCATATTCCTGGCGAGTAACACGAGTTAGTTTGAGCGTATTTCGAGTTTCTTCTTTTTGGGTTTAACGTGCGGAATCATTTCGCGATTATTACGGATTCTTTTTCTTGGCTATTAATCATTATTATCTAACCGTTCTTCTGCGACCATCCTGCGTTTAGTAGGCGATTAATTCGGATTTTTGTTTGGTTTCGTGTCTCGTTCGGGCCCCTTTTTCGCTTGGGTTACGAGTAACTTCGCCTTTCTTCTGTAAGTAACCTCGCGTATCACCGACGATCGGCCCGAACTTCGTGTACAACCGTGTCACGCCTCTCATGCAACTAATCCGCGCTTCGTTTGTCATTATCGCGCGCCTCGTTGCAATTGGTTCACGAGTTTCGCGGGTTAGTCGCCCGCGCTCCTTCCCTAAGCTATTGTACTGTATCGCTTCTCGCCCACGGCGAGCGATATTTTTCGTGTGTTTTAGTCGGCACAATACACACTGCTACTTCCCCCTTCGGCACAGCCGTGTAATCTTTGAGTTTTTTTGGATTGCGCTGATTGCACAAACCCCCCCCCGTTTTCCTCTTCCTCTACCCCCCCCCCCGGCTTCACGCGTGCGGTGCGACGACTATCGCGCCGAGAGCTAACCCAAGGTATAGCGTAAGTAGCCGTAGCGTCGGAGAACCACCCCTGAGGCACATAGGGAGGACACGGAGGACCTGCCCACCGCACCCACGTTGCTCATAAAGAGCTGGCGCCCAACTGAAGCAAGGAGAGCGAATACACGCTCCCCCCCACGCGCCGCCCCGGGAACCTTTCCCGGTGTAATTTTGACGTTCCCCTCGCCCAGGCGAGAGGATCGTCATAAATTTTTGGCGCCCAACGTGGGGCCCGAATAGCCGTTCGCTCTGCGAGAGAGGGACGGTTGTCGGGAAATTTAAATTTCCCAGTTTTAGTGCTCACCTTGGGGGTTCTCGTTCGCGGTATCGCGCGCGAACGCCGCGTATAAGCCGCGGGTGTAGAGGAGGAACGCGCGCTGGGCAGCGTGACTGGCCACCGCGAGAGAATCGATTACACCCTGTTTTTGTGGGGAGATAGCCGCACTGTTGAGACCCTCGCGAGCGAGCTTTGCGCGATCCCTGTTTTCGCTTATAGTTTCCTTTTTTTGCCCTGCCGCTGCACACATTCGCACTGCTTGCCCTGTGTTTTTTTGTTTTTTTTGTGTTCTTTTTTTTGTGTGTTCGAATCGGGAAATACCCGGTGGTTATTCCCTCGAAGTACGATTCGCCTCTTCTTTTTTTTGCATATTGGTGGGTGATTGAATATTTGTGGCAATTGTCTGGTATCATATAATTTGCATTTAATTTCTCTGCTTGTAATTGTGTACCCCCCCCACGGTTTTACGGTCTGCGACTCCGCTGCCTCCCGGCGAAGCGACGAAAGGTAAGTCCCTGGTCGAAGAGGCTTACAGCGGAGAAACGGACGGGATAATTATCCCCAAACAAGATGGCGACTGTTCCGACCTCAACCTCCACCGTCACCACCCCCACGTACACCAGCCCTATTATGACTTCTCGTCTGGAGCCACGGCCGGCCCCCAGTACGTCCCCGATGAACGGAATCCCGATCGACCACGCGGATCGGGAGATGGAGACAGAGAAGATCCGAGAACGCATGGCGGAGTTACGCAACGTGTGTGACTTACTCCGCGCATGCGATAGCCAGGGTCTCGGTCTCGATGGCACGGCCGAGGAATTAAGGGATCGGCTCGTGCGTGCGGAATTACGACGGCGTTTCCCGCGCATGAACGTCGAATGGGACCCCGCTCAGGACGAGCGCCCGGCCGACGCTATCCCGTTCGCCCTATCGACGGCTTTGGCGGATCCGACGACGAGGGAGATCGTGAGGATTCGGGCGACGCTCGGAGGCGCCCCGGATGTCTCTGACGACGCGGCTGACAGAGACGTGCTCGTCAGGCCCAGTTTTCTCTCCCTCCGGCCACCAGTGGAAGCGCAGCAGTCCAGCCGGGGAGCTGGAGAGGTCGACGGTGGCAGCTTCGACGTGCTGTCACACTTCGACGCGCTTGCCGTCTCGAGGGACCCGACGGAGCCTCTGATGCCGTCGGGGGGACCGCGGACCGCTCTGCCCCCGTCGTCGCCCCCACGTCGACCCTCCGCGTACCGGATCCCTCCCACTCCTCCCCCTCGTTCCTCGCGAAGAGCGTCACCCCTGTTTCCGGACATTGGGGAGGCGCCCGAGCGCGTGCGCTTTGAACCCTCTCTCACTTACCCGACGCAATCGCGTGACCCCGCTCTGAACAGCACGCGGATGGGACCGTTGCCTCCCCCGTGTGGACGACGAGCACCCCCGCCCTCGACCCCTGCCCCAGGATACGCGCCAAATGGCGGCCCGAACCTGTCGGACAGCCGAGGGCTGCGCGACGCACGGTTTATGGACCATTGGCGTAAATTCGGCCCGAAATTCGCGGGAAAAACGGGTGAGGACGGCGAGGAATTCCTCCGCCGACTCCACGAATACACGTCCAGCCGCGACTTTACCGAGGAGGAACTGTTGCGAGCACTCCCCGAAGCGTTCACCGCTGACGCGTTGCAATGGCTTCGGGTTGAGAAGGATAGCTGGACCAGTTACGAGGGCTTCGTATATTATTTCCGGGAACGCTTTGGTCATGGCGATTTGCAGGAGCGACTGCGCCGCGAGGTCGAGCTGCGTACACAGGGCCCGGGCGAACCCATCGCCGAATATCTCGTCAAAATGCGCACGCTTTTCGCGCATTTAAGCCCGCGACTATCATTGGAAACGCAGCTCGACATCGTCTGCAGTAACCTCCACCCCGATCTCGCGCCATATGTGGTGCGAGAAGAAATTAATAGCTTCCTCGAGTTACAGCGACTAGGGCGACGTCGAGAGGAGCTGCGGGAGCGTGCAAAATCGTATCGATTGCCGCCTACCGTCGCTCAATCAGCGCTACCCTCCGCCGCTTACGTCCCCTCGATGCGAGAGGCACGGGCGAGAGTAGCGGCTGCCACAAAGGCCGGAGAGCGGGTCGAAGAGGAGAGTGAGAGCGCTACCGAAGCGGTGGACGCCTCGAAACCACTCCCTCAGCCGCGACAGCGACGGCAGAACCGCTCCGAGGCCCCCCGGGGACCCGCTTCGTCCAACGTTCCGGCGAGAGTGCAGTACCCTCCTGGAAAAATCCAAGAGCCCTTCCTCCTCCCTCCCAAAATCCCCGCGTTGAGCGATGTGGCTCCGCAGTCCCGACCCCAGCCCCCACCGGCCGATACGCCGCCCGCGAGGCCGCAGGCGCGGTGCTACAACTGCAGGCAGACAGGGCATTTCTACAGGGAGTGTAGTCAAACCCTCGGACTGTTCTGCAGGCTCTGTGGGTGGCCCGGATGCGACGTTAATACGTGTCGCAATTGCGCAAGGAAGCGTTCGGGAAACGCTTCACCGGGGGGACAGTAACTCCTCTGCCCCCCCGGGTGGAATTCCCCACGACCCCGACCCAGGCCAAGATAACGAAGACAAGAGACGGAGTAACGAAACCCCCCCGCTCCCCGTCCCTGACGAACCCTTCCTCGCCCACCGACCGCTGCGAACAGCGAAATTCCCCCATAGCCCGCAAGAATAGAGACCGACGACGACAGGGACGAGGTGGAGGGAGCTCCTCGGAAGAGCAACGCCCTCCCTCGCCCCCTGCGACGACGACTGACGAGCTGACGACGCAGACGACCGCCCCCAGGGAACGAGAGGAAACCCCTTGCGATCCCCAGACCCCCCACGACAAGATGGACGAGATCCTCCCTCACCCGGAACTCCCCGAGGGTGCGAACTCCCCAGAGAAACCGACGATGCACGTCGAAGTAAACGTGATCGTCGAGGAAAAGGGCGACGATCCGATACCTCCTAATGCCCTCGGTGTGGGAACGATCGGTCACGTCGCCGCGGGCGAAAGTGAGAGGAGGGCGATCGGAACCACGCCGATGGAAACCCTCCGAAGCGACACGCGACATTACCTGTGGCTGAATGTGGGCGATCGGCCCCTTTTGGCGCTCGTCGATCCCGGCGCGTGTCGCACGTATTTGAGCGAGGACGCGGCCAGGCCCATTTCGCAATATTTACAGCCGCTAATCGAGGGCGTTCGTGTCGCCAATGGGGTTGTCGTGCCCATTGCCGGCGCGTTGACGCTGCAGTTCGAGCTCGAGGGGATGATCGCATCCCTGAGAGTGCGAGTGGCACCACTCGAATACGGCGGATTGCTGGGAATCGATTTCCTGAGGCTCTTCGGAATCACCATCAATTATGATGATGACACATGGACCGTGAGAGACGGTGCGCCTCGTCAATTCGCGTCCCCGACGACTCCGCAGTGGAGTATTCTCGCTTTCCCCGAATGCGCGGGGCTGAGAGAAGCATCCCCCACGATAACCGAGAGATTACAGGCTCTCTTGGACCGACTAATTCCCCCTCCGTCCTCCGGAACCCTCAGCATGACCCACCTGGTGCAGCACAGCCTCGATGTCCAGGGACATCCCCCGATACGGCAGAAATCCCGGGTGATTTCACCGTACATGCTGAAGATCGCACAAGCTGAGGTGGACAAGATGCTCTCTGAGGGAGTAATCGAGCGGTCGAAAAGCTCGTGGATGAGCAACCCCGTGATCGTGCCCAAGCCCAACGGAAAACATCGGTTCTGTATCGATTATCGTGACGTCAACAAGGTGACGTCGAAGGACGCGTATCCCCTGCCGAATATGGATCGGATTTTGGATGGCTTGCGACGCGCTCGGTACATCTCGAAGCTCGATCTGAGTCAGGCGTATTTTCAGATCGGCATGGAGCGAGCGAGTCGCCCGATAACGGCATTTTCTGTCCCGGGGAGGGGATTATTTCATTTTGCGCGGATGCCGTTCGGTCTCACTAATGCGCCTGCGACGTTCCAGCGCTTGATGGACCAGTTGATCGACTCCGCGTGGGAACCGCACGTCTTCGCGTATCTCGACGACGTGATTATCGCAACGGAGACCGAGGAAAGTCACCTCGAGTATCTACAGAAGGTGCTCGAGGTATTTCGCACTGCGGGCCTCGAGATAAACCGGGAAAAGAGCGAGTTCTTTTGCCCGGAAGTTCAGTATCTCGGTTACATCATTGGAAGGGATGGCTTGAAAGCGGACCCTGACAAAGTCGCCCCTATTTTGCGATATCCTCCCCCCCCGCACGGTGAAACAGCTACGTCGGTTCCTCGGCATGATTGGCTGGTATGCGCGGTTCTTATCGGATTTGGGGCAGTACAAAGTTGCGCTAACGCGGCTCACGTCGAAGAGTGTCCCGTGGCAATGGGGCCCTGAGGAGCAGGATGCGTTCGATGCATTACGGAATGCCCTCACGCAAACCCCGATCCTCGCTCGGCCGGATTTCAGCCGTCCGTTCGCAGTCCAAACGGACGCGAGTGACTTGGCCGTGGGCGCTGTTCTCACGCAGGAATTCGACGGAGTTGAGCATCCAATCGTCTTCGCGAGCAAGGTGCTGACGAGCGCCGAGCGCAAGTACACCGTGACCGAGCGCGAATGCCTCGCGGTGCTGTGGGCAGTGAAAAAGTTCCGCCCGTACATCGAGGGAACCTCCTTCACCGTCATTACGGATCACAGCAGCCTGCGTTGGCTACAGAATCTGCGCGATCCCACGGGCCGACTCGCCCGATGGGCGCTTGCCATGCAAGCGCAGAATATGAAGATCGTCCACCGAAAAGGCACCCAACACGTTGTCCCAGACGCCCTCTCTCGCATGTATGACACATGCGGTGATGCCCTGGCGTCCCTCGGGGAAACTGAAGATCGGTGGTACATGGACAAAGTGAACAACGTACGCGAATTCCCCGGCAAATACCCGAATTGGAAAATAGAGGATAATCGCCTGTATTTCCACCGCCCCCACCCCGTCATTGAGCCTACGCTGCGCGATCTGGACGCGTGGAAGCTGGTGCTCCCTGCGGAGGCACGCCAGCGCGCCCTCCACGAGGCTCATGACAGTCCTCAGGCCGGTCACATGGGAGTGGATAAAACATACCATCGTGTCGTGCAAGATTTTTATTGGCCAGGCGTGTTTCAGGACGTCGCGCGATACGTCGCTCGATGCTCGACGTGCCAATTGCACAAAGTCCCTCAAATCTCTCCCAGCGGGCTCATGCGAGAACGCACGACGGGCGAACCATGGAGTGTCGTCGCCGCGGACGTCATGGGTCCGTTTCCCCCCAGTAAAACGCAGAACAAATACGTAGTTGTCTTCCAGGATACGCTGACGCGCTACGTGGAAGCGAAAGCCCTGAAAAATGCTACGGGCCCGACGATTATGGCGTCATTTGAGTCATTAATCGTCAATCGCTGGGGGTGTCCGCGTTATTTACTAACCGACAACGGAACCGAGTTCGTGAACAACCACGTGACGACCCTGCTGTCGCAACGGGGGATCAAACAGACCACCGTCCCTCCGTACCACGCTCAAGCCAATCCCGTAGAGAGAGTGAATCGCACCCTAAAGACGATGATTTGTTCGTACATCGAGCAAGATCACAGGGATTGGGATAAATACCTGAATGAATTGTGTTTCGCGATAAACACCGCGGTTCAAGCGTCCACCCACACCACCCCAGCCTTTATGAATTTCGGTCGTAACCCCCGCGCGTCCCATAACCTCCGCGAGGATATTCCCCCCTTGGAGGACGCGAAGATAGGCGACCCTGCCGTGTGGAGCGACCGCATGAGGCGTCTTCCACTCCTGCACGACTGGGTGAAGAAGAATTTGGAAGCGGCGGCGAAGCGACAGGCGAGTTATTACAACCGCAACCGCCGAGACACGCGCTACCGAGAGGGGGACATGGTTCTGCGAAAGAACCGCGTGCTCTCCTCCGGCGCGCAGCATTTCGCCGCGAAGTTAGCCCCCCGATTCAATGGCCCCTATCGCGTGTTACGCGCATTATCCCCGGTGGTGTACGAGCTAGAGGATCCCGACAGTCGGCGAAACCCTCGCGTGCACGTTAAAGACCTAAAGCCGTACACGTCGGTCGAGGCACCCGACGTTCCCCGAGACCCTACCCCCCCTAAAACGCAACCCTCCACGGCCCGGAGGAGGAAACGAGGATCGGAACAACCGCTGTCTGAACCCCCCCTTCCCCGCCGTCCGGGCTTACGCCCCCGGAAGGCAGTTGCGTGATTATGGTGTCGGGGAGAACCTCACTAATGAGCGTCCTCGTTGTTGTTTCTCTGTTTCAGATCCGAGGTGCGCCCATTCGCGTGTATGGGGCGGGTGTACACGACGGCTAGGGAGTCGTCCCGCGGCCGCGGCCGCGGCGCTCCCTACCCGCTCCCTCCCGTCTCCCACTACCCCGCCTCCCCCCTTATGTCCCTCCCCCCTCCCCCCGGCGCGCAATGCCCTCCCCCGCCACCGCCCGTCGTCCTGGGGGTCGAGAGGCGGTGTTGGTCGTGCGGACGGCGCGACCACCGGTGGACGCAGTGCGCGTTCCGGGTGGAAAACCGCCACCACCCCCCCCATCCCTAGTTCCCCGACCCCGCCTACCCCGTATCCCCCCCGATAGCCCCCTGTAGCCCCCTAAAGAAGCCCCACGTGACGTCCCGCCGATAGCCCCAGCAGCCCCCTAAAGAAGCCCCACGCGACGTCCCATCGCTAGTCCCTCGTAACACCCCCAAGAAGCCCCGCTGACGACCCTTCGCAAGCCCCCGAGAAGTCCCGCCGGAGACCCTCCGAACCCCTTTCCACGAGAAGCCCCACGAGAAGCCCCCAGGGAGGCCCCGATACCCTCGATGACCCGTGTCTATTTTTTTTCTTCTGTTTGTTTTTGTTGGCACGCTTTGCTTGTTTCTCCTTCGACCCTGCACGACCTTGTACGTTACCCCTGGTATCCCTGGCACCACTGGAGCTTCGCCGTCGCGCCGAGTCACTGCGGAGTATCTTCCGGAGGACCGAGATGGATGCCTGACTGCGGGGAGAGGAGAGAGGATGACCGTGAGCAGGGGACGTATGACGCAACGCCTCCCGCGGCGACGTTTCGTCAGGCCCGGGGGTGTTGTGACGTGGTGTCACCGAAGGGCTGCCAACTGCACCGTCGCGCGTGGGCCCGCCGATGAGGGCGCCACTTTCGCTCCGCCGTGCGAACAGACTCGCGACTGTAGACACGGAGGCATGCGCACTGGCCTCCCGCGTGGCGCGCAAAAACCACCGGCAACCGCGAGCACGCGACGCCATAATTAATTCATTCGAGCGTTAACAGGTGTAGAGTAGAGACGAGCGTAGCGACGAAAAGAAAAGCGAGTGGAGAGCGAAAAGAGAGAGTGAAGAGGTACAGAAACGGAAAAGTAGCGAGAGAGAACCGCGGAGAGTAGCGAAGGGAGAAAAGGAATAGGCAGGAGACCGGCGAGGAAAATCGTAGCGGAAGCGTTATAAAAAAAAAAAAAGGGGGAAGGAAGGAAAGAGCAAGGAGGAAGCCGAAAGTCGAAAAAGGAGAAAGGAAAGCCATGCTTCGCAAAGAGCGAGCCGTAGCGCGGTAAGTCCTCACCTGGTTTTTCTCTTTTCTCCTCCACTGAGCAGTCGTGACGCGGGCGTAATAATATCGCGCGCTCGTGATTACCGAGGCATTTTTGGCCGTTGTCGCATCGCGAAGCCGCCTCTCGGCGAAGGGAATACTTTCTTTTCCTCTTTGTTTTTTTTTTGCCCGAGTTGGCATCGTTCGCACTGTGCTCTCTGTTATTCTCGCGCGGTGACGAGGCGAGACGGCCGGTCCCCGCGGGGAGGTGCAAGTAACGTCCGAAATCATAACAAATCCGTGTTTGTCCCCGGTATCGGTCAAATCGAAAGAAAAACGGTGCGTGTGCAGCGGCAGCCCTTCTCTGAATCGCGGAGACGAATTGTAGACGTGCGAGCGCTGAGCGTCGGTGCCCCATTCCCCGATAGGGGGAAACTGACAGTTCGCGCTCGAATTATTTTAGGTTAAGCCTGGCGGAAAACCCACGTCCTTTCTCCCTATCCAGCTTCCGCAATCCTCGGCGTGAAAGAGAGAGTGCGTGTGTGCGTGTATTTGCGCCCACAGGGGATCACCGCCATCGGAGTACGTCGAGGGGAGCCAGAGCGTCGGCCGGGGCGCCAGGGAAGCATCGGCGAATGAGAATATTTTCTCGCTGCGCCTCGACGACAGCGTTTCTGTAGCGTCTCATCCATTTCGACGACGCAGCGACTCAGCGACTGAGAACTTTTTCTCGCTGGGCATCGTCGACAACGATTTCGCTGCGTCTCGCAGTTTTCGTCGACGCAGCGACACGGCGAATGAGAATATTTTCTCGTTGCGCCTCGACGACAGCGTTTCTGTGGCGTCTCATCCGTGTCGACGCAGCAGCACATTGGCGACTGAGAACTTTGCTCGCTGCGCCTCGACGACAGCGTTTCTGCGGCGTCTCATCAGTTTCGACGCAGCAGCACATTGGCGACTGAGAACTTTGCTCGCTGCGTCTCGACGGCAGCGTTTCTGTAGCGTCTCATCAGTTTCGACGCAGCAGCGACTCAGCGACTGAGAACTTTTTCTCGCTGGGCATCGTCGACAACGATTTCGCTGCGTCTCGCAGCTTTCATCGACGCAGCGACTCAGCGACTGAGAACTTTTCTCGCTGTGCATCGTCGACAGTGTTTTCGCAGTGCCTCGCAGTTTTCATCGACGCAGCGACTCGGCGAGTGAGAATATTTGCTCGCTGCGCCTCGACGACAACGATTTCGCTGCGTCTCGCAGCTCTCATCGACGCAGCGACTCAGCGACGGAGGACTTTTTCTCACTACGCCTCGACGACCACGTTTTCGCAACGCCTCGCAGTTTCATCGACGCAGCGACTCAGCGACTGAGAATTTTTTCTCGCTGGGCATCGTCGACAACGATTTCGCTGCGTCTCGCAGTTTTCATCGACGCAGCGACACGGCGAGTGAGGATATTTTCTCGCTGCGCTTCGACGACGGCGTGGTTTTGGCATCGCCTCATCAGTGTCAACGACACCGCACCGTTGTGGGTGAGAACCTGTTCTCACTGCGCCCCGACGACGGCACACTTGCCGCGTCTCATCCGTTCCGGCCACGCAGTACTTCGGCGAGCGAGAAACCCTTCTCACTAAGCGGTGACGACGACGTGGTACAGCGTCCCTGGGAGTTCGACACCGCACCGTCACAAGTGAGAGGCCCTCTCACTACACCTTGGCGCCCCCGCTTCCACCGCGCTTTTGGGATTTCGAAGCCACAGCGCGGGAGCATCACCGGCAGTCGACGGAAACTACGTGGGAAAGCGCGTGTGCACTGTGTGAGAGAGTCGCGTCCCCCAATCCCCGTCCCCGGCGAATTTCTTCCGTAATTATTTCAGGCCATTTTTTTTGTTGGATTATTGCGCTATTCTGTTACGTTTTTTTTGGAACCGCTTGACCCTTCGGTGGCGATTGATATCGTATTTTTTTTTTTTGTTGCGTGTACGCACTTTTCGTGCTGCTTGCGAGCGTCCCGCACACCTTTTTTTTCTTTCTTTTCTTTTCTTTCCGCTCGTCGCTCGAGAGGAATCCGAGTCTGTCGCGATCATCGCGGATCTTCTTTTTTTTGTATTTTTATCTAGCGTGTGGCCTGCGAGTGTCGCGCCCTCTTTATTGCGCGCTTCGCTCGAGAGGAATCCGAGTTCGTTTGTGATTATCGCGGACCTTTTCTGTATCCGCCGTTACTTCGCGAATAACTCGGATCGTTTTTTTTCTTTTTTTTTCTCTTGCTTTTCTTCGGCGCCGTACCCGAGTTCTGGTGTTATCATTTGCGACTTCATTTTTTTTGGTTTTTTTTTTGGGGTTTCTTTCGCCACGTTTCGCTATGCTCATTTAACCTGTCGCTAGAGCTTAAGGTCATATTCCTGGCGAGTAACACGAGTTAGTTTGAGCGTATTTCGAGTTTCTTCTTTTTGGGTTTAACGTGCGGAATCATTTCGCGATTATTACGGATTCTTTTTCTTGGCTATTAATCATTATTATCTAACCGTTCTTCTGCGACCATCCTGCGTTTAGTAGGCGATTAATTCGGATTTTTGTTTGGTTTCGTGTCTCGTTCGGGCCCCTTTTTCGCTTGGGTTACGAGTAACTTCGCCTTTCTTCTGTAAGTAACCTCGCGTATCACCGACGATCGGCCCGAACTTCGTGTACAACCGTGTCACGCCTCTCATGCAACTAATCCGCGCTTCGTTTGTCATTATCGCGCGCCTCGTTGCAATTGGTTCACGAGTTTCGCGGGTTAGTCGCCCGCGCTCCTTCCCTAAGCTATTGTACTGTATCGCTTCTCGCCCACGGCGAGCGATATTTTTCGTGTGTTTTAGTCGGCACAATACACACTGCTACTTCCCCCTTCGGCACAGCCGTGTAATCTTTGAGTTTTTTTGGATTGCGCTGATTGCACAAACCCCCCCCCGTTTTCCTCTTCCTCTACCCCCCCCCCCGGCTTCACGCGTGCGGTGCGACGACTATCGCGCCGAGAGCTAACCCAAGGTATAGCGTAAGTAGCCGTAGCGTCGGAGAACCACCCCTGAGGCACATAGGGAGGACACGGAGGACCTGCCCACCGCACCCACGTTGCTCATAAAGAGCTGGCGCCCAACTGAAGCAAGGAGAGCGAATACACGCTCCCCCCCACGCGCCGCCCCGGGAACCTTTCCCGGTGTAATTTTGACGTTCCCCTCGCCCAGGCGAGAGGATCGTCATAGTATATATATATATTATTAACACAAAAAAAGGTTTTTAAATAGACAAAAAAAACAAGCAAACAGCTTTCTTCTAATAATTGCGACCGGCAGATAACGGCTGTCGGCCGAACGCTTGCGCCCTGAAATGTCGATAAAAAATAAAGGATAAAATGAAAGTTCGAAGACAATAATTTCTTTTGCTTTCCATGTATTGTTATATTCAAACATTTTTTTTAAAAAGGAAAAAAAAACCATTTTATATTAAAATAACAAATTATGCGAGATTCCAGGGGGAGGGATGTCCGTCCGCTGGAATAAACTCTTTGCCAGACCACTACATGGTGGTCCGGCAAAATAAGTGCGTCTCCTCCGGGGGGACGTCATCATAAAACATTCGACACAGGTCGAATAAGTCGACCTGCTCGCAACCCCAGTCCCGTTTCTCCCGGGACTGAGGGGCATCCCCCCACAGCCGATTGACGGCCTCGCGAAGGCGACGTCGTCGACGCCTCACCCCAATGGCATGTGCCACAAAGTGCCGTATCCAAAGCCCGGTTGGCCACGGCGAGGCGGTCCGTTTTCGGAACCGCGGAGTCTGGAAAAAGAGCAATCACAGCAGATGAAAAAAAAAATTAAAACAAAATAAAACAACGAAAATGAAAATATAAAACAGGAACTTACCATCACGAGTTCGTACCCATGGGTTGGGTTGTCGAAGACGACGGCCCCTCTCTCCATCCATAAATGCTCCATATTCCTTTAAAAAAGAAAACAACACACACAATATTTGTATTATGCAGAAAAAAAAGGAAAAACATGATACTTTTTGACAATAACGAAAATTTACACTTACGATAAGAGTGCGGATCTACTCGATCAACGTCTCCAAATGGACTGATTGCCGTTAGTAACGACAGCGACGAAGCCAGGAGTTGGGCATTGTAATCCGACCTAAAATTGCAGGAAAGTTGGACAATTCTGCAAACTCAGCAGAAAGTTTGAACGAGCTCGAACGGGAACGCAGGTATAGTATAATTTCAACACACAAAAATGAAAAAAACGAAAAAAAATATATATGAAAATAATTTAGAGAAGGAATAGACTAACTCTGAGACATATGTCAACAGGTATCTGTCTTTACAGTAGCGGCTGAGTCACTGCGAACAGGGAAAAGGAAAACCCTACCACATTGAAAAATTGGCGGTTTCCCCAGGGTTATATTACGAAGAAATCGGCACTTTATCAATAACAAATGACATCTGGAAACTGGTAATCAGGACAGATCTCGGAACATTGGAAGACCAGGAAAAAAGCATTAAGAAAACGGCGATAAAGTTGAGTGAACTTTGTCCAGGACGGCAGAAAAGCAATGCACTGTGTAACTTGATCACCAGCAGCGTAACAAGGATGCTCAATCGCTACATCATCGAAGATAGCTGATCAACACTAGGTTTTCGGACGTTTTTTATATACTTATCTGCACGGTACCCGTCAAAAGTAAAAGGCTCAAAAAGAATCTCAAAAAGTTAAAGGCCGAGGGGGAAAAAATATGTGTGTATAAATTCTTTAGAAGAAATGATTAATTTACGATGCAATACGGTTGGAATCGATCAAGTGGTTTTCGAGACATTTCATTGCAAAGTTCGTAGTCTTTTTTTATTTTTTTTATTGCAAACATTTTTTTAAAACCCTTTTTCAATCGGACTTTGTTTTGACAATCGCATACATTTGAAAACTTAAATTGATCGAAAAAACAAATTAAGATTGAAAAAAATGCAAAAAAAGCTTCCAATAAAAAAAAGACAGAAAAAAAGATGACCCACTATGGTATTTGCAGCATTCAACGCAGAATGGACCAACGTATTCTCTCAAATGAAACATTTCTGGTTTTTTTTTAAACATACAAAACATTGAAAACATTAATTTTAAAAAACCCGTCGTGGGAAGTCATGAATGTGTATCCTTCTAATAAAAACTTGATGAGGAGATATAAATCGAAATGATCGAAATATCGAAATATCGCATGCTTTGTTGTCGTTTTATTCGTTTCGTGATTGGTCGGTGATGAGCGTACCCGCGAAATTCATGGGAGGCTGTATTCGCGCGGTATAGGAAGCGGTATAGGTAGAGGAAGCGACTCTGAGCAATTTGCTTCTATTCCGGTTTTCGGAAATTTAGTTTCAGAATTTTCGTGGCGCAGCTTCCGATCCAGCGTGAGATAGGCGAACGAGAGGAACGATCGACAACTCGATGAAAATTTAACCACGCGCAGAGGAAGCGACTCGGAGCAATTTGCATCTATTTCGGTTTTCGGAAAATTAGTTTCAAAATTTTCGTGGCGCAGCTTCCGGTCCAGCGTGAGATAGGCGAACGAGAGGAACGATCGACAACTCGATGAAAATTTAACCACGCGCAGAGGAAGCGACTCTGAGCAGTTTGCATCTATTCCGGTTTTCGGAAAATTAGTTTCAGAATTTTCGTGGCGCAGCTTCCGGTCCAGCGTGAGATAGGCGAACGAGAGGAACGATCGACAACTCGATGAAAATTTAACCACGCGCAGAGGAAGCGACTCTGAGCAATTTGCATCTATTCCGGTTTTCGGAAAATTAGTTTCAGAATTTTCGTGGCGCAGCTTCCGGTCCAGCGTGAGATAGGCGAACGAGAGGAACGATCGACAACTCGATGAAAATTTAACCACGCGCAGAGGAAGCGACTCGGAGCAATTTGCATCTATTTCGGTTTTCGGAAAATTAGTTTCAGAATTTTCGTGGCGCAGCTTCCGGTCCAGCGTGAGATAGGCGAACGAGAGGAACGATCGACAACTCGATGAAAATTTAACCACGCGCAGAGGAAGCGACTCTGAGCAGTTTGCATCTATTCCGGTTTTCGGAAAATTAGTTTCAGAATTTTCGTGGCGCAGCTTCCGGTCCAGCGTGAGATAGGCGAACGAGAGGAACGATCGACAACTCGATGAAAATTTAACCACGCGCAGAGGAAGCGACTCTGAGCAATTTGCATCTATTCCGGTTTTCGGAAAATTAGTTTCAGAATTTTCGTGGCGCAGCTTCCGGTCCAGCGTGAGATAGGCGAACGAGAGGAACGATCGACAACTCGATGAAAATTTAACCACGCGCAGAGGAAGCGACTCTGAGCAATTTGCATCTATTTCGGTTTTCGGAAAATTAGTTTCAGAATTTTCGTGGCGCAGCTTCCGGTCCAGCGTGAGATAGGCGAACAAGAGGAACGATCGAAAACTCGATGAAAATTTAACCACGCGCAGAGGAAGCGACTCTGAGCAATTTGCATCTATTCCGGTTTTCGGAAAATTAGTTTCAGAATTTTCGTGGCGCAGCTTCCGGTCCAGCGTGAGATAAGCGAACGAGAGGAACGATCGACAACTCGATGAAAATTTAACCACGCGCAGAGGAAGCGACTCTGAGCAATTTGCATCTATTCCGGTTTTCGGAAAATTAGTTTCAGAATTTTCGTGGCGCAGCTTCCGGTCCAGCGTGAGATAGGCGAACGAGAGGAACGATCGACAACTCGATGAAAATTTAACCACGCGCAGAGGAAGCGACGCTGAGCAATTTGCATCTATTCCGGTTTTCGGAAAATTAGTTTCAGAATTTTCGTGGCGCAGCTTCCGGTCCAGCGTGAGATAGGCGAACGAGAGGAACGATCGACAAATCGATGAAAATTTAACCACGCGCAGAGGAAGCGACTCTGAGCAATTTGCATCTATTCCGGTTTTCGGAAAATTAGTTTCAGAGTTTTCGTGGCGCAGCTTCCGGTCCAGCGTGAGATAGGCGAACGAGAGGAACGATCGACAACTCGGTGAAAATTTAACCACGCGCGGAGGAAGCGACTCTGAGCAATTTGCATCTATTCCGGTTTTCGGAAAATTAGTTTCAGAATATTCGTGGCGCAGCTTCCGGTCCAGCGTGAGATAGGCGAACGAGAGGAACGATCGACAACTCGATGAAAATTTAACCACGCGCAGAGGAAGCGACTCTGAGCAATTTGCATCTATTCCGGTTTTCGGATAATTAGTTTCAGAGTTTTCGTGGCGCAGCTTCCGGTCCAGCGTGAGATAGGCGAACGAGAGGAACGATCGACAACTCGGTGAAAATTTAACCACGCGCAGAGGAAGCGACTCTGAGCAATTTTCATCATTTCCGGTTTTCGGAAATTTAGTTTCAGATTTTTCAGCACAACTTCCGGTCCAGCGTTCGATCGGCGGATGAGAGGAACGATCGACAACTCCATGAAAATCTATGAAGATTATTTATGATTTATTAATCATTATTATTTGTACTTCATTTGTGAATCTAAAAATTTCCTGCTTTTCACCATTTGCTACTTATGCCGAATTATAATGTGTTCTGTAGGGGTCTATACTTAATTCAAGATGCAGCGCTGCAGCGCGAAAATGCAGCCGGTCGCGCGTCTCTAATCCCTAGTTTGTTATAAAGTTTGTTTTTTAGGGTCTCTTTTTTTCATTATTTTTTTTCCTTTCAAAAAAACATGACGAGAACGAGACAGTTTTCGACTGAAACCAGCAGCTTAATTATTTTGTAATTACCAATGTGCAATTATTGCAAATTATTATTATGCATGACGTCCAATAATTATATTAGACGTCATGCATAACAATAATTTTAGCAGATTGATAATCAAAATAACATGGTAGAAACGTGGCTGGAATTGCTGAAAAAAAGATCGCGCACTACTAGGCTCCAGCGCTCACAGTGATACGTCGAATTGCCTCGCACGCATAAGAGATGTGAAGATCATCCGTGAGAAGGGGCTTCCAGCGGGGCTCCCACCAGGACACACGAGACTCACACGGATTGCCGTTATGCTCACATGGTGGGGGCTTCGCTCCTCGCAGTACAACTACTACCGCGCGGTGCTCACCGACGTAGCGCGCGCATCGCGCAAGATTGGCCAAATAAAAAAATTTGGGAACCCATACATGTCTACATCAATCGTTTCAGAATTTCACCCCCGATCTACCATTGCAGGGACAGCATACCCTTGTGGAAAACCCTGTATTATCGCATTTGTATGTATGCGTAATATATTAAATATATATGTATATTCACTGTGTTATTTTATTATTTCTCCACGCGTTAATATCTTTACTAAAAGAGAATCATCAGTTGACCT
Source organism: Heteropelma amictum (assembly GCA_959613375.1). NCBI lineage: Eukaryota > Metazoa > Arthropoda > Insecta > Hymenoptera > Ichneumonidae > Heteropelma > Heteropelma amictum. Next base: position 27,754,451 of record OY390720.1, on the reverse strand, counting down.
TGAGCAGAAGGAGACAACCGGAGTAAGATTTGCTGAGTATCTAAATTGCAAAAATATGGAATACAATAGAAAAATTAGTCTGTATGATACAGAAAATTGAAGAAAAAATATACTGTAATTTTGTAAGTTATTGCGTTGGTGAAATTTCATTTACCAATGCTAAAGTTGGTACAACCAGATCAACCACTCCATATGCGCTAAGTCGGCATTCCATTTGATTAGTCACTTCGATCGTACAAAAAATTTTCTTCACGATTATACTGCGTTCGTACCAATTTTCGTGAAACGCACGTTCTGTCACCGATGTACTCTTTGCCGGACAAATGCGATCAATCGTTTTTATTACCATTCTGGTGTTTATCGCTACAATCAGGAATAATTACCTCCGTAAGCAATTCTTCAATAGATGAGCAGAGCAGGAATACTTGTGCGGTGGTGGCAGAAACGTACACGACATGTACGGCTTTTTCGAGATTAGGACTCCCAAACTGTAACAGAGAAATAAACGGTAATAATTTTTCAATGGATAAAAAAGTATTGTAAAAAAGAATGAAAGAAGGCAGATTAACCTTCAGCTAAGAAAAAGTTCTTTATGTACCAGAAAGTAACCAGCAGGTGAACTCAAACTTACTGTGATAGCTCCGAAGGCTACAAAACAGAATTTCAATATACAAGTGATGTATATTGAGCCAATAATAAAGGCCAATAATTGATTGAGGCGACAGCCGATTCTATGAGAATAGCATGTGATTCGATTTTTTTCACATTGGAAATCCGTTCGATCTTATGTAAAAGAACATTGCAAGAAGCTGATGGATGATGCAATTTCGTACATTTTTTAATCGTTTTTTTGAACCACCCGAAATTACATACTTGCTCTTGGTATATGCATTGCGAAAAGTAAAGGAAAACTATATCGAAAGTATTTACAGACTGAACGGATAAGTAACAGTTCTCTCTATACAGCCTGACCCATAATGGTCATTCCACCGCTGAGGGGTGAGTAGGTGGTGAAATTCTGTGCAGAAAAGTTCTCTAACAATTTTTCTTCCGACTTCTTTCTGATAACATGTTAATTAATTAAGCTCATTTAATAGCACACGCCGAATAAACGGTCGAAACAGAAAGTAAGTGGTTGTGTGAAGGCATATGGCGACTCACAAGTGTGTGTGTAAAAGTGCGAATGAGGTTGATAGTGCATGTGCTAATGAAACGACTAAAACGAGATAGCGTTAGTGAAAGAGAAGCAACGGAAAGAGGGAAAGATAGAAAATCGAGTCTCCGTTCTGCGCGATTATTCGTTGAAAACTTTGTAAAAAATCGGGAACAGGTCGAAGGACAACGTTTCTTTGACTATCGTCGTTGTTTATTAATATTGATGAATTTCCACCTTAAACCATTCACATGGGATGTACCATTTACTCGAAGTGTTACGACGCTCCGAACCGCGGTATTGGTCATGCGAATCGATAATACTTGTTAACTAACATTAATTGAAAGTATTCAAAAAAATTTTAATTTTAATTGCAAGACAATAACCAACCTTTGTAATAAATGTCAATGAATTCTTACTTCCTGTATGCGTTTAAAATCTTGTAATTTAAAAAATCTTGTAAATCATTACGCTATGTAATCTCTTGCAATTACCAATTAGCGGTATAATAAAAAAGCACCTATCATCGATTCCACGCGATTATCATTAAGTTGGTTATAGCTATTTTCAAGACAGTTTAAATTTTAGTTTTTAGGCTTCCGCGACCATTGTCGATATTGAGTCTGTTGTCACTTCATTCCCATACACCTCAGCATCTCTCGATCATGGTCCCACGATCCCGATACTCTCAGCCATCCCCTTCACTACACACTTCCTCCACTTCACTAATGCTAATTCCAATCGACCATCCATCGTGGACCGTTTATTCGGCGCGTGCTATTACCTGAGCTTAATTAATTAATTTCACAGCATGGGGGGCGTCGGAGGATAAACTAGCACAGGACTTTTCGGACAAAGGTTTCTGAGTTAAATTTTTTTTTTTTTTCGACATGAACAAAATCAATAAAATGACTCAAAATAAATTGAATATTTGTTTAATGTCTTTCCTTCAAAATTATTTTAGTTATTGGCGTAGCAACGCGCGCAGGTCACAGCTAATATTTTATAAAATATTAATTTACTTAATGACGGCCGAATGATGTCGAATACAGTCGTGAAGTGCAACCATCACCGTTAATTCGTCTTTTTCACCATTATCATCTCTGAGAGCTTTGCAAATCATTTCACCAACATATTTATATTCAGCTGCTAAAACAGCAACGAAGTGAATAACGTATACGTCTACACTGATTTTTGAGAAATGTACAGAATAACTACCGACGATTTGGAACATTACAAATACAGCAAACATGTTTGGACCAAAAGGTTCACCGGGGTAATATGCTGGCAGGGTAAAGTTTGCGTACGTAAACTCATCATAAGCCATAATTTGTAAAATTGGTCCCCCTGACCATGCAGAAGATGAGAAAAAACACACAATCGTGTAAATTTGTGAACCTCTTTTGTATGGTTTCACGGTATCATAAACGCATCTTTTCAAATCATCAGAATCAACGAGCACTTCGTTGTAATCTCTTATCAATTTGCGAAAGTCTTTTCGTTTCAAATTCAGATAAATTGTTGGAATCGTCATTTCAATGCACAAGGCAGCCATAGCTCCAAATTTTCTGAATAATTCCTCCGCGGTTAGATTCGCAAAGTACAATGAGCCGATTATTGCTGTCAGTAAATATGTGACTTTGGTGAACCACATTAATATTATCCACAGTAGTGAAGCAAAATTTAACTTTTTATGTTCGTCGCCGAGTGGAAAAACATTACCAGATAGTATATTTACGATAACGTTAAACTGGTTGGCGTTACGGAAATACCGGGTTCTCTCCATGTTATCGCGTTTTTACTGTAATACAAAATTAGGTCTCTTTATTAGATATTCTTAGTGTTCTGCTTAGACAGCTGGTTAGAGAATAAAATTCTGCTTCGTCATCATACGGGAACACCGTATGATTGACAATTGCTTCTATAGAAACGTTATTTCATGAGTGAGGTGGACATTACAATGTATTAGTATGAAATACAATTTCTGAAAACACAAAGGAATATGAGAATCAACTAGATGAGAGGAAAAGCCAGTCTATTCTTTGATGACGATTGTTATTATATTCTTTCTTTCGCAGTTTTTATACCGAATGCATAGATAGCTGTTTCTATTTTCTTTCGATTCATCGAGTATTTATTTATCACCTTACGGCCGAAGAAACGATGCAATATTTTCTGCTAGACACCCTCCTTCCCTTGTTATCTACGTGTAATGTCATGTAGCAGTACATCGTCCTGTAATTAATCTCCTGTGAAGCAAAACAGCTTTTGGGGTTTTAAAATTTAATGAAGAGTCAGCATGCGACTTGACTCTTGTTAAAAGTAAAAAAAATTCCAATGGGAGAATAGACAAATAACCTTAGAGTGGGAGGCAACTGTCTCTCTGTCTCTGTGTAGTAGAAGTGGAATGATCGATTTTCATCGAGTACTGGTAGATTCGTTGACGAGCGAAGAACGTCATTCTGGTTGCTCAAGAACTTTATGCTCGCCTTTTGAAGTGGGGCAACATGTATTTCGTTGATTTTGGCGAAAGCTTGACCGATTTTAAAAAACCAAAAAAGTACATTCTAGTAAATTTAATCCACATTTAAAACTTCAAAAAGTAAAAAATGTACACCAAGTAATAAAAATAGTAGTTTTCGTCGGAAAGTATTTTTTTCAAATAGTGTGAAAAATAAAAATAACATTTTCCAAAGAAAAAAAAAATCAAACTTGGCGTGCATGGAACCTCTTTTTCTTAACCATGCACGCCAATTTTGATTTTTTTTTAGATGTGGATTTCACTGCTTTTTGTAGGAAACCACCGAATTTAATCATGTAAGTAAAAAAAACAAAAAACAAAATTTCTTCAAGCGTTAAAACTTTGACATCGGAAAAGGTTAAAATACTTTGACATTCAGCACTGATGGTTTGATTTTTCGGTGTTTTGCCTACTTCGCGACATGACGAATGTGATATATATATTATTTTGAAATTTAGTAGAGAAAAAATTAGCTTGAGGTTTTTGCATATATCCAATAACCAAATCGTATTTTAACTAGGCTCAATGGAAAAAAAATCATATTTAATCGGTAAAATGTAATTACATTTTCGATTAGGGGAACGGTTTCGGAAATATACGTGATTGAAATTCTTGGATGACAGCTAGAAGTCCATTTTCCTGTATAATAGCCGTGGCAGGTCTCTGACGTCAGGTCATAAAATTTTTTTTATTACTTGGTGTCGAGACGCTGCCGCGTCTCTTGATAACACATATAATGAAACCAGTTTCAACTCTGTCGGTCAAAAATTGGCCGATTCCGCCACCATTTTGTAATTCGATGTAAATCGAGGTTTTGCAAAAGGCTCAAAAACTGATGTTTGCTGCATGCGAAGCTTTCGATGACTCATACCAGTTGAAAGAGCATCTCCTGGAATTTCGAAAACCCCCCCGATAAATTCAAATCGGATAATGCCAAGTGGAGTTATCGCCCCGCGAAGCCGAAAACGCTCATGATCGATAACTCAGGAACGCGTCGACCGATCCAGTGGATCTTTTTCGTGATATCCAGGTTATCGAAGCACTTTGTTGGAGCATTAGTGTTGTCACGATGACGGTCCTCGTAGATGAGATCTAGGTATCATCTAAGCGCACTGTTGTGGTTTTTGACAGTTTTTATATCGATAGACTTGTGTGCCCCTAATTCGAGTTCGAGAATGTTAAAGAGGAAGATTCAACGAGTAGAGTAAGTACTCATCGATTGCCGAGAGCAACCTGTATCGAAAATGGGACGCTTCTGGAGAAGGAAATCAAATTTGCCTGTTCGATAAAAAAAGGTATTTACAGTTCGAAACCGATTTCCTTTGTTTCCCCGCAGCAGTAAACGGGGCCCGGTTTACTGCTGCGATTAATTTACCCGCAGTTGTTATCACCGATCGAAAAGCAACTAACAAATAAAAATCTCCAATCTCCAAATCTCCAAAAATACAAATCTCCAATAATAATCGATTATTATTGAGTAACAGTTAAATATTTATTAATTGTTGATAATCATTTTTGATAATTCTTGGAACTGAATATCTATATAAATGAATGAAAATTTAATAAAACAAAAAAATTGAAAGCAAAATTATTTTGTAATTATTAATTTGCAATTATTGCAAATTATTATTGCGCATGGCGTCTAATAATTATATAAGACGTCAGGCATAACAATAATTTTAGCAGATTGATAATCAAAATAACATCGTAGAAACGCAGCTGAAAACGTCGAGTTGCCTCGCAGTCATGCGAAAATGCGAAGATCATCCGTAAGAACGGGCTCCCACCAGCGCACACGAGCACTCACACGGATTGCCGCGTTTATGCTCGCATGTCGGGTGGTGGGGCCTCACTCCTCTCAGCACAACTACTATGGCGTGGTGCTCACCGACGTAGCGCGCGCATCTGATTAGCCTAATAAAAAAATTGATATTAAATCAGAGGTGCAATTTCACAACCGATCTACCATTACAGGGACAGCATATCCTTGTGGAAGACCCTATATAGATGTATATTGCATTTGTATGTATGTGCAATATATTAAATATATATGTATATTCACTGTGTTATTTTATTATTTCTCCACGTGTTAATATCTTTACTAAAAGAGAATACATCAGTTGACCTTGAGCAGAAGGAGACAAACCGAGTAAGATTTGCTGAGTATCTAAATTGCAAAAATATGACATACAATAGAAAAATTAGTCTGTATGATACAGAAAATTGAAGAAAAAATATATTGTAATTTTGTAAGTTATTGCATTGGTGAAATTTCATTTACCAATGCTAAAGTTGGTACAACCAGATCAACCACTCCATATGCGCTAAGTCGGCATTCCATTTGATTAGTCATTTCGATCGTACAAAAAATTTTCTTCACGATTATACTGCGTTCGTACCAATTTTCGTGAAACGCACGTTCTGTCACCGATGTACTCTTTGCCGGACAAATGCGATCAATCGTTTTCATTACCATTCTGGTGTTTATCGCTACAATCAGGAATAATTACCTCCGTAAGCAATTCTTCAATAGATGAGCAGAGCAGGAATACTTGTACGATGCAGGCAGAAACGTACACGACATATGTGACTTTTTCGATATTAGCACTTCCAAACTGTAATAGAGAAATAAATGGTAATAATTTTTCAATGGATAAAAAAGTATTGTAAGAAAGAAAGGAAAAAGGCAGATTAGCCTTCAGCTAAGAAAAGGTTCTTTATGTACCAGAAAGTAACCAGCAGGTGAATTCAAACTTACTGTGATAACTCCAAAGGCTAGAAAACAGAATTTCAATATACAAGTGATGTATGTTGAGCCAATAAGAAAGGCCAATAATTGATTGAGGCGACTGCCGATTCTATGAGAATAGCATGTTATTCGATTTTTTTCACATTGGAAATCCGTTTGATCTTATGTCTAAAAACATTGCAAGAAGCTAATTTATGATGCAATTTAGTATATTTTTTTATCGTTTTTTTAAACCACCCCAATACACCCAGTATACAATATACTGTATCGAAAGTATTTACAGACTGAACGGATAAGTAACAGTTCTCTCTATACAGCCTGACCCATGATGGTCATCCAACCGCTGAGGGGTGGGTAGGTGGTGAAATTCTGTACAGAAAAGTCCTCTAACATTTTTTCTTTCGACCTCTCTCTGATGACATATTAATTAATTAAGCTCAGATAATAGCGCGCGCCGAATGAACCGTCGACACAGAGAGTAAGTGGTTGCCCGAAGGCGTAGAGCGACTCAGAAGTCTGCGTGTAAAAGTGCGAATGAGGTTGATAGTGATCGATTTCATCGATTTCACGCGATTATCATTAAGTTGGTTATAGCGATTGTCAAGATAGTTAAAATTTTAGTTTTTAGGCTATCGCGACTATTGTCGATATTAAGTCTGTTTTACGCCTTCACGGACATCACTTACTCGCTGTGTGGACCGTTTATTCGGCGCGTGCCGAATAAACCGGTTATCTGAGCTTAATTAATTAATATCAGAGGGGGCGTCGGAGGAAAAACTAGCACAGGACTTTTCATGTAGACAGGCTGTATAGAGCATTGACCGGATACAAATATCAAACGCGTGAGACCATAATTATTACGTCTGTGATATTAATGAGATAATTCACCGGATTAATATATCAGGACCTCGTTTATTGGTCAGCAATCCGCGTAATCTTGCGCGGGCAACTTTGTTCGTAAAAAGGAGCTACCAGCGCAAGGATATTGGCTCAGCATTTACTGTCACCATCAGATGACATTATTCCTTCGATTGCCGAGGTGATTGAAAAATTTCGAATATTTCAATCGACCCCAATGCTGTTTCAACATTTTTAATATTTTATAAAATATTAATTTACTTAATGACGGCCGAATGATGTCGAATGCAGTCGTGGAGTGCAACCATCACCGATAATTCGTCTCTTTCACCATTATCATCTCTGAGAGCTTTGCAAATCTTTTCACCAACATATTTATATTGAGCCGATAAAACAGCAATGAAGTGAATAACGTATAAGTCTACACTGATTTTTGCGAAATGTACAGAATAACTACCGACGATTTGGAACACTACAAATACTGCAAACATGTTTGGACCAAAAGGTTCACCGGGGTAATATGCTGGCACGGTAAAGTTTGCGTACGTAAACTCATCGTAATCGATAATTTGTAAAATTGGTGCCGCTGACCATGCAGAAGATGAGAAAAAACACACAATCGTGTAAAATTGTAAACCTTTTTTGTATGGTTTCACGGTATCGTAAACGCATCTTTTCAAATCATCAGAGTCAACGAGCACTTCGTTATATTCTCTTATCAATTTGCGAAAGTCTTTTCGTTTCAAATTCAGATAAATTGTTGGAATCATCATTTCAACCCACAAGGCACCCATAGCTCCAGATTTTTTGAATAATTCCTCCGAGGTTAGATGCGCAAAGTACAATGAGCCGATCAATGCTGTCAGTAAATATGTGACTTTGGTGAACCACATTAATATTATCCACAGTAGTGAAACAAAACTTAACGTTGTATGTTCGTCGCCGAGTGGAAAAACATTACCAGATAGCATATTTACGATAATGTTAAACTGGTTGGCGTTACGGAAATACCGGGTTCTCTCCATATTATCGCGTTTTTACTATAATACAAAATTAGGTCTCTTTGTTAGATATTCTTAGTGTTCTGCTTAGACAGCTGGTTAGAGAATAAAATTCTGCTTCGTCACCATACGGGAACACCGTATGATTGACAATTGCTTCTATAGAAACGTTATTTCATGAGTGAGGTGGACATTACAATGTATTAGCATGAAATATGTCTGAAAACACAAAGGAATATGAGAATCGACTGGATGAGAGGAAAAGCCAGTCTATTCTTTGATGACGATTCTTATTATATTTTTTCTTTCGCAGTTTTTATACCGAATGCATAGACAGCTGTTTCTATTTTCTTTCGATGGATCGAGTATTTATTTATCACCGTACGACCGAAGAGAGGATGCAATATTTTTTGCTAGACACCCTTCTTCCCTTGTTATCTTCGTGTAATGTCATGTAGCAGTACATCGTCCTGTAATTAATCTCCTTTGAAGCAAAACAGCCTTTGGGGTTTTAAAATTTAATGAAGAGTCAGCACGCGACTTGACTCTTGTTAAAAGTAAAAAAAATTCCAATGGACGAATAGACAAATGACGTTAGAGTGGGAGGTAACTGCCTCTCTGTCACTGTGTAGTAGAAGTGGAATGATCGATTTTCATCGAGTGTTGGCAGATTCGTTGACGAGCGAAGAACGTCATTCTTGTTGCTCAAGAACTTTTGTTTTGAAATTTTTAGAGATTATAGTCTCTTGGCTTTCCGTCAAGGCAGATGGAGAAATGTGGCCGTATTTGATACACCGTTGGTGTTCCTCGATCCGTGTACTGATCTTCCTCCCGGTTTCTCCTATGTACACTTTACCGCAAGAACAGGGAATCCTGTATACTCCTGGCGTACTCAGTGGTGGCCTACTGTCTTTTGGGTTTGGGAGTACCTGTGCGATCTTCTTTGGTGGCTTGAAGATCACCCTGATATTGTTTTTTCTTAGGGTTCTGTCTATGTGGTCGGTTGTTCTCCGTAGATACGGGAGCAGAACTGTTGATACGGTTTTCTCGGTTTCCTTGTGGATGGTTCTGTGGATGGTTTTTTGATTTTATGATGTTGGATGGTTCGTAAGATATACTTTTCTTTATAGCCATTCATCTGTAAGACTTTTGTTTAGGTGTTCTAGTTCGGTCTCTACTGAGGTTTCCTGAGATATAGCTAAGGTTCTGTATACTAGTGACTTTATGGCCGATGATTTTTGCGAAGGATGATGATGGGAAGTTGCGTATAGGTATCTATCCGTGTGTGTTGGTTTCCGGTATACTTGCTGGCCTAGGGAACCGTCCTCGTTCCGTTTTACCATCACATCCAGGAAAGGAATTTGGCGATTATTTTCTATTTCTATGGTGAATTTGATGTTAGGATGTTGGGAGTTTAGGAAGGTCAGGAAAGCATTCAAGGAATCTCTTTCGTGTTTTCAGATGACGAAGGTATCGTTCACGTATCTGAAGCATATTTTTGAATCTGCCTTGGCGGAACACTAGATGGTCACTGGACATTCCATCCACTTTGACCAAGTCGACAGGCTAGCCACTTCGGCTAGCTATTTCCGCAATGCTTTTGATCCAGTTTTACCATTATTAATCAATTATTAATTATTAATATTATTTTTTCGCACAACCATCGAACACCGATCATTCGCTGCTACATTATTTGATCAAGAAAGACAGCAAAATGTAGCGATGATCTTTCGATGGTTGTTCAACCCAGATGAACTGCCCAGCATTTTCCGGATTTTTTTTTTTGCTTTTTTCAATGTATTGTCTATTTTCACAGGACTTATAACACCTTCACACCTTCAGACAACCTTCAGCACCTGGCGCTGTTTGATATTTACTATTCTTATTCCTTCGAATGAAACTTCATTCCATCCTTCCGACCCCCGCTCTTTAGCATTCGAATTTTCAATTTTCCTGTCCCAAGCTCCCTCTGTGCCACTCTGTGCCAAGATGCCGCTGATCAACTTCCCTCTGTCTGAACTTGCCTTGCATGCCAAGCCTCAAGCGTGCCAACCTTATTCGATGTGTGTACACCAGTGTACACTGTCGATAAGATGTCGCTGCGAGCGCGTTTCACAGACCCAACATTGACTCCGTCGATAGGAGGGCTAGGCTCGATTGGGCTCGATTGGTAAAAGCCAAACGCACAAAAAAAAAGAATATGAGACATACATAAAGATTTGATAAGAGACAATGATAATGGCGGATTAATATGAGGGACGACAGACGACGTGGCCGGTGGAAATATGGTCGCCCGACTACAGCAATTTGTAAATGTCAATTTCAGTGCATTCACCAAATGAGATCTGTTATTGTCTCATCGTAATTATTAACAAGCTCCTAGAACATATTCGTGGAGCTAAATAAGAAAGGGGAGAAGTTTTTTACACGTTATAAAGGCGTGTGTTTTTTTGAACGACATCGAGAGGTTAGGCGAAAATGGGCCTATGCAAATGTCCCAAAAGAAAGGTTACAAATCAATTTTGTTTCGAACATCGTGTCAACGTTTGTGAACATTGTATGGTCACAAATCATCCAAAGGTAGACCAACCGATTGATCAAATATTTTTCACTCTATTCACAACGCGATCTTTATAACCTTCCATCAAATTACGAAATTCGCTATCCGTCATCTCGAAAAAACGATCAATTCGTACACAGAACTGAAGAACGCTTTTTCCGTTTGTTTCCCGACTCTTCATCTTGCGTATGGCTGAAACAGATAGCCCTGTACATTTTCACAGGTATCTGCCAGCAATGATTTAAACACGAGCTTCTGATTGTTTGTGTCACAGTGCGTCGTCCAATCGTATCTACAATGGCTGAGGGACAGCGACTGCAATCCCATATGCGTTTTGTGCTCCGAAGCTCTAAAAAACACAGACTGCGTCAGACTGACTTGTTACCACGTCTTTCACTGGTCCTGCGTAGATTCTTACGCCAGGAATTTACCAGCGACTACGGCGCCCGCTGGCTACACTTGTCCCTCTTGTCAGACGGGCATCTTTCCGGATGCAAAGTTGGTCTCCCCGGTAGCGGATGTTTTAAGAGAAAAATTGGCGGGTGTCAACTGGGCAAGAGCAGGACTCGGTCTACCCCTCGTAAGACATTTTTTACCCATCTATTGCATATTAGACTCCGATAGTAGAAGAAAGATTTTCATTCTGTTATTCTGTATATAATTTTGAGGTTAGATCTTTAAAAACATCGTATTGATCGATTTTTTCCTATTTGCTCTCAATTTTGCACATACGTTCGATGTAATATTCACTGGCTCTACACCAGTCATTGCAAAAAGAATATTAGATGCTTTAGAAATTTTAGCGCACAGCTTGACGCCAGTAACGAACATAGAGGTACGTCGAAGCACACTGCAAGTTGTTTGAAGCAAAAAAACTGGCTGGAGCCTGGATGATCGGCAGGTAAATCAGTACCAACTTTTCTGCCTTCAACCAGCTTGTAACGTGTACACTTCCGTGCAACTTTGTGTTCGTTGATGCTGGTGAAAGTTTTTGAAAAAGCAGCATTGTAGATTCGAATGAAACATAAGAATAATCATGGAATAGTTAGAGTCGATCGATAAAACTATTTGATATCGACGCAGTTGAGCGACGACAGAGAGCAAAAGCCGATTCAGGAGACAAAATCAACGTCAACATCGAGCGGTGCATCCTATCAGAATCACGCCATCTCGACTTCAACAACGTCGGTAGCGACTTCGCGAACCGGGAGCAACGTTAATTCTCAAATCGCCGGTACGAGCGTTCCCGTTGGCAGCGGTCAAAAGCTTGGTCCTCCGTATTCCGTCGTTAACATGGATTCCGGAATGACAACGAGTAATCAGGCATCGAGGAAAGTTTTCGAGGCATACGACGATCCCAAGGAAATGTCTTTCGATCACGATGAGAACAAGTATCAGAGAAAGTCGGCGATAGAATGGTTCATGAGATGGTGGAAGTTGATAACGAGACCGCCGCCACGGCGACGAAATAATTCGGGCTCGTTGTACAAACGATATGCCGTTCTCGGCGCGATCGGCGTGGTTTTTTTCGTGCTGACCGTCATTTTATTCTCCTGGCTCGGTAGAATGTCGACGGACGGCGATCCGTCGTACAACGTTTTGTCAAACCCCAACATAAACATCGAGCAAAAAGCGATCGACTAAATCCGCGCGATACGATCTAACGATCCATAAAGACGGAAACGAAAAATAAAAAGATTCCACCGAAAGTGGATCTTTGATAACGAAACTTCGAGGAGCGGGCCGTTACGCTCCTCCTCGGCGTTTCAGTGCGTGTATGTGTGCGAGAGAGAGAAGGAGAAACGAAGGTCGTGTCGAAAATTTCAATCGAGCGATTGTTAAAAATGTTGCGTCAGGCATACCGACGAATACTCAGATCGACGTCTGAAGAACTTCACATGTATTCCCGTGAAAATAAAACGCGTTGAACAAGCAGCACTGTACATAGCTCTTACAGATGTTTTATCAATCGATCTGAATATTTTTCCATCGTTAATATCCGAAGTATTCGAAGCAATCTCCTCTTTCTATTTTTTCGATGCTAATTTTTATTTCTTCGTAAAAATATATATTCCATGCTCATCGACGGAACAATCGACTTTTGGTGGCTGTTTTTTTTTTCTTTTCATATGTACCCTTTGCAGTTGCGATCATTTTCCGAATGACGAATGACTTTGAGAAAAAAAATTCGAGATTAACCGAAATCGTGCGACCGCTGTGATTACAATGTTATCGAAGATTCGAAAAGAAAGTTTATTTTATAGAACGTCCGAGTGTCTTTCATTCCCACGAATTGTCAAAGCGACGACTTTCAGATTGGAATTATTTCGTATGAGTTTTGCGACGAGAGCGTCGGCCATTCCCGCACCTTCGATCGTTCAATTAGTCGAGTAAGATCGTTCGATCGACGTTGCAATCGTACTACGATTTTGTCCTAACTTGATAAATCACGATTTTTGAAAATACACGCATATATAAATATATAATAAATATATATATACGTTCAATTTTTATTTTTTTACTTATTTTATTTAGTTTTAAAATTAAATCAAATTAAGTTGTACGTTTTTCTAGCTTTACTATCGGAGGGGCAAGCTCGTTGCCGCTTTTTTTTATTATAAACATAAAAATCCTCATATTTTTTTGTCATCGCTGCGTTCCGCTGTTGCGATGAGTTTTCACGAACGAAAGCGTAGTTTCGCAATTTACGAGTGTTACTTTGATTCTTTGTTCGCATCGCACACGCCGACTTGATCGCTCTGCGACGCAACGAATGGACAAACAGATGAAAAAAAGTCGGATCTCTCTGCGCTGATCGATAGATCGGAGGAGATTTGTAAGGAACGCTCGATTGGACGATACAGATTTACATTCCGCTCGTGTGCGTTTCAGGACGCGTTCTAAAATTCTAATGGTTAGGCTCGGAGAGAATCTGCCACTGGTGTCGCGCGTAGTCCCCCCCCAGCCCTGATGTTAGTGATTTATTTAAATTTATTCGCACCCAGAGCCTCGTAATATTCTCCCATTATGCGTAACTTGGTTTCCTTTTTATCGAAACACGTCAAAATCGGTGACCGATCATCATTTCTGCACAATAAAAAAAAACGATGGGAGAGGTTATTCGACATCCATGAATGATTCATTTCCTTTTGTTTCGAGCTTTCCCGCGATTCCGATCGAGGCTTTCCGTTATGTTGTTTGCGAAAAATTGAGGTTATCTACACCTCGTTAACATAGAATTTTGGCGACGACGAAAGTGTCGCAATTTTTGGTTCAACGAAGATACGAGCGAGTCTACATTAATATTTCTTGTTCGTTACGTCGAATTTTTGCGAGTTTTTGGAACGTATCGTCGGTAAAAGAGCCTAATCGGGAAGCCTCGATCGTCGATACTCATTTGCGCATTCCCATCGGTTTTCCCTACTTCGCGCATTCTCGAAATATCTTCCATGGAGAAACGAGTCAGTTAGATCCGGTTCTCGGCGTTTGAACGAGTGAGAAACCCGAAGAGGAGGACAGAGGGAATAACAACGCAAAGCGAAAGAACGTGCAAAAAGAAGATTTTGAAGAGCAATATGTGCCGGCGATGGAGTACGATGTTGGAAAGGTACACACAGTTTACGGCCGGAGAATCTACCATCAAGACGCAACGACGCGTGCTGGTCAGGTTACGTCGAGCAATCGGGGACTGAGACCCCCGTGGGCCATTTGCTATCGAGACAGTCGCGGTGAAGGAGCGCCAACCGTCGTCTCCGTCGAGTCCTTTCTTACCTTCGCCGAGACAATAAAATCAACGAAAAAAATAACCTTTTTCTTTCGTTTCCCTTCCGCGCTCCCGCTCGAATTACGGTGCATCATTGAACGCGGAAAAAGTGGCGAATCGTCAATTTCATAATCGCAGCGCGACAACACATGTTTCATAAACATCAATAGACCAAGAAAAAAACGATGACCTTCTCCTGGAGTCACCTGTGCCGAGATTTCATAACGGAACAGAGCGTCCAACTGACATTTTCCGTGTTGTGTATTTGCGGCCTTTTTTACCCGTGGATCTCCGGCTGCGGCTGGTCTCTCGGTGTTCAATGCTTGTGCGTCCTTTTCGGTAAGTTGGCATTACATTCGAACGAACGTTCAATGCACGGAGAAGCATTCTTTCATACACTGCGGAAAAAATGACAAATTTCATTGATTCCGTTCGGAATATATCCGTAGATTCGTTACACGCGCACGCATAATACATGAGATACATATAGTTTGGCGAAGCGAGAAGCGGGCCCTTCCCGTGAGCGGCCTCCCTCCCAAAGAGGGCGCCAGAGTAACTGAGGTTCGAGCTGTCGGATTAAAAGTCCCGCGATTCGAATTAATCGTTATTATTATCATCGTCAGTAATACAGATAATTATCATGATGAATATCGCCCAAATAGCTGTGATGTTACCAAAGATTCGAAAAGCAGAATTAAGAACAAGAGTCTTTTCCGCACTTTAATCATTCAATTCACCGAATGAAATCAAAGTATAACGTTCGTTTCTATTTTATAGCGACAATTTCAATTTCATACAATTTTGCCTACTCGATAAACTACGAGTAGTTTCTCTTCTCGACTCTACGAGTACAGTCAAATGCACAAATACGTATAATAACGTTGTTATTTATCTATGTATACGTAGTTTTTGTTTTCATTCCTTTTTGAAGAGTCGTAAATTCCACGAGGACGAAAAATTATACCGTCACCGGTACACTCGTTTCTCACGGATTATGCGATGCACCATGTAATTATCGTTACAATAAGAGTCTCGTGACTCGAGGTGATTATCGCGATTTTCGGCAGTAAAAACAACATTATTGTACTAATCATCTGGGATTAATTGCTAAAGTAATTATCGGGACGGAAGATGGTTCATCGTCTGCCATGTTATTTTTTGCTCGTCCGGCGACGTTGTTCCTTCAGGTTTCTTCATCGCACGTTTATCTATGAACCACCGGCGTGCCTGCGACAGCGATTATAAATACCCGTAATCGTATATCGTCGTCACTGGACTTGACACGTCAGCGAAAAATGTTTGAGTCATTATCATGGATTAATATGTTTTTCGTGGCCTCGTTCAAAGAACAAACGAATATTTCTCAATCAGAGGACAAAACTATGTTTCACCCGATGTGCTGTAGGGTGGTTGAAAAGAAAAACATAATTAAAACGTTAATATCGCTTTTAACATATTTGTGCACCGCTGGGTGCATGTAAATCATTTCCGAAAAAACGTCATCGACGTTCCGCGAGATGTCGTATCATGCACTCTTACGTACTTATCTTATCGCAAGATCTGCAGTAATAATTAAGAGATATAACGCGCATTTCCATAATCGCAAAAGCATTCTATCGATCCAGAAGCGTTTGAAGGTTTCTACCAAGATTTTTCCTCGTTATTTTCCAACCGAAAATAAATAACGAATCGAGGCGATAGCCCCGTGAATTTACAAGGTTATAGCAATGTTTTCAAACGATAATTTGGGAATTAGGTGGTTTTAGGATTTTTCGATGGTGCAAGGTACAACGCGACGGACCAAAAGATGGTCAAGTCATTCTGGTGACCGGATGTGACACCGGTCTCGGCTACAGTCTCGCGCTTCATCTGAGATCGATCGGATTTCGGGTTATAGCCGCGGTTCATAAGTCCGATGGTCGCGGAGCGCTTGAGTTGTCAAATTATCGCGAAATTTTCGTACATCCTCTGGACATAACGATCAGCGAGAGCGTGAAGAGTTTCGGCAAAGCTGTGCGCAATTATCTCGACAAAAATCAATACGGTGGGTGGAATAGAAGACGAAAAAAATAAAATAATAATCATGATAAAATCTCAATTTTATTCCACAGCTAATGTATCATTATTACAGCTATGTTATTATTATCGTTATTCGATATCATGTCATATGTCAATTATTCCTGTAAAACAACATACACATACAGAGATATCCTTCATTTTCGCTATATGTATATATTTTCGAAATTACGAAAAAGTCGTTGTCAATTTTCATTTATCCGCCGCAATGTCGTTTAGTTCTTCGGGGATTCGTCAACAATGCGGGATCGATGATATTCGGTGAATTCGAGTGGCAAACCGACGAGCAAACGAGACATCAGATCGAAGTTAATATCGTGGGGACGATGAGGATAACGCGAGAATTAATGCCAATCGTGAGAAATCATTTCACCAGACTGATCGTCGTGACGAGTCATTGCGCTGGCGAACCTCTGCCTGGCGTCGCCACTTACGGAGCTACGAAAGCGGCTCTGAACGCGTGGTCCACCTCTCTGAGGGTCGAGCTCAAGAAATACGGTATCGACGTCGTCAACTTTGTACCAGGTGAGCAAAAAAAAGAAAAAATACACAAAATAGCTGTGCGCAAAACGAACGAATAAAATAAACCTGGGAATTACATAAAAGACCA
Source organism: Heteropelma amictum (assembly GCA_959613375.1). NCBI lineage: Eukaryota > Metazoa > Arthropoda > Insecta > Hymenoptera > Ichneumonidae > Heteropelma > Heteropelma amictum. The sequence continues at coordinate 27,737,160 of OY390720.1, read as the reverse complement.
TTTTTCCTCTCCAGAGCGAAAACTGCAACTTCGCCTTTCGGACATTTCAATTTTGTGACGCTAGAAAAAGCGAAACGCATGCGAGCAAATTTTTTTTGTAACTGGAAAATTGTAGCCATTTTTGTTGCGCAAAAAACGCGACATTGCAAATCGCTTTGGTTTGTAAAATATTGCTCGAGGAATTTTGTTTTTACCGCGTTTTTTACCACCTCTCATCGTCGCGTTCTGACTTTGCGGCAGGTTCCTTCATCCGCGAGAGTAACTTGTTGTCGCAGCAGGCGAATCACTTTAAAGCAATGTACTCGGCGATGGACGAAGATGCGAGAGCTTTTTACGGCGACTATTTCGTCAGATATTCCAATTATCTTTCGAATATCGCGCCGGCCAATTTACCCCGGAAATTGGAGGATCGAACGATTTATAAAGCTTTCGAGGGGGCATTGCTCGATCGTAGCCCCAACGCTGTTTACAGGTAAGAGTTTGCTATAAAAAATTCAATGAAAATTCGGCTGCGTTCCGTTTGAACGTTTCATCGTGGATGCAAATGCGAATCTTTTTCCTTCTTTAAATAGTAACAATGTATTTTACACATAGAGTATAGCATTGAAGCTTGAATTTTGACCATTGGTGAAAAATTCAAATAATTCGCAAGACAATTATACAATTATAACACATCGATATACAATCGACAATTTTTGTTTTCTATCTATCTCAATTTTACACAACAAACAGGTGCGAGCCATGGAGATACATGATTTATCGTATAATGTTCACAATCTCACCGACGAAACTGCGCGATTATTTGGTCGAGAGTTTCGTAACGTTGCCAGCCTGGCGAAGCAACGATGATGGATTGGAGAAACAGGCGATGAAAGGTGCCTAGAGTCGCGTCTATTTTTCTCCGTGATGCATCCAAGCACTTTCACGAGTAAGTGAACGATACTCCGGAGACTATCCGCCTCCATGACCCACGACGTTTTACGATTTTCTCATCAACCACGAGGATGCGATGAGATAAAGTCAGGACGATCGAACTCTGGAAAATTGACGATAAACGACGAGGAGAAAATTAATCATCGAACGATAAATCCGGGAATGCTGGTTCGATTAGTTTCCTTTCTCTCTCTCTCTCTCTCTCTCTCTCTCTCTCTTATTCCCCCCGTACAACGGTTAATGGAAAATTATTCTGGATCGGAGACAAGAATTCCTTATCGCGAGACATTTACGGAAGTACCGAAGATACAGTCGCAATAAAACCGAAATTGAATTCGAATTTCGAGTGTTCAGCGATTGCGTAAAAGTCCGAGAAAGTATGCTGCAGAACCAAACATAATGATCAACAAGCTTATCCGACTGAATAAGATTATCAAAAAGTCACTGATAAATTGTTCAATGCAACTAATGTTTTCTGATTTTCATTGTATTTCGGTTTTGGTGACCTGCAGATCATGCTCAATGTCGAAGCGTAATTCTTAAATTAAAGCCATCGTATTAATCAACAATATAATACGCCACGATGAAAAAAAAAGATTCGTGAAATATACCGAGGTCCGACGAGGGGATAATAAATAAAGGTCACGCGATCGAAGAGAATTTTAGAGATAAAGCACGCGCGGTGATTTCGATTTCAATGATGATAATTTCGGCTCTATGAAAGATACGCGATATTATTGCTAAATTTATACACCAGTCACACCGAATATCATGTGTTTATGTGCATGAATATTTTCGACATTTTTCCAATATCAATTCGCGATTGGAATTAACAAAATTTCGCGACTTGTCCATGTGGAGGTCGACGCGATGACGTTGATTCTTTAATCAATAGCCACTCTCGTTTCTGCTTCGAGCAATGCTGGACAGCACAAATTTTGATAAATATCACGAAATAGAATACAAAGCCAAAATTTAATGCATTTCATGATTTAATGTAATTAATCGGATGCGAATATACTGAACGATAAATAACAGCGAGTTGTCGAGAAAAAAGGCTATAATGACGAGTATATGTATACTACAACGTTTTTTCTCGATTTCTCGCTGCGACGTGCTTGTCTCTGCGGCAGAAACGTTCGCCTCGTCGAAATTAAATGTAATTATATTAATCACATTATCGCTACACTGTTCTTGAGGACGCGCAGGTGTTCAAATAGTGAAATACAAATCTCCTTTATTCTTGATTTTATTTTTTCATTTTTATCAAAATCCGGATACAAACGAGAGATTAGATACTGCGGTCAGGAGATCGTATAAATAAGAGGATTTCGCCGTGTCGGACTTTATTTCGATTCGCGTCTTATTCGGTCAGTTGCATCGACGATTTAAAAGTTTCCTTCTTATCGAAATCCCGATTTTCAAGATTATGCTCCCGAGCAAAGGTGAGTACCGATACCTTGTTTAAAAAAAATGCACGCGTACATTTCGACATCAACGAATAACCGTTCGTCGATGAATCCCTGTAGTTTCTTCCATTTTTTTTTCTACGCATCGCTCGGTACATATTTCCAATTCAATTCGTAAAATTCTGTCTATCTTGGTCGTTCAACGATGAGGGATTATCGTAAAAATCTTCATGAAAAAATATTTTTTTACATCTCGAGTACGCGAGGTGGAAAAACATTTCCTCCAGTGGTCAAGAAGGTGTGGATTGAATTTTTTCATGATTACGACGGATTTCCGATGCGATCCGTAAACGTTTGAATTTTCACCTGCGATGTAACACCGCAATTTGCCAAGTTTTGCTGATAGGAGATAAGGGAAACGAATATTAACATCGAATGATCGACGAAACTCGAGCGAAACTCGAATGTCATTGAAACGAACAACATTGTCGAATAGCACTCGTCGTGGCTGCTTTTTGCATCGCTGCGTCGGTCGCGACGACTTTCGAGGCTTGCGACGAGGTCAATTCACCAATCGCATTGAGAGTCGAGGGATGCGACTCTGATCCTTGCACGCTTTACCGAGGCGAGGATGTTTTTGCCGAATGGGACTTTGCAGTTGGTGAGTTTTATCATTTCACGTGTTACGACAGTTCGAAAGAAAATCCGAAAATCAAGTTCACAACTGAATGTGGTATATTTTGTTTTTGTCGAAATTCGAAAATCAACGTTACCATTATTATAGAATAAAACTTTGCATTTTTTCGACACTTTGTGTACGCAAAAAAAAGTTTGAAAATTTTCAATAATAGTTGTCGGTATTGATTAATCATTGGTCAGTTTTTCTAGACAGGTTATGAGTGCCTTCCGCGGGACTGATTTTCTCGGATTTTTATAGAGTCGCTGAGCACGCGACGATTATAACGATACGAATGTGATTATTGTTATTTCTAGTATCATGATTGTGACAATAATTTATCGAGAAACTTTTCTCTTTTGTCATACAGTCAAAGACACTGAAAGCTTGAAACCCGAGGTGATCGTGACCGTTTTCGGTATCACGACGTCGTATCCATTGCCCGATCAAAATGCATGCGATTCTCTAACGAACGGCGTGTGTCCGTTGGACGAGGGTGAGGTCGTAACTTATGGTCTGAGGATGTCAATTCTCCCCGCGTATCCAAAAGTAGCGATGACTCTGAAATTTTCCCTCATCGACGAGACCAAAGATGTTCACGTTTGCTTCAAGATCAATGCCAAAGTCGCCGACAGATAGACTCGCCAGCCTGAAAGCCGTGTCGGCGACAAGCGACTTTTTTCTTATCGGAATTACGTAATTAACGATAAAGCTGCGGTTTGCGATTCAGCGATATTAGATGAAGGTAAAAAACGACAAAACTCGCCTCACTTCTCTTCACAACGAATTTATTTTCGTGCTTGAACCGTGTTTCATTGTTTTTTTCTTTTTTTTTTGGTAAATGAGAATTTGAGGTTATGTGCGAAAATTGTAATTAATTGTATTCGTCGAGCGTGTAATCTTTTTACATTTGCGAATACGTTTAAGGCCATCTCTCGAACAGCAGGAATAAAGAAAAGCGAACAAGTTTTCGCCAAATATACAAAAGATACGTATTTTCGTTCTGGGATTATTACTTTATACAGCAAACAGTCCGAACCGTTAGCGTAGCGCCATTCGCGTATATCATTTTTGTTCTCATTGCTGTCCAAACACTTGTAATCATGAAACTCGTGTGTATATATTTACGTTAAAATACACATGCTAACAGATCAATGGTAATTAAAACTTTCACCATGAGAAAATGAAAAACTGGTAAAAGTCGTATCGCCTTTTATCAGCAACGAATTTATCGAACGAAAGGTCGATGTACGAAATAAAATTGAAGTAATAATACATGAATATATTTGAATGTAAAAGTATGGATTCGGTATATACGAGCACAGCGGACGAATGAATGGCTCTCGGTGAGTCATTCCTGTTAATCGAAAAAGGGAGCTGTTTAATGGTAAAAGAGGATAGAACATTTTTTCGGTAATTTGGGGTAAGCCCAGCCTTTTGTCGACGTAATGGCATACATATTATTACGTCTCCGTATTCGTGTGTATAAATATACATGGGGAGTGCAGAGGGAGTCGAATATAGAGCCAGTTGGGAGGAACATCCTGGAGGGGTGGTTGTCGGGCGTATGCCTGACCCACATCCGTGCTCATCGATCGAAGTTGTTGGCCTGGCTTGCGGGAAAACGAACGAAACGGTGCGAGTATAGCGGCAGAAATGTCACTTGGAATTACAACGAATTTCATTGATGAAACTCTTAAATTACCGACGAAAGTTTTGCGGCTATTGAGCGTTCAACGGAATGGAACAAACAAATTTTTTCACAAACTCATAACGCATAAATGACCAACTGGCAATTACGTATATTTGTATATCAACTCGTACAAAATTCAAATGACTTGTCGTCTCTGGAGATACATTTATTTTGCGTACAAGCGCTTTTTCTGTATACGAAAAGCGACTCCCTCGAAAAACGGCGAAAAAGAGAAGCTTCTTCGGACATGCGACTCGACGTGTTTCCGCGATTCTTTCACTCCCAAATTATGCACGGATATTTCTATGCCGAAGAGAAAGTCACGATGCAATACACCATATCTTTTATTATCGCGCGAATCGTTTCTTTCCGTCCGACATTTGCGTCGCTAGTTCAGCCGCAAACGCTGTAAGGTTTTTTGAGATATAGCTTTCTTTTTAAATTGCAGATGAGTAAACAGAAATGGTAAGATTGATGAGAGAGAGAGAGAGACTGGCCGTTGTGACAATTGTATGAGTATCGGTGCTCTCGATATTGCATCCCACGGAATTAAATGCAATTTTGTTTCTTCGAACCTTTGAGAATCCATTGAAAATTTCGCGATCTATTCAGATTCGAATTTGTATGCTCGTCCTCGTTCACGCACGACACGTCGCACCATGGCAGTTTCGCCAATTGAATTAACGTACAAGTGCCAACTGCGCAGCGGATCGACAGGTTATGTTCGATATTTCATCGCCTGTTTCCACTCGATATTCATCGGCAAATTACTTTGATTCAACCTAAATACATAAATTCAAACAATTTTGTTAATTACTTAGCGTCGAGAATCTGTCGCATCACTAGATACCCTCTTTTTTTCCATCCACGAGGGCCGAAAGTTCCAGATCTTTCTTTCATCTCCCACGAATTGCGCTGTCGGATGTCACCGTTCCCCCGTATATTTATACCCTCGTACATAAATTTCCCTGGTTAACGGAAGAAAATCAATGAAAACGATGCTATGAGAAAATAAACATCGTCAATGCGAAGGAATAAAAGGATGGCATCTTTTGAATACGCTTTGAGTGAATGTATTTTCGATCGGAAGAAAAAGCAGTTAATTCGAGGTTAATTTCGGCTCTTTGGATCACATTGTCTGAAACTTTGAGGGAGCGTAGACGCTGTGTTCGATATTATGTTGTACGATTGTAATTGAATAAATAATCTCTTCGCCCGTTTGTCGGAAACAAGATCGTTGTTCAACGTTTTGGATCCTCTCGTACATTCATATTATCCGGAGTACCATTGTTACTCGGTCACGTCATTGAAATCCTACGTTGCCCCTATACGAACGTACGAACGTTCCATTATGCGCTGTGTAATACTATCGTTGCTACACGAGCGATAATTGTCGCGCCCGAATGACATATCGCACAGTGACGACAATTAGACGTATCGTTGAACTTGACAAAAAATTTCAATTAAAACTTTATTCTTATCGCCGTCAGGATGAATTGAATCAAGCATTATATGCATTGTGTGAACTACAAATACAAATGAATTTTCATTGGAATTTGTACAGAGTTGGGGACATGGTACAGCGCTGCTATCCACAGCAAAGCATGATAGAGGGCGCCTTATGCTCGAAATTACATGTCCACCTCAATATTATTCCGATCGCTGGAATTTTAAATTTTGTAAAAGACGCTTGCGGATGCAAAGTATCGAGACTCTATGCGATTTAATGTATAATGTTCAACTACGTAGCATCGAAACATGATATCCGTGGCAAAACAAACAAACAGCTGCGCGTACAAACAGTTCTTGATGGTAAAAGAGTCTTACTATGGAAATTTCGGTTGTTTTTACGTAGGAGCTCTTTTTGTTACGATATAGTACCGCCGATCGATTCAAGACGAAATGTTTTGTAATTTTTAAGTAATATACTCATGTTATAATTATAACATATACCAAATACTCTCTGTAATATGTTCCGAATAACCTCGCAAGTGGCAGATTTCATTCTTTGATATTAAAGTTTGAAAAAATCATTGCTGCGACCACGATATACATGTATCGGCGAAAAAAAATCTGTTTATTTCCTACGATCGCATCTCATGACTCCAGTAGAGCGATTCGAGTACCATAGACGCCAAAGTTCGTAACACTGATGGAGCTCTTGTCTCTCGTCCTTTCGGTTACGAATAAAAATAAGAGACTTTTCACTCCCTCCGAAGAGAGAAACACATGCAATTAACGCCATCTTCATAATTCTTTCGGACTAAGTCAGGAATTCACACTCGTCGTTGGGGGGGGGGGGGGAATTGAATAAATATTTCCATATGATGTGCGCATGTCGTAATGTCGACGTATTGGTACTCAGGAATACATCTTCAAAGACTCGTTGTGTATCACAAGGAATTGAGAGGATATTTGAAAACGTTTTTTGGTACGTTTTTTATAGAATAACGATATCCTGTAATCGTGCGGCGAGGAGTGGGGGTGTAGAGGACTCGTTGGGACTCGTGTTGCGAAGTAGGAGAAATAACGAGCTCTCGTCATATTCGCCGATAATCACATTGTCGATCCATACGAACAACGTGTTTAGCCATTAAACGTTAATGCATGTTCGATGCGCGACTAATGAACGCACGCACGATTCTTGACGTTGTAGTTCTGCCGACTAATACTGAAAGATGGGGAGTGGGGGAAGAGCGCGCCGAGCATACACCGTGGCCGAGGGGACAGGGACACGAAGTTACAGTGTAGTATCGTGAAAGCGTGTGTGTCACAGTGTCGTGAGACTTTTACGAGTATACACTAAATAAAAACATAACATTCCGTTTTTGATTAGGTTTCTCTGTTTATATCCATCGTGGTGTTTAGTCGCATGCCCGCGCGCTAAAAAGCGAGCGAAAGTCGCGGGTCCATTCATTCGTAACGAAAATAATAACAGAGCTAAATATAACGGAGAAAACGACAACGGTGTAGAACGTGTCGGAGCGGGCGACGCATCGCTCGGAAACTCGTCGTGGCTATACTTGTGGCGTTTTTTGTGATTATCGTAACGACGCGGAGTTGCACGGATCGGGCAATCTTTTAATCAATAAAATCAATACAAAACGAATGTGAAATGCGTACAGTGGGTGTTGTCAGCGAATGATCTTACTCATCGGCCGTAGCCGGAACGGGCCCCGAATCGTAACGCGCCACAGCGATCACGAACAGGTAGTACGGGGTTCAGCATAGTGAGGCGCGGGCGGTCATCGTTGTTGACAAGATGGCGTCCAAGGGCGATTTCGCCTCCGAGGTAAGTCCAGATGTATTTTTCTAATTACTTTTCTCCAACTCTATCGATTTTTCATGTTTTTAAAAGACTCGAAACTCTCTTATAGCTGTTTCTTTGTTTATTTCATCGATCAATTATCCCTAAAACTGTGACGGACTATTTTGTTTTGCAATCCTTTTTTATATCGCTGGTTTTACGCCACCCGCTGGTTTCTCCAACTTTCGGCAACGATTGTACATTTTACAGACAGTGTATTGAATCGCGGAAAAAAGTGATGGTAGATGCGACGACAAAAAAAAACAAAAAAGCCAACGTCGAATACGATCAGTAAACCACGCCCAGCCCACTCATCATTCGTGTTTACAGTCCTGGTGAACGTGTTCTGTCGTCTCCACACGATTGAGCAATAACTAATATTTCTCGGTATTTAATTGGCCATGTGGTTTTTTCCTTGCAATTCTTTCATCATTTCAGTATCAAAAATTTGAGAAATAGTCGTGAAATTTCGCAACAACGTTGAACGAATAGATACGAATGGAAAATAGAGATTTCTCAAAGACGCGTAAATTTCCATCGACATCGCACATAAATTTCCGAGTACCTATAGGTGATACGCAATCGAGTACTTTTTCGTCATTTTTATACTTCAGAGGTGATTACGAAATATATTCTGCAAATTACATTTTGAATCTAGATATATTCGTACATGAAACAGTAATTGTTTAATCTTTTCTCTTGAAAAGTCATACACGAACGGAATAGGTTCTCTTCGTAATTCATGAAAAAACACATGGAATAGTCGTGCAATTGAAGGGTCAACGCCCTTGCAACTCTGTAAACGATCAACGCTCGACGAGTCTCAAGGTTATACAGTTTTGCACGAAGAGTCGACTATTTTTGAAGCCAAACATAAAAAACGCGGTACACAAAATGAAATGCATAAAAATAGATAAATTACGTACTAGCAACGTAATTTTTATTTTCCAAGTGAAATTCACAGCCTGCGTACGTATTTTCATTTGTTTTTCATGCAAAAGAGTTTTCCAGGGGGATTTGAGAGTATTCGAGTGCTCTCAATAATATTCAACTCGGTTATTTTACCAAGCTAACATACGCGTTTTCCATCCTAGCGTGTTCACTCTACAGTACGATATTGCATCTCAATTCGTCTTGTGTTATTTGCGTATTCCGTGCGCGACCGTTATGCGAGCATTGCAGAAAAACAAACGTCTTTAGAGCCATACGTTGGAACCTGAATGTGCATATTTACGTGATTCGAAAAGAAGCGAATTTCAAAAAGATATAACGAGTTGAACATTTTTTGAAATATATTTCGAGCTTTTCTCAGGATCTCTAAATCGATATAACTCGGTGTTTTTGGTAAAATAATAATAAGTTATATTCAAATATACACAGAATGCAAAACATACGAATAATAGAATTTTACGCTTAACAACTTTCGAACATCCCGCAAGTTGCAAGTTTTAGCACGTTCGCTGGTGAGCTAACTTATTGGCGCGACTGTCGCGAGACAATTTTCGCCAATGATATTTTCTGGATAATCCTTAACGGTCCGAAATTGTTTGCATTACCAAATCCGTCCTCTTAAAATCATTCCCCTGGTAAAAAAGAAATCGACCGATGACACATCTCGGATAAAAAGTGACGATCGAATTAGAGCAAAATAGTCACTGAAATAAAACAGCGTTGCATCGTCCGGCAACGGTACGAACTATACTCGCTCAATCGTACGTACGGCCCTGCCGAATCCGCCGCTGCAGCTTTTCGCCGCTAGATGGCGCCACGCTGCCTATGAAGCTTAACGACGGAGCTCACGAGTCACGCCTCGAAAAACGACCGCGTTACATGCGCGGCCATGTATTTACGGAAAAGACACACGCACATCACACGTGCATACGAAATACATGAGAAATATCCGGAGATGAGTTTTTCGCGCGCGTGGGCAAAGAAATTGCTCTCCCGCCCGGTGCGTTGGTCTCCGATGGTAAACCGACAACGACGACACTCGGCGTCGTTCGTCTCACCTTCGACGTTAATTCGAACGATACTGTTGGCGCTTATTATCGCTAAATTAGCTATTATGTCGTTATTTTAACGAGTCAATGTGTGTCAGGGGGCCAGAGTGCCGGTGCGAGCGTACTCTCGACCGTTCTCGACCAGTTAACGCTTAGCTCGCTTCCCTTCCACCATCTCGTCCGCCGTACCAATCTGCAACTTGCGCGTTTGTAGTATATCGCTCGCTCTTACGCTCTGCATCGTTACCGGGCTGAGCTCTCGTTTCCCAACGACGCACTCTCGCGTATCTCGCGCTCTTCCACCATCCAGCAGCTCTACACCCCCTACTTTGTACTTTGCGCGTCTCTCCAACCGTTCCGTCACAGCTCGAACCCTTTGTGACCTCATATCTTCGTGTATGAAGCCCGGTACAGCCGAGTTCCCCCGCTCCCTCTGCCGCCGCTCATTCTCCGACCTACTCTTCCTGTTTCACACGTGTCCTTTATTTGGGACATTCAAAAGTGACAGAAGCTGCGGATAAAAAATGTCACGTGTGCTTCCCGTTTTCTCTATTAAAATTTCCTCAACGATAACAAAATTCGTTCTCTCCTTTTCTCCCCGTCTGTCACACACACATGCGCACACTCCGTCCCTGAAAAAGTCTACGCGTCAATTTTAACACCCGAGACATCTTTTCTCACGTGGATGAATATGACGCCGTGATGGATGAGTGTATATTCCGTTTCCGGTGTACTGGCTCGTTTTACCATCAGTAAGGATGCGAATTTTTTGGAAATTTGTGCCGATTATTTATCGATCCGAGGTTCAAAATACTCTGGACTATATTCGCGACTTTACGATTGTTTCCCGCATGGAAGTTTTTGCCTCGTCAAATTCTTCGTGCGAAGATTATCGCTTTGTTTTTTTTTTTCGAAAAAATAAATGTATTCAATGATTCGTACGTTCGCATCACCGAGTTCATTATAATAGCAGACTTCCTCGAGAGAGGCACAAGGGTCGGCCCACACAAATGACAAGGCTGGACGTCGCAAACGCCAAAAGCACAAAAACCACTCAAAACCTCAACGATCCCGTTCGAAAGTTCACCGGCGTTGCATGTGCTCTCGAAATTGTCAAATCACGCGGGAACGGCGAAATTAAGGGGGAAAATAATTATTTGTACCAAATTTATGTACGAAATTCGTCTCTGCCCGAAATGTCATGGCCCGAAATGCCTGAAATGGACAAATGTGCATGCACCTTTTTTCGTATATATTTATTACTCATTCGGACCAACGTTTTTCAAACACGACGCGTCTTTGCTCATGAAAATCGATGGGGGAGCTTCGTGGCTCCCGAGGTGCGTAATGTCTGCTATTACATCACACGTTCACACCTTTGGATTCACGCGTTCGTGCACAAGTACGGATGGGTTTAATGAAAAAAGGCTGAGCCACGTTGTAGAGAAAAGATTTTTCAAAATTTTTCGTGCATACCATCAATAAATATCACATTGACGCCTCTCAGTGGTAATTTAACGATATGGTCGTATTCAATCATTCGTTTCTTTGAATAAAAAAGATTTGAGAAAAAAAAGAATTCTTCGGAAAGTGCGGATTTTATGAAAATATCATTTCTGACAAATTAGCCAATAATTAAAAGCTCAGACATCAGCTGATAATTAAAAAGTCGTTGTGACGAGCCAGAAAACACACTGCGTTAATTATCTTTCCTTATACAGCATGTAGATAAAACATGTATACAGTTTGATCGTGACTGATAAACTTACGAGAAGGTCAGAGGTCTCTCGGATTTTCCGCGACGTCATTATTACGGGATCTCCTCCATTTGCCTCCTTATATGCCCGCAGGCTCGTGCAGGGCAGGAGAGATTCATCGAGTTTTCGAAGCTCGGTAATTTTGTACGCGAGATCAAAATCAATGAGAAAATTGGTTGCCTACGGAGGATGCTGGACGATAATAACCGATGAAAAGTAACGCGAATTATTGCATCGAATTCTATTTGAAAGAAACGTAATAATAAATATCATATATGGAAACAGGAATCTCAACGAGATCAAGGAAGAAAAAGCCTTTGTTGATTTCGGAAAAGCCTTTGTTGATTTCGGAAAATGTCCCGAACCAAAATCCCCCCTCGGATTTTCCGCGACGTCATTATTACGGGATCCCCTCCATTTGCCCCCTTATATGCCCGCAGGCTCGTGCGTTTTCGAAGCTCGGTAATTTTGTACGCGAGATCAAAATCAATGAGAAAATTGGTTGCCTACGGAGGATGCTGGACGATAATAACCGATAAAAAGTGACGCGAATTATTGCATCGAATTCTATTTGAAAGAAACGTAATAATAAATATCATATATGGAAACAGGAATCTCAACGAGATCAAGGAAGAAAAAGCCAGAGACTCGGAAAAGCCTTTGTTGATTTCGGAAAATGTCCAGAACCAAAATCATCGAATTTTCATCCATCACGTTTACAGTTTCATCGGTAGATCGTTGCAACGATCGTTCAGTGAAATGTAAATACGTAAATTACGCAGAAAATATAGTGATTATAACGATGCGGCAAACAATTTCCATAAACAAATCGGGGAAACTAAAAAAAATGTTTTTTTTTTCATTGGCAACCGGCTCCTTCGTTTTTGCACAAATTTTCTCGGAGAGGCACGACAAACCCGGCAAGACGTCTCGCGAATGTCGGAGCTATTTTCTTAATTTTCTTTTCTTTTTTTCGTTGACGAGAGATTTACGGTGGATCGATCGGGCGTGTCTCCGATGGTCGGCGAACAACCACGAAGTAATGCCGGGCGTTCTCGACTTGACGATTCGCGCTCGCAAAAGGAAACCGCTGCTCTGCGAATATCTTGCTCTCGCACGGATACGAATACACAAGTACATGTCTGTGTTTACATGCACGCGAAAATACATGCAAGGATATAGAGTACACGTATAGAATAAGTACATGGTACACACAAAGGAGGCAGAGATGTGTCTGGCGCAAAGTTGGTCGAAGAATCGATCGCGGATGGTAACGATAGAGGCGAACAGCGAGGAAGCGAGCGACGCGGAGTGTGTACAGGGTGTGCCGGAACTGTCGAAGCCACAGATTCGAGATCGAAATTCCGAGCCGGAAATTATATGGCGATTCATTCATCGGACCACCTGGCAATCAGTCATCATTGGTGTTACGTACGCGTTCAAGTTGGACCGACGATGTGACGGATCCTCCGCATCCATCTCGGGGCCAACTTGGCGGTATGACACAAATTTCTGCGACAGCCTGTATGGGCCAATCTCTGACGTCCTTTTCCCACGGGCTAGGATCTCACGTCCGATCGATCAGCAGCCCACCCTGGCACCGATTGGCGCCGGCTCTTCTTCCATTTATAGACACGTACCTATAGTATATTACTTTTAACGTATATTGTATCGGGACATTTGATGTACATGACATTTTATACACCTCGGAGGCATTCGTGACCATCGAGGATACAAATTTTGAGGAAAGAAAACATTTTTCTCGCGATGGAGGGAAGGTAAAAATACCATTTTTTTGCCGGCATTTTTGGGACATGCTAGATTCTTTAAATTTGTGCGAACCGTCAATGTACAGTGTACCGGAGATGGATGCTCGCGATTACACGCGCGATCGCGCGATATTGCGCGCCTTCATTTTTTGCGTAATTTAATCCGTCAAAATCCGATAACTGTCAAATTCAAGCAAAAACATAACATACGCGCGCGCCAGGAAGCAGGGGTTACGAGCCTTTGAAACTTTGACTTTCTGAGGTTTCTGGAAAAGTGGCGAAAAATGAGGTGAATTTTTTTTTTTCCCCGCTGATTACGAAACCCGTTGACTTTTTCTCGAAAATTCGATATTTCAATGAGAAAACAGTAATTCTCGATAAAATTCGTATTATACATTTCCCCTTTGCCTTTTTTTCGTGAAATACAATCCGATATGTTACATGAACGTATGTCCAATCAATGCTCGTTGTAAATATCTCGAGCCTTTGACCTTTTTGTAGAATATCATCGAGGGAAACATAAATTATCGCCTGTGTTTTTTGTTCAACCTCGCGTCATTAATTTCCCACACAATAAATGCATAATACGAATAGTAAGAAAAATCCATGAATCCACGTGACAGATAAAATTACCGTACAGCTCCGCGCCATTTGCATTTTCTCGAGCTAAACGCTTTCGAAATATTTTTTAATTGGACATCGCGTTCCCAAAACGACGGGTCACCGGTCCGGAGGGTGACGGGATTTCCGGTTGCACGTTGGGACCGTTCGCGCGAGTCTCGTGCGAGAAAAGGGTGACCGCCGTTGGATCGGGGTGGTTGAATGACCGAAAGGCCGGAAGTGACGCCGTTGTGGGCCTCAACCGCCTATGGGAAAGCTAGGAGGGTTGATAAAACCGATTGGGGTGCGGAATTCAGATCAAGTTGAAGTACCCTTCGCCGTGGAAACAAAAGGTGTACCCGTCACCGTCGAACGGAAGCGACATAACCCCTCAAAGTTCCAGTCTTCGAATCGGCGATTCCTGATTCTCGAATTGCCCAAACTGCGATACACGCCAGAGGCTACGATGTAAAGAAATTCGAATTGGAACAGCCCCCCGAATTGTCATTCGTGTTAAAAACCGCGCGATAAGAAAAAAGCTTGAAATTGAGGTTATGTTATTACGTTATATCGTCGCGGTTTACGTGTATAGGTGCCAGGGTTCGTAGAAGGGTATAGAAAAGACGCGGTTGAATCGAGCACGGCGAACTATCGACGGAGCAAGAGAGGGATCGCGGGATGGGCGAAAAGGGTAGCGGAACAAGGAGGGGAAAGAGAACGGGGATTGCAAACGCGAAACTGGGGTATAGGATGTGGAGCGCGCGATCTAGCAGTGAGTGTTAGAGCCGCCAGAGGGCGCTTGGGGCACGAGCGACAGCGTAGTGGGGATAAAGCCCCGCAGTGCGGCGCGGTCGATACAACCCCCACCATAACCTCGTCTTACGCCTGCGGCGCCTTTTCTCCCATTTTTTTCAGCGTGCCAACCGCGTATCCTGCAACATTCGCCCTTCCGGGAGTTTCGCCTATCTGCATGCCATGTCCAAATGCACAAACATTCATATATACGTGTGTGTCTACATACATATGTATTGATTACACGTACACACACGCGCTACACTTTTATTTCGATCTAAATGCATTTTCCGTCGCGCTTCATCCGTCACGAAACCCCGAAACCTTTGCGTCTCCATTTCTTCCCCCAGCGCAAAGATAACTGCATATACCGTTAGCATCGCGTGCGTACCGCCACCTATAACTAATCCGAATTACATTTACTCGCGTATTTCGTACGAGCTACATACGTTTATATCCTTCGTTTAAGGATCTATGTAAGGTCAAATCCGCAGTACATCTATTTATTTTTTAAGGTTAATTTTTATGTCGTAAAATCAATGCCGAATCATTTCGGTTTATATTTTATAGTTTATAATGAAAAAATTATGTCATTTTGTATAATAATTTAAGATTTTAAATAAAATTAACATGTAATTGAAAATGTCGTAACAAGGCTAGTCACCTATGACAGTCAGCTATGAACGGCAGTTCACAGAACGCTACTGAAATGTCAAAAGTTAACCACGAATATCTCCACAAAGATATCGGGAACAGTGGTTTTTTTTTTTCGTGAAAAAATTGAAAAACGTATGAAGTTTCTGAAAATTCTTTTTTTAGCCGTGCCTTGGCTACGACACATATACGTTTTTATCATTTTAGTTCAATTTTGTCAACTTCCGGTACAAATAACACGCAGTTAAATGAGGCTTTGATTCTCAAATATTTCTTTCAAATCATCGGATTAGTGCCTTTTTCTTTTTTTCAATCGATGCAGCGTGATCAACTCTATCAAATATTTCAAATTTATGGAAAGTTGGACGAGTTAATATATTTTACATACATCCTTAATAATATTCACATATATTTCACGCGCATCTGCCTTACCGACATGAATGTAGGTTAGACGACGATGTCGAAAAAAAAAAAGGTGAAAGTGCCGCGAATTGACGTCAGGGGCGTTAATGTCGAGCTATGATAATAATAATAAAACGCTGATGAAAAACTTTGGAACAAAATCTCGAGTTCCCAATTGCTTTTTGTTTTTCGCGTTATTTGCCCATCGTTTCGCAATATAATTTGAGGTGGGTGCCGGAAAACGAAGGATGAGGGTAGGAAGATGTAAAAGAGATTTCGCGCGATAGTCTCTCGTCTTAATTACACCGTGGTAGAATAGAGGCTTCGTGAAAAAAACCTCGAGGGCCACTCTGATCCGCTCCGATCATCTTCCCCTTGCGTTTCGAGACATCGATAGCTTACTTTTTCCTCGCCACAAACCTCTCCTACGTGGATCTGCTCGAATTTCTTATCGGCTGAAGAGAGCAGAGAAGAACATATACATGTTTTTGCCCGAGACACCAGCGAAAAAAAAAGTCCTATGCGGAAAAGCTAAATTTTCACAAAAATTGAGGGATTCCATGATAAATCCGTGGAAACTGTATGCGCCGGTGTACAGTCTCAGGTTTCTTTACTCGTAAATTCACTTACGTACAGAATTGATGAAAATGCGACGTTTTTTAAACATATATTTAGCTCCCCCAAGCTTCGATGTGGATCGTGTTGTTAATATTAACGTAAATTTTATTTCCCGGCGAGGATCAAGCGCGGGTCGGTACAATAATAATCTAATGGCTCAAACAAACTCCGCCGAGTGGCTTCCAGCTTTTTATTCCGATATTGCACGTACATATATGTGGTGTATACATGTCAATGATGGTACGTCATCAATTTCCATGTATTTTCAGTTAGCATGCTGTTTGCCTCTTCAGTAGCAAATATGCAGCCAGTGTTGCGATATACTGCCGTTTCGTCCGATGCAACTATCGATCTCGGGGGTCTTCTTCCGTACAATCGCGTGACGCGTCAACCGATATTCGCGCCCTTGGCCCTGCGTATATCTTTAAGGTAGTTCTATCGTTAGATTCAAATCGAGAAATTGTTTTGCAGTTTTTCTCACATACAAAATGGTTCGCGGGCTTCGGTTAAATAAGAAAAGTTGTTGCAAATCGACTAAAGAACAGCATACTCCAAATTCACGGTCATCCCAGGTGATGTGTGCTTGCTCTATAATTACAAAAATTGCGAAAAAAATTTTCTTAAGATTTTTTTGGAAAACTCAAGAAATCTTCTTTGATGTTGCATAAAAATGTATGCAAAGTTTTAGAAGGCTTCACCACGTAGAAGCCAAGATATTCATTGATGAAAATGCAACTTTTAACACGCGCTCTTACGAGAGACTACCGAAAATTGTGATTTTTACCAATAAATATCTCAATTTCCACGTGGTAAAACCTTCCAAAATTTATTACACACGTATATATGACATCAAAGAATACGTATTCAAATTTTCAACAAAATCTTAAGAAAACGATAAAACGATAGAACTACCTTAAAGTTATTTTTTCAATCCTCCCGTACGTGACAGCCGCACCGAACGACAGGAGCGATGGGCGACGTAAAAAATGATGATTTCCGTTCATCCATCAAAAAATTTAACGACAAAAATGATCGCGCGAATCTCGTTTTTTCGATGAAACACATTCATGTCCAAGTTTTTTTTTTAATTTGCAAACGATATTTTTCACGGTAAAACGTATCGAAATTTATCCAAAGACCGAATCAAACGTTGTACAACATCGTTCGTTAAATTACAAGTTTTCGAATCATACTTTCTGCCGTTGGATTATTATATTAAATTATATTATTATTATTATTCAAAAAATTATTATTTATATTGTGGCTATGGCTCTCAAAGATCCTCCCGTTGGAACGCCACAGAGTGGGAGACCGTTGTATCGTCCGATCAATCGGAAATTCAGCTGAAAATGAGCGTGGAGAGCGAGATGATTGTTTGTTCGAGAACAATCGCGAGAGCTCGTCGATTCGACAGAGAATTTCAGCTTAAATTCATTTCAATGTTTTCCCTCGCGTGTCTCGCGTCCCTCGCGTGTTTCACGGGTCCGAACGGTCCAGCGGGTTCCAGACTGCGAGGTCTTTCATGCAGACACTGTTGTGACTCTCTCCCTCTCTCTTTTCCTCTCTTTTCTACCGCCATTCTACCCCATGAACGCTCGATTTAATTATCCAACCGATTGACTCAATACACACGTTTGTGAAACGCAAACGCAGCCACGTTCGTCCCAAGTTAATGGCGCCTAAACTGGCGAGTTGTCACTTGAAATCGTCGATCTGTGCAAGGCACAACCGCGACATCTATATCGTTGGCCGAGGACGCGTGCTGCTGGCCGCGGATCTTTGCCTTGAACGCCACTGTATCGGTCGTTTCAGAATCGAGGGTTCTTTGTTGGGACTCTGATTCGAAATGACCTTCGTAGCCGAAAAGTCGTCGGACGGTTTTCGATCCAACGAACTTGAGCAGAGTTATCGATTATCGCCGTTTGGCCGATAGATCAATAGCTCATCGCGATTTGGCGGTGCAAAAAAGTACCCGAGTATACTTTTCGTCTTGAATTTCCGTCACAATCGCAACTTTGAATCGTATCTACGTCGACTTCCGGGACACCCTGTACATACCATGACACTCCTGATGATTGTACATGTAGATACAGAAAGAGTCTACAGTCGCTCTACCGTCTCGCTGATGCGAGTCCAAGGTCATCGAGATACATCCATTTTTCGTCAAATTTAAATCGTACACCGGATGTGACTTTATCAGATCGATTGACGGACTTTTCCTTCGTTTTAAGCTTCAGTGCCACGTCTGTAGTAAGATTATAAAGCAAAATGGAGAATGAAAAGAAATCATTACAATCATCTCGATGATGATAAGCAGCGAGGTCAAGACGAGAGAGCTGAAAGTTCCGTCGTTGTAACTGAAAAATCGAGCGCATCGATTGCATAATTTCTCCGTACACACTTGCATCAGTCGAGAAAAAAAATGCCTTCTCGGCGATATTCGTTAGAATTTTTAAAACAAAATCGCGGTCTAAAAGTTTTTGCACGAGTTGAAAAAAAAACATTCGCATCGTAACATTTCTACCCACATTTATAATTAGTTATCTTTCCGTCGATGAAAAGTCTGTCATTCGCTTTCCAGTGCGGAGGAGAATTTTATTTTTTACCGCGCCGAGTCCCACACCGCTCTCCAAAACCGTAAGATGCTCGAGACGACGAGCGTCTGCATGTATCGTTGCTGCAGCTAATTCTCGCCGCGATTGTTTGACAACCCGGCCGTTTAGCGAAACATCATACGCCCCCGTAAGAAATAAAGAAAAGGATCATTACCTCCGCGTACTTGGGCCCGAGACGCGAGAAATCTGCACGTGTCTTATCCGGAGAGCATTACATATAGGAGTCGGACATTCCGGTTGCCACCGGTATACCGTGCAACGTAATTCTCGTTCATTATACTCATATCGCGAGTTACCGCGCATTCATACCCGAAGAATAATATAAACGGACAATTCTCAATCAAGTTTTATGTCTTCCGATCCGAATCCAACCGTCTTACGCGAGATTTCATGATCGCGTCGTTGAATTTCTTTCATCACGTCGATCGTCTCGAACGTTCCGCGAACTTGACAGCGTAAGCGCCAGATGGCGCGAAAGTGCTGTTTCCCGAGAGATCCAAATTGCGATTATTCTCTACGGCCGATCGAAATTACGGCGTCCAAAAGTTGTATCCGATCGACCGGTATACCGTGCAACGTAATTCTCGTTCATCATACTCATATCGCGAGTTACCGCGCATTCATACCCGAAGAATAATATAAACGGACAATTCTCAATCAAGTTTTATGTCTTCCGATCCGAATCCAACCGTCTTACGCGAGATTTCATGATCGCGTCGTCGAATTCCTTTCATCACGTCGATCGTCTCGAACGTTCCGCGAACTTGACAGCGTAAGCGCCAGATGGCGCGAAAGTGCTGTTTCCCGAGAGATCCAAATTGCGATTATTCTCCACGGCCGATCGAAATTACGGCGTCCAAAAGTTGTATCCGATCGACCGGTATACCGTGCAACGTAATTCTCGTTCATCATACTCATATCGCGAGTTACCGCGCATTCATACCCGAAGAATAATATAAACGGACAATTCTCAATCAAGTTTTATGTCCCCCGATCCGAATCCAACCGTCTTACGCGAGATTTCATGATCGCGTCGTCGAATTCCTTTCATCACGTCGATCGTCTCGAACGTTCCGCGAACTTGACAGCGTAAGCGCCAGATGGCGCGAAAGTGCTGTTTCCCGAGAGATCCAAATTGCGATTATTCTCTACGGCCGATCGAAATTACGGCGTCCAAAAGTTGTATCCGATCGACCGGTATACCGTGCAACGTAATTCTCGTTCATCATACTCATATCGCGAGTTACCGCGCATTCATACCCGAAGAATAATATAAACGGACAATTCTCAATCAAGTTTTATGTCCCCCGATCCGAATCCAACCGTCTTACGCGAGATTTCATGATCGCGTCGTCGAATTCCTTTCATCACGTCGATCGTCTCGAACGTTCCGCGAACTTGACAGCGTAAGCGCCAGATGGCGCGAAAGTGCTGTTTCCCGAGAGATCCAAATTGCGATTATTCTCCACGGCCGATCGAAATTACGGCGTCCAAAAGGTGTACCCGATCGTTGTCGTATTTCCCCGTGCAACGCGGGTGAAAAATAGGACGGGCCGAAACTTTTGCCCGCCATTGTATGTATACACTCACACATGTTACTATACATGTACATAATATTGCTCCGGTGATGAGTGACTCACTGGCAAAACGTTTCGTGGCAGGTCGCGAGTGCCACGATTCTTATATCCGTCATGCGGGCCGTCATCGTCGTCGGCGACGACGTTATACGAGTTGGCGGATAGTCGGAGCCACCGCACTGCTTAGGTTAGATTGAACGTAATGTGCCTCTTCCTCCGACGCAGATATAAGCAGTCACGGTCACCACGCGCTTCTCCACCCGTGTGTACACACACACAAATGTAGACGGGTGCAACATCCAGTTTTATCGTGTACACACGCGGCATTCGTTCGCTGTAAACCCTCTACGTCATCTCAAAGCTTTGGTCGCCATAATTACACGAGAATTCATTATTCGACATAGTATTACAGCGATCATAATTTCGTAACTTCTCTTCATCGAGTGACGAACAAATATGCCACAATGTGTACGACATCTGACCTTGGGTACAGTCGAAATTTTCGTACACAAATAAACGATACCCAAAAAACAAATCAATGTTAATCATTTGTCGAACATCTT
The DNA here is from genome assembly GCA_959613375.1 of Heteropelma amictum. Taxonomy (NCBI): domain Eukaryota; kingdom Metazoa; phylum Arthropoda; class Insecta; order Hymenoptera; family Ichneumonidae; genus Heteropelma; species Heteropelma amictum. Next base: position 27,715,795 of record OY390720.1, on the reverse strand, counting down.
CAACCTCTCTCTCTCTCTCTCCCGCTGGAGCAGAGTTCCGAACCCGGAAGCACTCGCCAGTGGTTTTTTTTCGTCATTCTGTATGATTTTTTCCGACACAAAGATTCCTTGGAAAAAAAGCTGGATCGGACGTTTCACACGTCGTCTCTGTGCCTATAAATGTTGATACGAATTTTGCACTATTGTCCGTTACGCGATGCAGCTCGTGGGAAAATAAAAACTCCTTGCGTCATACAGGTACATGGTGTGTGTACGGAGGATGAGCTCTGACCGCCGGGAGATAAGAATGAAAAGTTCGAGACGCGCCAGTGGGCGTCGTGCATAGTGTTTTATTATCTGAGATGCACAGTCGGTGACATGTATACAATATACTGTATATACAAGTATTTATATATATATAACAGTCAAGTGTACAGGAATGGAGAGTCGGGTGGACGACACAAGGGCTTGTATAGACGGGAAACGATCGGGGTCACTGGTTTTCATGTACGTCACATATGCGTATATATATAATATCTACGTACATATATATATATATGTACAAAGATATATATATTATCCGCGTATGTCACCCCGGAAGCGCGTCACTAATGGTTTTCGCTCTCTCTCCCTCTCTCGAACGTCGCGATAGAGACCATCGTGGACTCGTTTTATATTATTCGGGGATCGATCGGCCGTCCGTGTGTGTACATGTGTCGCGAAGCTTTCATCCCTGCAATACACACACGTAGCGTCTCGCTCACCGCCTCAACCTTGCCGAGTTCATTTCGTCCCATTTTTTTCCCGAAATACACCCCCCGCAGCCCCCGTAGTCGCGCCTGTAATAAACTCTTCATTGTGCTCGATTTTTCCCTCTTCCGCATCAATACGTAACATGGATTACGAGACACGATTCGCGACCTGGACCAAGTTATCATCGATTGGGAGAAACGAGAAGGCCGAAGGGAACTGCGAAACAACGCGCGCGCACCTTTTCGAATTCTATGATTATTCTCACGCGATGCCGAGCGCGTGAAAGGATAATGAAAAATCACGTCGATTTTAAAGACTTCGAGAGGTGTAGTTGTTTTTATGAAATTTGTTGTTTTACGTGAAATTATCTGCGTGTTCGAGCTACGATGATTCGCTCGATTTAGGTTTCTTTGTGCAAATGCACCGCGATGCAAATTAATCAGGCATTTTTCGCAATTATCGAATGTATTTTCTCACCTCTTGCACACGCACACGTGGATGGGGAGACTTTTTGTGCGGCTACCTGGTTTATGTATGACCACGGAATATCAAATATACACGCATACGTACAGGTGCAAAAGCTCGAGATGATATTCGACATCATGCACACGCGACACGGCCTGTGTTTACTCAACTGGGGCTCAATTGACCGCGACCCCGTTCTAAAGAGACCAATTTCCTTCTCAAAGCTCTCCCGGAAGTTTCTTCTTCCATCACGGGATTTCCGTAATCTCCGGCGGAATATCATGCGAAAAAATCCGAGACAAGAGAGAACAAGTGGCCGTGCGCGTTTTTTGTTTGTATCTTTTATACTCCACACGGTCCATATACGATGGACCATGGATGGAGATGAACTCGAGAAAACGTGCAGAAAAAAACCATCACCGCGATAAACAACGACTTTTTTTTTCTTACGTACCTCAGAATTTAAATCAAAATAGATCAAAATACCCTCGTGGAGTATCTCAAATCGCTCTACAAAAAGGCAATTATTTAAGCAAAATGTAAGCGTAGAAATTGGGAAATAACTGCGGAATTATTTTTTCAGCGATTTTTTTTCCTTTGTCACAAATATTCGTTAAAGCTACAAAGAAGAACGAATTTTTCGTCCTCTATATCCAAATCAGATGAGTGCAATCTGTATGCCTCGATCGTCGCGGGATTTGTTTTTGTTGTTGCTCAAGCGTTTGATGCCTATCGTCGCTGTTGTCGCGAGAGTTCGTATATTCCGTGCATAAACACGCACTCACGGCCCCGCGACAGACTGCCGGTCGCCGACTTTCCGGTTCGATCCGGACAGCTCGAGACACTCGACTTCATGAATGAGCTCTCGAACCGAACCATACTGGCACGGTGAATCACTAACCAAATCAGTCTTTCACCGGCGATGATCTTGCTCTCTTTTACGGCTGCACCCCGCACATTTCGCTACCGCGTAACTCTTTGGCGCACAAACTGTAAAAAAAAAAAAAAATCTACAAAATAACCGTGGACGTTTTTTTTTCTCTGGAATCATTTTTCTCCCCCGAGCGCGCATAATTCATTTTTTCCGTTCGTTTGCCATTCGACGTTTCGCAGATCAGCTCGCGTTGATTAAAAAATATTCCATCGCCAGATTTTCGCGCGAATAAACATATGTTTATCGTCGAGAGATTCGAACGTCAAACAGTGGAAAAGTCGGATTGTGCAGGAAATTCCGGATCGTAAATTACGCCTCCGCTTTTTCATTCGACGAAGTCTCGATGGCTTCTTGTATAACAAACCGAGTCTCGACTAAACTGCATCGATCGACAAATTATTAGCTCTCCCATGTGATATTTTGTTGATTATTTTCACGCAAAGTTTGCGCGATAACAATCGAGATATCAACGAGGTGAACGAACGTGTCGTTTGGCGCCGGCGGTGTCTGGCAGCAAGCACAAGACGTCTGTATAGTATCGCATTGTACAAATACACATTTTCTTACGCTCTTGGCAGAAGAATTTCCAATTATCTTCAAAGACCATAAATTAAAACGTAAAAATAAATGTCGTGCTCCCTATAGTCGTTCCAAGTTGGCTCTCTCTCGCTCCCTCTCTCTCTCGTTCTTCAGATCTCAAGAAGAGGTTTCGAACGAGCCAAGATCGGAGAATAATCGAAATCACCCTTTTTTTTGTTCTCCATTTCGTTCTCGATAAAAGGCGCATTTACCAGTTTTTTTGATAATAAAAAAGCCGATTGCGAGTCCGCAAGTGTGCATGCGTGTGCAATGAAATTCCGCATGAAATGCATATGCATATATGCATGTAAACAGAGAGCATGTACACACGTGGTACATACGAACGTGAAGTAATTGTAGTTGGGCGAGAGTATACGTATATTCCCTCTCGTACTTGGACGCTTCCGGTGCATGATATATGACGTTTTGTGTTTGGCCAACAACTGTCGCGGCACTCGAAACGCAGCCATTATTCCTGATAAACTTCATTCGAAAGCTATTTCGAAAATGGGTTTGTTCGCAACGGAGCATTTGTTGATGTTGGAAGCTACACGCGACGAGGAGAGACCTTGCTTCGCAATTAATCGTCCATTTGAGTTCCGCGATGGGCCTTCCGCTCTCTCCCTCTCTCTCTCTCTCTTCAATCTATTCTCCGTCTTTCTTTCCTCGATTTTGCCATTCCAATGTCAGCAAATGATGCATTGAAATATTCGCAGTAAACGAATAAAATACAAAAAGAAATCTATATTAAATTCAGCATAAAAGCCGTTGGATGAGATGAATTTTGTTGGCTCATCTGAAAAATCGATGCCTCTGTCAGAAAAAAGACGAGGTTTGCCGCTGATGTTCCTCCTACGCTCTTGCCTAACCTTTGAAACTGATGTGCACAGCGTAACATTGCAGTATCAGTCCTTCCTATTTTGCATTTGCGAGAGGGATGAGGAGGGCATTACATGATTTAAAAATATCTCTATAAAGATGATTTATCGTTAGATCGGAGACGGAATTGCCCTTTGAACGCGTTACGGTGTGCAGCAAAGTTTTATGCGCTCGCTCGTGTATATATGCACGCATACATAGACAGGGTGTAAACTTATACAAGACACGTTGACGGCCGACGGATAAACGTGTGTCGGAGCAAAGCACACGAGATTGGCGCAAGGCCAGTCCTCTGTGTATTGCGTAACTTCTCTATAAGCATCGGCAAATTGGCCGAGTTGCGACAAGATATGCTGCACTCAAAAGTATCATGTGCATACTACATACATTTTTTTTCGCGCACCTATATAGCTGTAGATGCCGACTCACTGACACACGATATTCAAATATTACTTACGGGTATAAATATTATAGGATATTGCGGATGTGTGTGGGTCTGATGTATGCCATGTCCGTCAGAGAGATAGTGGACCGAACGGCAGCATCTAGTGGAGAATGTAAATTTTGGTACAGAGCCAAACACTACAGAGAGAGAGAGAGAGAGCTCGGGGAAACGCGATAGTATTTTTTACAAACATTTTTGCGGCCATCGACATCACCGGAAGTCCCTGCATTTTGGCCTCAAATACCCTCAATTCTTGCGACACTCAAACGCTCTTTGAATATTTTCTTTCAATATTACAGATAACATCTAGCAGGTACATAATGTTTTATTCATCGTAAATCGGTTATTATTAATGTACAAGTTATTGTTCGTTACGGTTCTATATGCTGATTCGATGAAAATTTGAGGCTCTGTAAGTTCGCGGGATACGCGAGCTTGCGGAGCTTTCTTTTGTTCGAATTGCCAGCGAATATTCGTTGGTTTTCGTTAACGCAACTTTGGATGACTGTTTACGATCGACGGAGCATATTATGAGGTTGCTTGTGTGTCAAGCCGTATAAAATTACCCGGGGACGTTACCGCACTATAGATCGTCGAAAGGAATTATACGCGGCGACGGAGCTGAAACCGAATACGCATCTCTCAGCCAACAGGATGATATGCATATTGGAAAAAAATATCAACGGCCATACTTGACATTCGCATGTAAATCATAATTGAAAGTTACGCGAGTGAAGAACATTCTCGTCGATTTTCCAGCCTCGAATTTTTTTTTAAATCAATACTCTATTTCCGCGCACCTCGTCGAGGCTCAGTGCACCGAAAGGGGCACATCCCGCGCTATTTACGTTATTTTTTTCATTTTTTCATATTTTCAAAACATTCGTTTTATGCTTCATTCGTCAACAAGTTTCTATCGTCGACTTGGGTTTTTTGTTTAAATTCACTCAATGGAACGTACGCTCTTGGGGTTCCTTCTAAACATATATCGTTTTTTCGGAAAAATTCGTGAAAAAATATCTAAGCACCTACAGTTTCCATCCCCGGGCGTGCGAAAATTAGAAATAAACAACCGCCGAGGAACGGGAATGTTACTGCAATTCGAGTGCGACGCTATAGAGTGAAGGAGAAGGAAAGGTGGAGGGTAACGAGAGAGAGAGAGAGCTCGCGTCTATACGCTTGACGATCGTATGGGAAGAGACAGACAGGGTTGCCGGTAGCTGCCTCGTATTCCCTATCTGGTATAGCCCAGTATAGCCCAGTAACACAGATCGTCCTCACCCCGGTGGATCAGGGGGTCGTCTTAAAACTCGCTTCCTCCCTGCCCTCTTTGTACTCCTCTACACAACACGGAACGCGCAAGCTCATTTACCTCCGGACAGCCCGGAGAACTCGAGTGCCGTACATGTAAATGTACCATATCCCTATACATGTATACACGCACCGGTAGCAATAAAAGAGTGACGTTTGTAGCGGCGCGCGGCTCGAGCTTGCGCTGCTCGCCGTTCGCGCGTTGCACGGTAGAGCGCGCGCACCGTCTCCTACGATTCGATCGGTAGTGGGGGCACGGGAGCGGCTCGTTAAAACACAGAGTGGGGGAAGAGAAGGCGAGAGAAAGAGAGAGATGAGTAGCGATGTATCGGGGTGGCGCGCAAGCTCGCAACGGGGTGCGCGCGTCGCGTCAGCCAAGACGCGGGGCATGCGACCGGCGAACAAAAAGGGCGGAAGGATCGAGCAGGGTCTCCTCAGGCCGGTAGGCGCTGGACGAAGCGGCTTTGTGACAAGATGGCCGACGATGCACGCGAGACGCGACGATGTTGCGGCGTTATGAAATTGAGCCACGATCGGCCGGGCGGGAGAGAGCGCGAGCTTCCTCCCCCACCGCCCGCCCCCGCCGCCGTGAGACAGCGTGTGCGGTACCGGGTTAGCGACGATAGAGCGAGAGAGGAGAAATTTAAGCTTGTCCCGTTGGTGGGGGACGCACTGGTCGATGATGCCGGCGCGGTCCTCGACGACGCGAAACGCCAGTCAGTCTCTCTGGTCCACCCGAAGCCGCGACGCAAACTCCTTTCACATCGAACACCGCACACGCCGCAGCCATGGGTGACAAGGTTTGTGCGACAATATCATCGAAGAAAGGGCATTGAATATCGAACAAAATAACAGAGAGCGAGCGAACGTTGTTGAGAGGACGAAGCGATATCTCCCAGCTTGTAGATCCGAGAATATACGCAATTTCGCGCGATTAACTCTGTCGAATCAGTGTGAGTGTGTAAATCTTTCTGCCTGTGTGTGTGTGTGTGTGAAAAAGATGTAGGAAGAGAGTGTGACAGATCAAAAGTCGCGCTGCCCTCGTCTCACGCTATTATTTCGTTCTCGAAGCATATATCTTCTCTCTGATTTTAATATGCCATATTACGCTTAGATCCTCATATTTCCGTTAGTCAGAGCGAGAGTGAATGATGGAAGAACGATTATGAACAGGGGCTCGTACAAACATGCATAAATATATATATAGAGAGACGCGCTAGCGTATCGATGTGATTAATAATGGGATAAAACGAGATGATTGGGTCCGTTCGTGACAAGTGTTTTGATGCCAAGTGACATCGTGAGATTAACTTCGAATTGGAAGAGACAGGAAATGCTGATCGATGAGTCGTCAATTTTTGTGCTTTGATAATTACGTATATGCATATCGGTGTTTCGAGTCTTATCGTGAATAATCGGCAGCAATCTTTCGCGTCGAATATCGCAATACTCTCTGGTCGCTTGAAATCTCAGTGAAGAATTATCGTGAGTCGGTAAAAAAATCCGTGAAAATGTTAACGAAAGAAAAGCCGAGAATGTTGGTGACAGCTTTGAGTTTACGGTTACGCGTACGCGGGAGGGAGGCGCGCCGATATCGAAGCCAGAGTGGGGAACCGCTCGGTCGACAGCAAAGACGGAAGTAATCTGACATGCGCTATTGTATTATGCAGTAAGATTTTGCTATACCGTTCAGGAATTTTCGGGGAAAAAACAAGTATATACGCGTACACACGCTCGGGCGGAAGTGTGCCGAAATATGCGAAAAAAAAGTGACCAATGCCAGGTATTCTCGTTTGGCCAAACTGGGCCGGTGACGCTTGCGAAAATCGGCCGATCCTCGTGTTTTAGGTTTTTCCGGAAGACTTTTCAAATATCGTCGACTTACCGTTATGCTTTCGTAATTCAAGAATAAACCGCGAGAGAATTCAGCTAAACCTTCTCGAAGCTTCGTCCCACGGTTTATGAAGACCTTTTCCCTCGTCTGTTCGATGAATATTTTCCGTAGATACACACCATAATCCACCATAGGTGCATGCAATGATTTCGCAAACGCGCAAAAATCCTACTCGGGTTGACAAAGATGAGAGAGCCCGCGAAGCCGAGTACGAGTAATCGAGAGAACGATGAAGCGTTGGAACGGTTAAATAGTTGCCGAATAATCAGTTTCTTAATCCATGTATGTGTGTGTTTAGAAGATGAAAAAAGAAAAAAAACACGAGTAAAGAGGGCGGTGAATACCACCGGAGGGAAGCTTCGATCGACGGTGAGACTGAGAGGGTGGGGGAAAGAGGGAAACCGAGAGATGGTAAAGGGTGAAAGAGTCAGGGAAAACGGCAGTCGGAAGGGTCGGATTGTTGCGTTGCCTCGGAAATCTCCCGGTTTCTCTCTTTCTCTTATTCTCTCCTCCGTCTCTCTCTCTCTCTCTCTGTACCTCTTTGGACTCTTCGCGTTCACCCTCCCTCTTTCGGTATGACGGTGTTGGCGTATAACAGTCCCTTTCCTCCCGATGGTGCTTCGCAGTGATCATCTCCAACAGTGCCGATTCTTCCGGGGTACAGCCTCGAGGAGAAGCGAGAAGGTTTTGAAAAGTCAAAACAACGAGAAATTTGCGGAGAGGCGTATGGTAAAAAGCCTACCGAAGCGGCCCGATCCAATTTGTACCTTCGACCTTGCCGGGACTTTCGCCGAAGAGAAAAACAACAAAAGAAAAAGAAACTTAACGAACGATCATGGTAACTTGGGCAACGCTTAGTCCGGCACGTGACGCAGTCGATAGAGAGATTTTATCTCGCGCTCGTCCCCTTTCTTTTTTTGTTTACGTTCGTTTGCCGCTACCGTAGTTTCTTCGACTTTGTCGGCGCTTCTGCTGGACATTCTCGTGTCCATTTTGAACGCTTCACACCCTGTTTTTAGGCAAATTAGTCGCAGTTTCTTTTTTTTTTCATCCTCGTCTCTTTGCTGCGCAAAGACGATCGAGCGAGATTCCTGGTTTCCTACAGTGCTACGGTAGATATAGTTGGTTCTCAACCCGGAAACTGAATATTTTTTGTCAAAGATCCGAAATCGTGATGCGGGAATGTGGGGGAGGGCGCGACTTTGTATCGTCTCTGGGAAGAGACTCTCTGGTTAACGAGACCTTTTTTTTGTCGCACAGATCCGCGGGTTCGTTCGCGCCAATAATATTTACGAGAAAGATTGTTTTTTTTCCGCCGTGTTGCATTCAAATTTCGGCAGGCGACAAATGATCTATTTTGAACTTTGGGTATTTGCCGACCGGCGCGGTAATTCCTCATTACATTTACAAGAATGTCCTTGAAGAGAAAGAGAAAGAAAGACAGCAATCCCGGGTCACCCGGGATCATCGGCAATCCCGGCCGGTACCTCCCCAGAGGATAACGTCATCAGGCAAAATCAATCAATTTTGAACGCGTGGGACGCGTGCATTTTATTCCCTTCTTATTTATCGCGATCTGCCCCGAATAATCGTTATATAAATAGAAAACGGCACAACGGAGAACCGCCGGATCTCCGTCCTTCCATCATTGCTACTCGAACAACAATTTTCTCATTAAAAAAATCTACGCTCGCAGAAGAATCCATCCGACAATAATTTCATTGTAATTGTAGTCATTCGTCAGAGCAACCTTCTCGGTATTTCAAAAGTAAATTAATCGATCGGGGTGTCTTCGAAGCTCTCTGCGTCTCCGCGAGTGTGCGTGTGTGTAGAGAAGCGATCACAGAATAAAAGAAAATATTACAAGCGACACGAGTAATTTGATTAAAGAATTCATTCGAACGGTGAGAGACTCGCGGCCACAGTTGACACAGCGCCTGCATTCTTCGGACGCGCTTGGCCGACGTTTCCTCAATTCATCACCGGAAGTTTCTCGAAACCGCAAATTGCAAATTGCCCGGCGAGAAAAAGCGTTCGTTATCGCGCATTATCGTTTCCCGTTTCTCACTTTTCTTTCTTCCGATTTGAACTCCATCCACGAAAAAACCGCATTTCGTCATGCCCCCTGTATCACGTTTGCTCAACCTGCGCCGATACTTTGTGATCTCGTCGATATCCGGAAATGGGCACGGCGCGCATCCACTCGGGCGTTTTTCATTTTTTCTTCTCGTGCGAAGCTCGAAAAACGTATTCATCGGAAACATCGAAGCGTCGAACAACGACGAAGCTCTTGAAATTGCTTTCGCATTTTTTTTCACACACACACACACACACGGTTAACGATTCGTACAACACTTTGGCCGACTGTGAGCCTTCGATGCAAAGAAAAACACGTGTACGTACATCCGAAATTACTAGGCTGCACATACACGCGCACACACACGTATATATGCATAGATATTAAACGTTTCGTCATCAAGGACGTGTAACCGTCAATTGGTAAGGTCGTTCCTTTTAAGAGGCCCTTTACCGCCCCGTTTTCTATTCATTCAAATCTTATCAACGATCGTCACGTCCCTCTCTTTCCGCGTCTCTCTTTCTGCATAACATTTCCGTCTGACTAGCGCAACGTTCCCTCTGCGGATAAACTAGGCGATATATTCAATCCGTACCGTCATATATATTCTACCGTCAACGCGTTTCAGCTACGTTCGATGATTTCAAAAGCGCATACAGGCAAACTCGTATAGAAAAATGCAGCGTTTGGCTCTGCGCGTTCTTCCAGAGTTTTATTTCTCTAATTTTTCCCTATTTTTCTTCATTTCTCGTTGTCTCTGCATCCAACGTCAATCTCGTCGATGGAATTTCCTCCGATCGGAAAATTGATGACGATTCGATGACAATTCGAATCGATCGACGATTGATGACTTTCCCTCGACAAATTTGGACGAAATTTCGAAAGTTGTCGAGTTAAAATCTGGACATCGTTATTTAACAACGGCGTCGTTTTGTTCTTCACTGATTTATTTGTTTTTTTTCTTTCGTCTTTTTTCAAACTAGAGGTGTTTGTATTTTCGTGCGGAACAATGACAAAAAAGAGTGAAAAAGTGCCTACGTGAATGTTGAAGAAAAAAGTCGAAGTGTTTAACGCGGCTTCAAAGAGTCTCGGATGATTGCGCGATGATTTCGGATCGAAATTAAATTTCTTCATTTCTGCGTGCAATCGTTAATGCTTCGTGTAATCGGCATAAAAATCCTTTTTGCCGCGGGTCTATGGTTGTTGCATTATCGGCCTCTTTCCCATTATTCTATTCGTCTAATTTGTGTGCCCTCGTGTAAACGCGATCTTGAAAGTTTCGAGTTACGCAACGGCGTTACGGGGCTCGTCCATCCCAGTGTGCTGACGCGCGTAACGCACACAGCGGCGACATGACGAACCAGGATCTAGTGCATTTTAAACGAGTTTAAGCAACATTCAAAATTGATAAAAAATGCGAGATGATTGACAAAAACATTCAGCGGGATCATTACGATAAAAATGATCGTATTACGTAGGGGAAAATGTAAACACACGTGAGTCATAACTGAAATAATGCGCGAGGAGTATGCGGCACCCGACAGTTGTTTCGTCGATGAAAAAATACGTATTTACATGAATATAAAGGGTGTTGAAAAAAAGTCGACGTCGGTAATGCAGGGTTGGAACTCGTTGTCGTATAAAATGTACGTAATCGGCCGAACGAGACGCTACGTTGTTCAGGGCACCCTGTATATGTGAAAAACGAGGGTTGAGGACTCTCGTTGAAATTGGAGGGAGTCGGAGGGTGCGTGGTTATTTTTACATCCCCGTATGCAGCGTGGATGTGTTTGCATATGTGTTGGCAAGAGCGAGAGAGGGAGAGGGACGGAAAAAGGCAGCTGGTTGAGGGTGGCGTTGGTAACAGCCAAAGTCGGACCGAGGGCCGCAGACTAGATGGCGCTTAGAGCGGCGCGTTCGCCTCCTGGAGCACCTATCGATCCTACCCTATTTATAATTCATCTTACATTTCGATTCGTCACGATGGAACTTCCATTTTCGTCCTTTGCTTCCCTCTTGTTCGACAGATACGCGTATATGTGTGTGTGTGTGTTGGCTAAAATACACGGTACGTGCCAAGTTCGATATCGAGAGTTATTTATACACGCGTATAAATGTAACCATCAATTTATACGCAAATGAATCGATGTGCGACGCGTATGTCGCTACTCTTTTTCCCACCCTGAAAACTCTCTGGATTCGATGGAAACAATTCGGAATTGTGTGAACTCGTCTTTTTTACGGTTGCAAAAAAGAATTGTTTGAAAAATTGTCGTCATTGTAAACGCAGAAACCCAATGTTTGCTCGAATGTTTTTCTTTACTCGTATCGTTCGAGTCGGTTTATTTTCGTCGTGAGGAAAATTCGGGAATTTTGTATCTCGATGCAAACTTATTCATAATTGATCTTAGATTCCGAGTCGGTGGGATAACGAAGAGTCTATTTCCGTCTCGTATAATGAAGGGCTCCAACGTTCCACCCACTGCTACACGCGGTTGCGTTTCTTCGCCTTTTTATACATGTATATATAATTTTTTTTCTCCTCATCTCGTTATTTTTACTAGAGTCAGCAAAAAGGAGAACGATTGACAACGTCGTCGTGCAGCGGAATAAAAATAGGCTTGCGCATAGACACCTCCTTCTTGAGACTCATTACCTCGTTACATTTGCTTTAAACCTCCCTTTTTTTACGTCATATATGCAGCTCGGGCAAAAGTATCGGGCGCATCAAATAATTCCATATATTCGGGGATAATATCTAGGAAGCCGTTAATACGAAAATTTATGGTCTCGGCTTGTTGAAAATCTGTTGACTCTGTATCGATCTATCGATACCATTCGCTCTGATAATTAATTACTCGTAAACTACAATGATGGCACAGACGATTCGAGGATTCATTTTAACTCGTCAACTTTAATGAATCATTAGAGAATTCATTTTCATTATTCTGGTGTACAGAAAATTATTGAAGGTGCTTCATTTCTGTAGCCAAAGCTGTGCGTATTCGTCGCGAGCGTTTATATCTTTCTTAATCAGCGAGTCAACAAAAATGTTCAATTCGCGCAAACACCGAAGAAGTCAACGCCATTAATTATTCCGAGGGAAATCCGTGTCTCTTCTCAGTGCTTGAAAAACTAGAGATTAGAATTGTATCAAAGTCGAGGCAACTCGATAACGATTTCTTTAATCGTCGTTTCATTTTTTTTTCTAAATTGATAAAAAGTTACGTTTCCGATATTTAAGTTCTTTATTTGTATTCAAAAGTCACTCATTTTCGGATAGAGGGAAGTTTTCTCGGAGGATTTTTCATCGAAAAATAGATAACTCGATCGAGTAAATCTTTTTTCTCGTGCGAGAGTGAGATGAAAGAACGGGAAAGCAGCGGAGGAAGAAACAATTAGTTTGTTTTTAATCACCGCACCTTGAAAGACTTCTGCTTAGGCATTTATGGGTCTTCGGTTGAGCCAACCATCATTTCCATCCCTGTGCGTGAGGGTGACTTTGTCGTGAATCGCGCGTATACTCGACGGTCATTGGCCCACCGTTTTATCCCTCTCGATCTTTCGTGCTTTTTTCCGAGCTCGAATGAAACTTTTTCTTTGTGATTTTCCATTTTTTCTTTACGACGATATTTTATTTTCTCACGTCGCACCCTGGCATGAGAAATCCTCCCGGCAATCGGATCTTCGCGGTTGCGAAAACCACGTCAACGTGACAAACATCCGTGCGGATGTGTCTAGCGGGAATGTATAATTCAAGCCATCATTGCGAGGAACTCGATTGTCATTCAGTTTTCATGCGCGAATTTTTTTCTCTCTCTCTCTCTCTTTTTCTCCCTTGGCTGTGTAGAGAATGAAATACATATTTCAATCTCTTCTCTCATCATCTCATCGACCAGTCGACCATCACAGCAGACGCTTTGACAATTGCGCGCACTCGCGTGTATCCGTCCGAACGCGGTTGTGCGAACAGTAGGCATGAACTTTGCGTTGGGGTTTGCAATTGTGCAGGCCCGTGTTTTCGTAATTATCGAGTGGATCGAGGTGTACTTTCTGAAAAATCTCATTTACCATCAGGAACTACAAAGATCGTCGGAAACATGGAGGAAATCGTTGCATTCAGTATTTTTTCTTCATTTTGGATTTTCCTATTTCTATTATCTCTGTCTCTCATCATCTCATCGACTAGTCGATTGTCATAGAGTCTTGCAATTGTGCAGGCTCCTGTTTTCGCAATTATCGAGTGGATCGCGGTGTACTTTCTGAAAAATCTCATTTACCATCAGGAACTACAAAGATCGTCGGAAACATGGAGGAAATCGTTGCATTCAGTATTTTTTCTTCATTTTGGATTTTCCTCTTTTCTATTATCTCTGTCTCTCATCATCTCATCGACTAGTCGATTGTCATAGAGTCTTGCAATTGTGCAGGCTCCTGTTTTCGCAATTATCGAGTGGATCGCGGTGTACTTTCTGAAAAATCTCATTTACCATCAGGAACTACAAAGATCGTCGGAAACATGGAGGAAATCGTTGCATTCAGTGGTTTTTCTTTATTTTGGATTTTCCTCCGTTTTATTATCTCCCAGGCTCCCAAGTCCCAGGTCCCAGGTGCAGGTCCATGTTTTCGTAATTATCGAGTGGATCGAGGTGTACTTTCTGAAAAATCTCATTTACCATCAGGAACTACAAAGATCGTCGGAAACATGGAGGAAATCGTTGCATTCAGTATTTTTTCTCTATTTTGGATTTTCCTCCGTTTTATTATCTCCCAGGCTCCCAAGTCCCAGGTCCCAGGTGCAGGTCCATGTTTTCGTAATTATCGAGTGGATCGAGGTGTACTTTCTGAAAAATCTCATTTACCATCAGCAACCACAAAGATCGTCGGAAACATGGAGGAAATCGTTGCATTCAGTGTTTTTTCTTTATTTTGGATTTTCCTCCGTTTTATTATCTCCCAGGCTCCAAGTCCCAGGTCCCAGGTGCAGGTCCATGTTTTCGTAATTATCGAGTGGATCGAGGTTTACTTTCTGAAAAATCTCATTTACCATCAGGAACTACAAAGATCGTCGGAAACATGGAGGAAATCGTTGCATTCAGTATTTTTTCTTCATTTTGGATTTTCCTCTTTTCTATTTATTCTAGACGAAATCTGTATGGATAGTTGCATAGTCGCCCGGATGATTTCTTTTCGTCTATTAATTATTTATACCACGTCAAAATTCGTTCTTCGGATTACCTTGAAATCTCGCGTTCGGACTCTTTTTCGTTGCGCGCGATCCTAACCTCATTTCCGAGTCTACCGATTCATCGTAAAACTCTCGAATTAGTGATGCGTCTCGGAGAAAAACGAACACCACACGTGCAGCTCGTGGGAGCCTCTCACGAGGCCACCATAACTTTCGACGTGTGTTCTTTGGCAACGCTCGTACAATTTGACACACTTTTGCTACATTATATGATTTTTCGAAACATCATAAAGAATAAATAAAAATATTACTGATTTCGAGGGCATTGAGAAACACCTGGATGAGGGAAATTCCGTTGGGTAATTTTCGAAGCATATCGGACTTGCGATGTTTTCATTTACTGTTTTTTCTTCTAAATTTTGCGTGCCTGAGTTGGCAAATTTCATGTTTTTCCAGTCGATATTCTGCGAGCGAATTGAAAGCTCTTTTTGTCAATTTCATCACACAAATATCGTCCCAACGACATATTTTTCAAGTTGAAAAGTAATACGCGAGCTTACGACGATGATATTTCGATTCAGTTATCTCGATTGTTTTGTTCACGATATCCGTTGGCATCAAATTTCGTTGAGCCTGATTTGCACACGAATCAGAGTTCCACCCGACGCCAAACATCGACGTTGTTTGCTCTCTCGTTCTCAAAATTGTGTCCAACCACATAATGATCAATTTTCATGAAAATAAAACTGAATCATCACGTACTCGATGGAACGCATTCGAGCAGATCGGACGTTTCTCTACCATCAGAAACTTTTCAAGAGCGTTTCGATATAACGAACGTCGAGTTCACAAAATTTATCGTCCTACTATGAAGACAATTCTCACCCGAGTAAATGCACTTCATATTACTTTTCTCTTTCCGTTCCTCCTCTCTCTCTCTCTCTCTCTCTCTCTCGCCCTCTCTTATGCATGCAGAAAAGAGCTTGAAAAATCCTGAAAAGCATAAGCGTTGGCTTTTTGTCGCGGGAGAAAGGGTTTGGATGAGGAAAGAGAAACGAAAATAAAAAGACAGTGCAAGGATATATCGTGTGTGTGTATACATATATAGGACAAGAAGAAATAATACCCAGAGGGTAGGAAAAGAAGAGAAATGTTGTAAAGAGTGGAAAACCGCACGAGAGTTGGCGCCTGAGTTATATACGACAGTCTGGCGCTGGGGGGTGCAGGGCTGCGCGTTGGCTGCTGGTGCACGACCGACCGACAGCAGCAGCAGCGGCGGCAGCAGCAACGACAGTGCTTTGGGAAAGCTGAATCGGTGGCCTGGTTGGGTATTGATCCATAGACGGTGCTACATGGCTCCTGAAAGAGGGAGAGAGAGAGAGAGAGAGAGCGGAGAAAAGAGCAAAGAGCTTCGGTATATATACAGAGAAAACTGGCTGTGGATACCAGGGATTGCTCGGGTCAGGGGTGGCGGTTTTTCGAAGCTCGCATGCGCGAAGTGTATCTGCCATCGACCGCTCGAGCTTTTCGTCTCTCGTTCTCTCTCCTCGCCTCATTTCCTCTGCCGACTCTCTTCTGGTTCTCACTTTTTTCTCTTTCCCTCAGGTTCCTCGTACTCATATATCAGAACCGGTAATTTCGCACAGTCAACGTCTCATAACCCGAGTGATTTGTACGCTCTGCATTATATCCTCTCGGAAACGCTTCTCCCTCCCCTCTTTGTGATCTCTTCTCATACCAAAAATGATGATTATACAGCGGCTCGATCAAATCGTGGTTTATCCGAAAAAAGCGAACGACGCCTCGATACTTTCGTGGTATGGGACATTTTCAGAAACGGACGGTAGAGAGAAAAAATGAAAAGAAAAAGAGTAGGTTATCAGTTGAACAATGAAACTTGATTCTTGGTTAATTACGGATGTATCGTCAGCATCGTGCGCTGTTGTAGCGACTATTGTTGCAATTTCCGAAATTCTCCGAAATTTGACAAAACATTCAATGGAACAATTGCAAAAGTTGGTACTTCCGTCGAGTTTTAATGAGGCAAACTTCACCCTTGTTGCAAAGTCCCGACGCCGTATGTTAAAACCGATACTCCACGTGACAAAAAAAAAGGAATTTGCAGGGTAAATCGTAAAATGACGTTACGAAACGTAATAAGAATTTCGTTACAGCGTAAGCTGAATATGTGGCAGAAATTGATCGAAATGGGCAGAAAAATGTGCGTTGGCGCGCGATTCGGAAATTATACTTTACGGAATATTAAATTCCACCGAGACGATGAGCGTTTAATCGGTGGTTCGCGGCGCCGTGTATGCGCAATTACGACACCGCATGACTCTCGTACATGTGTATGTATATCATATTCGTTACGGGGAAGAATTGCCATTACGAGATAAACGCTCCTCTCGACCGCTTCCTCGTGGATTCGCGGTCATTGCGATGACACACCAGCCGCGAATTGGCACGGTGATGCGCGTACACACAACGTACTCCCACGCACGATGCGCCACAGTCCCTTCGGACGAATTTCATTTCAGCTTTTTTCATTTTGTCGAAACAAAAGTTTATTCGCGAAACTCGATGTCTCCTTAAAAAACACAACGACACTCGCGTGATAAATCATTAAACGTCGATTAATCATCGTGACAGACACGAGAATGGCCAATTCGACGTTAAACGCCCCGTACATTAGTTCGTGAATTTTATTGCCCCGAGAATATGTACCGTCAAAATCCTCGTCGTACATCTCTGTTACGTACGCAGAGTCAACCTCGTGCTTCTGTTCACGTGACAAAAGCGAGCAATGTAGTGTCCGCCAGAGGGGGCATAGGTTTTATACACTATATATGTATTAATTTACTCTCGCTATAACTCAACGTGAATTATATCAGAACTGCTCAGTACGAGATTGAGGCTATCCCTCTCACGTTTCAATACGTGGACAATTGTTACGAGTTTCCTTCGTACACACGTAATCTCGTGCTTTTTCTCATACACATATGGCTCTGCTGCATGTGCTCAGCCGGTATCGTAGATTCGACGGTTACACGTGGTAGTGAAAATTTTCAACCTCTATCGATTCACGCTTATGCAACGATATCAATCTCCGGCACTACATCGTTCCGTGGACGAAACTGAATCTGTATACAGAGAGCATTCAAAAATTCATTGCGATAAAACAGAATGCTCCATCAGCAGACCAATCTTCATGGATCGATCGGATTCCCGTTACGCTCGATTAACATCGTTTTGCGAACGGAAACGAAAAGACGTTCAAAGTACGTAAATTACGATGTACGTCAACGTGGGTATGTGTCCTTGAAACGTGCAATAACGTAAAATGGATCACACTCAACCGGAAGCTACACTCTTGCAAAAATATCGCGAGAGAAATCCTCGTACGAGTTTTCATATAATTTGGTACATGAAGAAAAAACAACGAACGAAAATAAAATCATCATCCACCCGCTGCGAGGAGGTCTGATCGATCGCCGCACGTCTTAGACTTTGTTTTTTTTTATATCGCGCTTTGAACACATTATTATTATTTTTACGAAAAGAAGGAACGTCAATCATCGCAATTCTCAGCGTCAGCGTCACAATGTTTTTTTCCTTCTTAATTTATTCTTCTTTCCTTGCGTCTCCTTCATCGTACATATTTTATTTTTGTTTCGCACGATTTTTTTTCCAGCATGGCCGGTCAGATTCATACCGGGTCGCCACATTACCCAACGTTCGCGACGACAACAAAACCGCGGATGGAATGTACAAGGTATCACCCCACGATTGTTCAAATCGTGTCGAGAGAAATTCAAACTCGATTTAACGTCGAGGCTCTTCGACGCATTCGTTCATGCCTTTGATATTTTATACACACGCCTCATCTTTCTTCTCCTCTTATCTTTCGAGAACACTCGACTCTTCTGCTCTTCGATCTGTTTGGACGTCTCCGATCTCGAGGAACGAAAAAAAAAACAACAAATTTTCGGCAGTTTTTCTGCCTCGCTCGCATGCTAATCGCTTAACCACTGGCTTCATTCAATTGCTTAATCAAGGAAATTTCGTACCTGAATTCGACACTCGTCAACGATAAATATTTTCCGATACACGTAATGGATTCTTCGACGTGTCTATTAATCATTAAATCGAATATACATGTACGAGTGCGTACAAAAGATCAGCAAACTAAAGTGGACATTTTTACGAATTTCGTCCACGAAGAGACTCGAATTACCTGTTCATCAATCTCGACCAATTTCTCTTCTTACGATGTGTTTTACGAGTAGACTGTCGTTCGGATTTAATCGATTGATGATTTTGACCGAAAATTAACCCCTGACCTATCACGCCCGCAACATCGAAGGTCGTGCAAATCCTGACATTTAACTCGGATGTATGCCAAAACTTGAATCTCGAGAGTTCATGTTCGATTCGACGTCAGCAACGGTACGATATTTCCAATTTTTTAATAACATCGAAATCAGAGCTTCGATCGAAAGAAATTGCCTTACCCACTTTTCTTCTCTCGCTCTCTTTCTCTCTTCTACTTCCTCCTGGTGCTGGTGGTCTTGTCACTTTCTGCGAATAATCTGGAGAACTGTTTTTTTCCAAACACGACGAATAATTAACACAAGTCACGATTTTTAGCAACGGTCGAACAACAAAAAAGCATCGACATTTTTCAGCAACGAGGGGAAAGTACGAAGGAATAATTTAATTCGGTGATGGAATCGTTTGATTTTTTTTTCGTTTTTTTTTTGTTGAAACCAAGGTTGAAGCAAAGTCGATGTGAATTGGTATTTAACCTGCGCGCTACTTACAAATGAATTTTCGTCGATGATCGATTCGATCGAACAAGCACGTATACGATCGGATCGCTTGACAATAATCTGAATGAAAAATTGGTGAAAATTTCGTTAGAAAAGCACGTTCGAAGTAGTCTATTTTTGATCAACGATCGTAGCGGTCGAGTGACTCGGCGAGTTAATGTTTTTTTTTCTTTTTCAACGGTCATAACACGAATAATTGTTCGTTTGCCATATGGGAACTTTTCGTTTTTTTTTTGTCGACGATTCCATGGGATCGAATGCTTTGATAAACTCATTGGCCGTAGTGCAAAATTTTCGAGCACGGACCAAACGAAAAATGAGCGTGTAGCCAGTCGGTGAGAATCGCGAAGTAACACTGAACTGCCGCAGCTGGATACAAGATCGAGACGAGCAGTAGCATAAAGTCCCGACTCGTTTTAATTGGGAGAGGGGTTAATAAGATCTGACTTATTAATTCGTATCATCTGTCTGGGCATAACAACGTCTTTCTTTTCATGTGTACGTTCCACAGTGTTTTCTCTTTACTTATTTCGTCCTCGATTTTGCGACACAGCAACACGGTGAAACGGTGAAATGTCTTCGTCGGTGACAAATTCTACAGCCTATAACAATCTAACCGTTCGAAAACGACTGACGAATCACTGGGAATGAAAAATGAGATAATACAATGGGAGTAAATAATGAAGTTTGTTTGCTTTTGCCTCCGAAACGAAAGCGTCCGAAATTGAATTAACTTTTTGTTTACTCTCGGGCGTAAATGAGACTGCTATTAATTTTCGAGAAAATATTGAAGATCCGCGCCAGAAAATTATCGCTACGTTATTTCCCAAGTGATTTTTCATTCGTATCGTAGAAAATTTGATCTTCTCCACAGTCGCTAAGCTTGGTTCTCTTTTTCTCAATTTTGCGTTATCCAGTCGCGGCGGAAGGCCCCAGCGAAGCGGAAGGGGGAAAATTTGGACGACTTGAAGCAGGAGTTGGATATTGACTTTCACAAAATCACTCCCGAGGAGCTCTACGAGAGATTTCAGACGCATCCGGAAAACGTGAGAAAAGAAAACATTCGAAAAAAATTTGTTGCCCGAATGACGATAAGTCTCTCACGTTCATTGTTTGAATCCATGTTTGTTCGAACGAGCAGGGCCTCAGCCATGCAAAAGCGAAGGAGAATCTCGAGAGGGACGGTCCGAACGCCCTCACGCCGCCGAAGCAAACGCCCGAATGGGTCAAGTTTTGCAAAAATTTGTTCGGCGGTTTCGCCCTGCTGCTGTGGATCGGCGCAATTTTGTGCTTCATCGCGTACTCGATTCAGGCATCGACGAGCGAGGATCCCAACGACGATAATCTCTATCTCGGTATTGTACTTTCGGCTGTGGTGATAGTTACGGGAATATTCTCGTACTATCAGGAGAGCAAATCGAGCAAAATAATGGAATCCTTCAAAAACATGGTGCCGCAATTCGCGACCGTGTTGAGGGAGGGAGAAAAAATGACGCTACAAGCCGAGGACATTGTATTGGGTGACGTGGTGGAGGTGAAATTCGGCGATCGCATACCCGCCGACATAAGGATCATCGAGTCGCGAGGCTTCAAGGTCGACAACAGCTCGCTGACCGGAGAATCCGAGCCGCAATCGAGATCGCCCGACTTCACCAATGAGAATCCGTTGGAAACGAAGAATCTCGCGTTTTTCTCGACCAACGCGGTCGAGGGCACGGCAAAGGGCGTCGTTGTTTGTTGCGGCGATCAGACGGTAATGGGAAGAATCGCCGGCTTGGCATCGGGGCTGAACACCGGCGAGACGCCGATCGCCAAGGAAATCCATCACTTTATCCATCTGATTACCGGTGTCGCCGTCTTCCTCGGCGTCACCTTCTTCGTCATTGCTTTTATCCTCGGTTATCACTGGCTCGACGCTGTTATATTCCTCATCGGTATCATCGTCGCAAACGTCCCCGAGGGTCTCCTCGCCACCGTCACCGTGTGCCTCACCCTCACCGCCAAGAGGATGGCGTCCAAGAATTGTCTCGTTAAGAATCTCGAGGCCGTCGAGACCCTCGGCTCCACCTCGACCATATGCTCCGACAAAACTGGCACCCTCACGCAGAACAGAATGACGGTCGCTCACATGTGGTTCGACAATCAGATTATCGAGGCCGACACGACCGAGGATCAGTCGGGCGTGCAGTACGACAGGACGAGTCCGGGTTTCAAAGCCCTGGCTAAGATCGCCACGCTCTGCAATCGCGCCGAGTTCAAACCCGGTCAGGATTCCGTACCGATCCTCAAGCGCGAGGTTAACGGCGACGCCTCGGAGGCTGCTCTATTGAAGTGCATGGAATTGGCGCTCGGCGATGTCATGGGAATTCGAAAGAAGAACAAAAAGGTCTGCGAGATACCGTTCAATTCCACCAACAAGTACCAGGTGTCCATCCACGAATCCGACGACCCCAACGATCCGAGACACTTGCTCGTTATGAAGGGCGCACCGGAGAGAATACTCGACAGATGCTCAACGATATTCATCGGTGGTAAGGAAAAGGTTCTCGATGAGGAGATGAAGGAGGCGTTCAACAACGCTTACCTCGAGCTCGGTGGACTCGGCGAGCGTGTAAGTTTTTTTTTTACCCTTTTCCACCTCGGCGCGAATTTTCAGACTCGCGGACTCGTCCGCTGCGTCTGTTCACCGCGTTCGTTTGAAAAAAAAAAACAACGACAACAAACCAATACACGTAACACGCCGTGTTCGCTCGTCAGGTCTTGGGTTTCTGCGATTTCGTTCTACCGAGCGACAAATTCCCGCTAGGCTTCAAGTTCAACAGCGACGACGCCAATTTCCCCGTAGAAAATCTTCGCTTCGTCGGACTGATGTCCATGATCGATCCACCGAGAGCCGCCGTCCCCGATGCCGTTGCCAAGTGTCGCTCAGCCGGTATCAAGGTCATCATGGTCACCGGCGATCATCCGATCACTGCCAAAGCCATTGCCAAATCGGTTGGCATCATTTCCGAAGGTATATCCGCGGTTTCCGTTGTCGCAATGCTTCGCCTCTACTTTTCGTGTCTTTTTCTCGTTCTCGCCAATGTTTCTCCTTGACGATGAGATTTCAATGCCAATGAACGAACCAACAGGTAACGAGACCATCGAGGACATTGCTCAGCGATTGAATATTCCCGTATCGGAGGTTAATCCACGAGAGGCTAAAGCCGCCGTCGTCCACGGTGGAGAACTCAGGGATCTCGATTCCGCGCAACTCGACGAGATTCTAAGGTACCACACTGAAATTGTGTTCGCTCGTACATCGCCGCAGCAGAAGCTCATCATCGTCGAAGGTTGCCAACGTATGGGTGCCATCGTCGCTGTAACCGGTGAGTTTCCAACGTTTCTCCCAGGCCTCGTCCACTTTCAGCGATCGCCGCGAGAGCCAATAAAAAACATTCTAATTTACTCGGTGATTTTGAAAATGCTTGGTGAATATTCACAGGTGACGGTGTCAACGATTCACCGGCGTTGAAAAAGGCAGACATAGGTGTCGCCATGGGTATAGCTGGCTCCGACGTCTCCAAGCAAGCTGCTGACATGATTCTCCTCGACGACAACTTTGCCTCGATCGTAACCGGCGTTGAGGAGGGTAGGCTGATTTTCGACAATCTGAAAAAATCAATCGCCTACACTCTGACTTCCAACATTCCCGAAATCTCGCCGTTCCTGGCGTTCATCCTCTGCGACATACCGCTCCCGCTGGGAACCGTCACCATTCTCTGCATCGATCTGGGAACCGACATGGTAAGTGTTGCCGGAAGAGAAAGGACGAATCGCATTCTTACGAAATTCACAAAAGTATCGGAAACTTGCCGGAAATTGTTCGTTGAAAGGACGCGAGCAAACTCCGAAAAGTACCGCTCGTTGAGCGTAACCGTTCGATTTGCAGCTCTATTTTCAGGAAGAAACTTGTCGCGATATCTTCGCCCGTTTTATGGTTTTTTTTCACCACTTCAGAGCCCCCGAGACTTTGGTTTTTCAGCAATGTCCTCTCCCTCTGCCTGTCCCCGGTATATTTTTTCGGTGCAATGAAATTGGATGACTTTTTTAAGAGAAAAAAATAATGATAACGATCGAAATTGTGGCGCAATGCAATCCGGTGTAATTCCGAAATGACGATGATTGTCAGGTACCTGCTATCTCACTGGCGTACGAGGATGCTGAGTCTGATATTATGAAGAGACGCCCGCGTGATCCCTATCGAGACAATCTCGTCAATGAAAGGTTCTTTAACGTATTTCCGTAGATACCCTCTTGAAAAATCCATTCGGGGAGTACGGCGGTAGTTACAGTTCGATTCATAGCGCGAGACGCGCTTTGAGTAATGTTTTTTGAGCCGCCAGATTTTTTACGCCACCTCCTATCCGCATCCGTTTCTTTGTCTCGTTCAATCTCTGTAAATTAACGCGGAACTCCCGAATATCGCAGCTAGTGTACGCTATATCCCGGTATAACAGCAGCAGCTCCTGGAAGACCCGCAAATATTCGACCGACGGACGGGCAATTCCGTCTTTACGTTTTTTCTTGGATCTTTTCGTGTTATTCAGGTAACCCCTCGAAGCGGAGACAACGAGGAAGACGCAGCACGCTGTTTTTTTCCACTTTATTAGAGACCAGCGAGCTCTTCCGAACCAGGGACGATAAAGCTGTCGTTGCAGACGTTCTCGTGGGATTTTTGCTCTTTTTTCGAACTTGCGCCGACGTTGGCGATAAATTTGTTTTTCAGTCTTAATCATTTTCCATGCCTGGATCGAGAAATTTCAAAATTAGCGGGAGGGAGGGGGGATGGGCAATATTTTCCTCGTTCAATCATAAGGCAACGTTTCCTAGAATTCCACGTGAGATTTCCCAAACGGACGTACCACTCGGGTATATTTTCTCCATCATATATCCGTCATATCCCGCAAATTTCCGCATCGACTCTTTCGCGTCGATGGCATCACGTACACATTTTTTTTTTTCGATTTATATTGTACTTTGCTGCCACTGAAATCGCTTCACACATTTCATACTTTCCAACGTGTAAACAACGAGAGCTCGTAATGCTCGTAAGCCGTTCATGTTTTCCGAGTTGCATCGCTCGTGAAAAGTTGGCACGCTCATCGGTTCCAGAGATTAATCTTTAGAGAATTTTTCACCCAGCATCGAATTATTCTTTCGGATATTCGGTCAAACGATCGTTCGTGAAATGCAGCGTAACTGATTACGAGCTCTCGTCGTACGTACACGAAATCCTTGGAAATATCATCGTAATATATATTTTTTTTATTTTGCCGTTTCACCGATGTTTTTTTTTGTTTTTTTTTTTTTTCATGACTTATCATTTTGTGAATTTATTATCTCGATATCTCATTAAACATATTCATCATGTGACGTCAGGTACCCGCCATCTCGCTAGCCTACGAGGAGGCGGAAAGTGATATTATGAAGCGCCAACCACGAAACCCCTTCACTGACAAGCTAGTTAACGAAAGGTAAACACACAATCGCGACACACCGAGAGAAAATTCTCGAAAACAAAAAATGAATGTACGAAGCTCGCGTCTGGTCCAAGAGCTCTCGTTTCTTCGGTTTATCTTGAAGTATTACTCTCGCTTTGCAAATATCTCGTAATGGAATTTCTCTTTCTCATACTTTCCAAGATCGTCTTTCGCTTTGGTTTGTTTTCTCTTACCTTCGGCAACTCATTCGTGATAATGTTTTTTCGGGAAATGTCGGTGAATCTTTTCTCTATGCACAAATCGGAGAGGAAGGGAGAAAGGAAAAAAGAAGCATTTTATCGACAAACGTCAATGAGATGAGTGAAGAATCCGCCGTTCGACGTGTATTTGTTTTTTTTCACGTCGTTGTCTTTCGTATTTTTCCTCTCTCTCTCTCACTTTTTCTCGATCGTGTTACCCTCGTTCCTTCAACGAGCGCTTGAATTGCGAACTCTCCGTATCTCTCGCATTGCCAAAACGAAACGATACTCGTGTGATATTTATTTCTTCCTCTCAATTGCGGTGTTGAAGGGAAACAGGAGAAACACCCTTTCTCGTTTACGCGAGGTAAACAGATAGCACGAATCCTCGAAAGTAGGATTTTTTCCCGTCTCTTGTCAATCGCCTCTCGTTACTTTTTTCGCTATTCCGCCATTTTATGCTTACTCAGTTACGTGCTTATGCCGTTTCCGCGTGTCTAAAAAAAAACCATTTTTTTTTCGAATCGAATCTATGATAACGATAAAGATGATCGATCTGCGAGGCAACTTTGTATCAAGAGAAACAATGTTACAAATGGTATTTGAGTACGGCTGCCGAAAAAAAAGCACAACAATCACACACCGGATATCGAAAGGGAATATTTTCTTTGCAAACAGTCTCTCACGATATGTCTTTCGTTATCTCTCTCTTTCTCGCTCTCTCGACACACACATTCTCTCGAGAATGCTCAATTATCACTTTGGAATTCAACGATTGAAGTATTTATCTCTTTATCTCCCTCTCTCTCTTTCTCTCTCTTTGTTCTCTCTTCTCTTTTTACCTGCATCAAGGGCGATATCGTCTCTTCGTTCGTGTTGCAAAACGACTGGCGATAAAGTATCCAAATTTGAAAAAAAGAAAGAAAAAGCATGAAGCAGGGAAAGTTGAAAAACGACAAAAAGTAAGGCAGCGTTTGCACGACGATCGAAGGGGTGCTATCGCGCAGCTATCGAATTAAACAAAAGGGTCGTTCGATTCATCTCGCGCTTGAAACGTTTAATTAACGTCAAGGTAAGGAAAACTTGAGAAAAATTCAAAAGAAAAACATCAATTTTCTGTCGTTTGCCCTGTTTTCCCAGTAATATACTCCTCGTGCTGAGGTGAAGAAAAAAACATAGACATTGCGACCGACGGTCCTTGTATGGTAATTATGTACATGTGGTTCTTCACTTGGTATATATCTGGTATACTTGTCACTGAGCCTTTGGGACAATTGTGGTTCGTGGGAAATTGTGAAGAAAAAAAAAACAAATCCTTCAGCATGATCATTCGTTCAACCTTGTGTGACGCATTTTTAGTTATTGTCATCAACATAATCAATATTGTCAGTATCATACAACATAATGTGTATCATCGTCGTTGAATTTTGAACAATTTATTTTTTACGCATCGCTCTTTCTCACTCTCTCTCTCTCTCTCTCTCTCTCTCTCTCTCTCTCTCTCTCTCTTTCTCCTGCTCTTAGTTTTAAAATGATCGGTAATTGATATTTGTCTTATTATCATATTCTTGCTCCTCGATCCTGCCTGTTTATCACGCCACAGAGCAAACTCTCTCACGTCGCTATATGCCTCACTCTTCGAGATGCAAACAACGTAAAAAATGGAGAACAATATTTCATGGAGAAACGCCTTTGCTCTCTTCTACTCATTAGTATATCAGTATATCAGGAGCAATGGTTTCTGACGCCCGGGGGCCATCGGGGTGAATTTCTGATGTCTCGACGTATCTTTCAGGCTTCGTTGTACTCTCGCGACATGTTTTTTTTTTGTCATTAACTTCTCGCATTATTTTCACACCTTCTTCGACGAGTCACCGTCGACTCGAATCGCGAAAAAGTTCTCCAGGCTAAAAAAGATCGAATGTAGTCAAAAATCCAACGATTCCGACCCCTTCGTTAAATGCTCGATTTATTTACTCGTGTATACTACATTTACAAGATATACATGTCCATGTGCAGATGTGTCATATTTCTCTCGTCGTGTAGCAACAAATTGGATGGAAATGACGAGTTACACGAGTGAAAACAGAATACAAGGAAGAGAAAACTTGTTTTTTGTACTCGTGTGAAAACTCGTTGAGTATTGCAAAATTGTTGGTCCCGTAAAATCTGCGATAATCTACGTTCGATTATCTCGTTGGATGTGATTTTCTACGTTTTTTTTTACTAAAAAAATCAACCTCCCCATGTGACTCCAGAGCTATAAAAAATGTAAAAATAATCTTTTGTCCGATCATCAACAATTTTGCAAAAAACAACAATTTGTTATTTTTTTAACGAATCTTGAAATTCTCGCGGGACTTGAAAAATTGTCGATGATTCACATACTCTTTGTTCTGTATCATTAGAGCTAGGTTAGAGATAGTTTACGTGTTTAATCGCTATATGACAATTTCGTTATGCCAAGTACCCATGTATACATATATACACGTATCGATATACATATATGTGTATATGTGTATACATACTATATCTCCAAATTTACCAAAATTTTCTCTATGAGCAAGGATTGTTCAGACGTGTATGTATAGTATTAGTCGTTGAAAAGAAAGCCAAGCACAACCACCACCACCACATCCACAACTTGAACAACAACAACAACAACAACAGCCGTAAAAACTATTTTGTATCTATATATATATATAGATGACAAATAACGTTGCAGTTACAGTTGTCGATAATGTCACAGCCGCCGTCTACTCAGTCTTCTATTGCTACTGTTGAATCGACCAATGGCGATCGTTCGAATGGAAAAGTCATTATTTTTATTCGCTCGTACTTTTCCGGCCGTACACGTAGACTCGAACGTTGCATTTATTTTCCCCCGATATTCCATGAAATCCACCGACGGAACATCTCAATTGCGAAAAAAACGCGAATTTTACAAAAAAAAACAAGGAATGATTCATCGACGTTCATAATTTCCAAAACGGGTGCTTCAGATGACTGATGCTGTGGCTTTTATTTTGTTTGAAGATGAAATGAAATGACAGCGATCGAATAATGATCCGTTCGAACGATGGCCAATTCGACCATCAAACTTTATCGTACAGGTTACCCATTTACTTATTGCGTCCGTTGATACACGCGAGGCACCTCTATTTTCATTCTCTTTTATCAACTTTTTAGGCAACATCGATTCTTTATCCAGCAGCCACGACTTTCTTTCGAAAAAGCTATGAAACCAAAAAAATATTGATACTGCAAAATTAATCACTATTTTTCTCGTTATGCATACGTATACATACTAAGTATACTATAAAAAATATATATATATACTTATATAAACATGTATATATATATATGTTTGTGTGTATACTATAGTTTTTGTAATGCGCTGTCTTCGCTGCTGCCTTTTGCCACTTTACTGCGATCGCAATTTTTATTAAAGGGCACTCGATGATTGGGCACGTGGTTATGCGAGCGAATAAAAAAAAAACAAAAAGGCCGTCGCCGCGTGATGGTGAAACAAAAACAACCCGTCTGGACGACAATTCACGTGAAAATGATAATTGGATTGCGAGAACCCGATGCAACGAGCGCATCGAACGCCATTCGTCCTCCTTTACTTCGTTTATTTCTTATAACAGCATCTCCGAATGTCATTCCCACATTTTCATCAAAGTTTTTCAAAACTTCGCTACTTTTGTATACGAAAGGAAATAACGAAGGATACCAAATTAAAACATCCGAGAATTTGACGCCATAGTTCGATCTCGAGAATATTCAACGTCACGCAAATATTCACAGATAAACAGTCTTACGATCGCTCGTGTCGGAATATGGTGAAGAAAATTCCGATGTTACGCTTTGTCTTGATTTACAATAATATGGCTGCATATAATTGCACTTGTATAATCTTTCTTTAATGACCGACCTTGCGCCAACTGCCGGATCGTTCAATCACGAGAGAAAAAATGATATCCGAGTGCTCAAACTCTAATGAAAATTTCAGTTATCAGCCATGGAAGCGGTCGACGCGAAATGTTAATCTTACTGACGATAAATTGTGTGATTTTTGTCAAGGGACGTTGCATCCGGCGTTGGCGCGAGCCTCGGATATTCAAGCCGAGCAATGCGATCGAGAGGCTATCGCGGTTGACCGTAAAATTTGTCTGAAACATTTATCTCGAAGATTATTGAAATGCGGAAGTAAACAAAGACTCTCGAAGCAATGCTCCGCTGATGACTGAGGAATTTTTGCTCTTTTTCTTTCCCCCTTTTATTCGTCACTTTTCTCTCAATATTCATCGAATTCCATTAACAATCTATTCGCTCGCACACTCGTGTCACATCGTATTTCGACACACTTTCTAAATTATGGGTGGATGGCAGGTGCCGGCCATCTCGCTAGCCTACGAGGCACCGGAGTCGGACATAATGAAACGGCAGCCCCGCGATCCTTACAGAGACAATCTAGTCAACCGAAGGTGGGTCTCAATAATCAACCCACCGAGCACACACACACACACACACACTATAGTCTACTATAATGCACTCTAATGCGATATGTAGGAAAATTATTCAAGAACCAAAAAAGAAAAGCAACATTGAAGACTGAATCTCACTTGGCACGATCATGCCCGATTAGCCAAACGCGCTTCGGCAAACCGCACTTTGTGTTTTTCTTTGCCAAATTCACGTTTTAAAAGCCAAAGCCGTCTCGAATTGACACGTGAGCAAGATGTACTTTTAATTCATTTACAAATTTTACCGAAGTCGTTTGTCCACTCGAGCAATGATAATCAACAACTGCACGATTCTGTGACGGACGATCCATTGAGCTGTTGTTTCGAAAATTCAACGTAGTCGCGGGAATCAGTTTTTCCATATCGAAAGAATGAAATCGCGAAAAAAACAATGTTAATTTTTCAAACAAAATAATTTTCTCCAATGGCGACCCAATGGAATCGCCACGGTACTGTGTTTTATGCTCAACGTGACATTCACGAAAGCCCACGTCCCATTATGGATCATTGCAATCACAGCATCGACGAAAAACGGACTGAGACTTTTTGTTTTCCATTTGATAATCCCTCTGATGAACACAATGGAGAAACACAGACCACCGATAAAGCATAAAAGACCTACTCTCATTCTCGGACTTTCGGCACTCGAAAACGAGACTTCCGCTGCGAGAGTAGATCTGTCATGCTGTGCGAATGCTCAGAATGCCTTCTAGTCTCACGTACCTAATTATAAAATTTAGTAACGCAAAAGAGAAAATCGAAGTGAGAATCGGCACATCCACGCTTTTTGATGTATGAGGATGAGGATGAAAGAACGACCATAGGTACTTAGATGAATGATGTGTTTGATGGAATTTTCTCATTTACGTGTCACAATATAGGTCTTGCGTAGAAAAACACACTCGCGCAATTTCGTTCAAAAAAAATGTCTATAACGAAAATAAGAAAAAAGGAAAAAAACAATAAGAAGCATGCTTGAAAGAACAAACGTCGAGAGCAAAAATAATATTAGACAGATTCAACATCATCGATTACAAAACGAAGATTCGTGATTTCCGAAAAAAATCGCAACTCTCGCTTCCTCTCTCAATTTTAGCCACCTAAAGTTTCCTCTTGTCTCCTCGCACGTGTCTCACTCCTGTTGCTTAATCTCGGCCTGAGCAAAACTTGCATGATCACTCGCTACTCGCTCTAATCCGCGATATTTCCTTCTGCCTTGTAACGCGCGGTGCACTCGGTTTCTTCCTCGAGACCGAATACTCCAGAGGCACTTTCTCGATCTTCCACCCCGCACCTTGTCTTGGATATGAAAGTGTTGTGATTTGAAATACGGGAATATCATGATTCATCACGACGATTGCACGATACGTTTCATACGCTTTTTCCAGGGTCTTGTTTTTTTTTTTTATCGTTATCGTACAGTAACGTGTCCCGTGGGATTTCCAATCGACACTGCATCGTCCTAAACGTCATGAAAAATCAAATGACTTCAAAAAATGAAGTGAAAAAAAAGCCTGTCGCACTTTGTGTCATTAGTGAAAAAAACGATGCATGTCCGTTGAATCCCGGGTGCGTTCTGTATTTTTGGTGTGGCATGTATCGAAGATGTAACAAAGTGCGTCCAACCATCTCGGTGCGATGCGGTAAGTGAACGCATTTCTTTTCTCATTCTTTTTTCTTGTTGCTTTTTTGATGAACCAATACCTCCTCCGCGTTCGTACTAACGACCGAACACACTAGACCATCTCAAAGAGTTGTTTGTACGTTCGACAAATTAACGCTTGCACCCGAAAAACCGCTAAATGACTTGACGATATACGAAATGCCAAAAAAAGCGAAACTCTGCGTACGACGGAATTTTCGAGCGATCTGGTAAAGTGATCGGATTTCTAAATTTTCGGAACATACTTTTTTTCACTTTCGAGTTTAACATCCAGAACGGCCATCTGATGTCATTGGCAATGTTGCCTCGGCCTCGCTAGGAATCATCTCAGATCGCTCGAGAATTCCTTCTCACCCAAGTATCTCGTATTCAAGAGCTTCGAGTCATTCTTTCGCTCTCGAAACGTGATTCCACTAATGGGGTATTTCGTGCTTCTTTTCCTTCTTCGTTTTCACGAAGCGCAGACTCATCTCCATGGCGTACGGACAGATCGGTATGATCCAGGCTGCAGCCGGATTCTTCGTGTACTTCGTGATAATGGCCGAAAATGGTTTTCTCCCGCCGAAGCTTTTCGGTATTCGAAAACACTGGGACTCGAAAGCCATCAACGATCTCACCGACAGCTACGGTCAGGAATGGGTGAGATAACTTGAATTACGCATTTTACGGATCGACGAGCACGCGTCGCGGAAACGTTGTTCTCTAAATGTGATAAAAATGTTGGTCCGATTAATTTATTTATCTCGTTGTTTATTACTCGACAGACGTACAAGGATCGCAAATCCTTGGAATTCACCTGCCACACTGCGTTCTTCGTGTCGATTGTCATAGTACAATGGGCCGATTTGATCGTCTGCAAAACACGTCGTAATTCCATCATTCATCAGGGAATGAGAAATTGGGCTCTCAATTTCGGCTTAGTTTTTGAAACGGCTCTCGCGGCTTTCCTCAGTTACACACCCGGTATGGACAAGGGTCTTCGCATGTATCCGCTCAAGTGAGTATTCAGCAGCGATTATATACTCCACCGAACGATGAAAAACGAGAAATCAGTCGAATAGTAAATTGCGATTATAAAATCGACGAAGAGGGACATTGTGCCTCGTTCCGAAAACAAACGAAAAAATTCACAGATATGGCAATGTTTTTCCAAATGTAAAATTCTTCCTTTTTTTTCATCCATCGCGTCCGTCGCGCGTTACAGATTCGTCTGGTGGTTGCCGGCCATTCCATTCATGATTGCAATTTTCATCTACGATGAAACGAGACGATTCTATCTCCGCCGGAATCCAGGTGGCTGGCTCGAGCAAGAAACTTATTACTAAACGCGAGTACAGATTAAAAAAACAATAAACAACAAATACAACAAGAAGAAGAACGAACGAGCGATGAGAAAAATGCTACCTACGCGGGAACATAAACGGACGGAAAAAAGTATCGACGAGGGAGAGAGACGGAAGAGGAAAAAGATTCACTCGCATAAATACATTTGAGACAACGGGAGGGAGGGCCGAGGGAGGGGGTGTGCTACGTGGATCTAACCACAATGTCGCGAAGCAGCGCTGCGGTAGAAGAATCATTGACGCCATTAGAAAAAGAAAAAAAACACGAAGAACCTGTCAATCATGGCTTTAGAATATTTATTGCATCGTAATCAACAACGACGAGAACGACTTACGGAAGTTTACGGACAGGAGAGTGACGAGCGGGGGGGGGGGCGGTACAGCCGGACAATAGTCGAGGAAGCTGAAAAGAGTAAAAGTAACATAAAATAAAACAAATGCGGACAAATCGGCGGAAAGAAAGACGATTTTTCGTCAATCATCACCATCGGGAGTTCATCATCGCGATATAATAATGCCTCGCTGATCCGTAGCCTTCGAGCTTCGTAAGGGAGCGAGAAACGAAAATAAAAACAACAAGACTCTCTGCCAGAGGCTTCAACCTTTATCGGTTGAGTCGTTGAGTTTTAGAGGATCGACGATAAGGAGAACACGAAATCACCCGGACATCCTTTGTTTTTTTTTTCGCTAATACCCAGATTAGACACTCATTATTATATTCCTCCTCCGATACACGCTCCGAATGCGTAAATGAATAAACAGCTGTTGAAAAAAAAGTAACTTGTGGAAAAAAAAACGACAGTTTTCTTAGTGACTTTGGCCACTGCGGGGATGGTCAGTGTCGTTCTTGTCTGTGAGATATCTAGCCGAATCCAGAACCGAGAAAAAAAAATGATAATAATAACTAAAGAAATTAAGCAACAAAAACAAAAAGTATTATAACGCTAATAGTGGATAAAAATTCACTGCCCTTTGATCGACGGTCGAATTGTTTATCCTGTTTTGTCGTGGGATAAAGAAGCTTCGAGATCGCGAGATGGTGGGAGAGAGTAAACGCATTTCAAAATGTTGTCAGATCGAGGATCGAGCTGCTCGTTTGAGGGAATGGAGGCGTGCCGACTACGCCGAGATCAATGGGGAGTCGCGCGCGAAAGACAGGGCCTAAAGATGTTAGACGATTAATGAAGATATAAATTTAATGATAAAAAGGAAGAAAAGAATAAAACCAAAATGGAAGGCAAAGGACGCGTAATCAATGCACCGTGTGACAGAGGAGCGAGCGAGCGAGGATGAGCTGAAATGTTAGAATCGTTTAAGGACGAGGAACGAATCGCTATGAGACGAACAAAAATATTTATATACATTCGTTATTGCATAAAGTTTTATTGTTCGATGAATAAAAAAAACGCTCCTAAAAACGATAATTACGTTGTCGAATCAGATTCCAGCATCATTCTGAAAATTCAAATGAAAAAATCGTAAGCATGTCCGTCATGTCGTGTACGCACGGTTCCAACACTGCGAATAGTAAAAGCATCATTTTGCAACGTTAATAACGAACGTCGAAAAAATACTCGCGCGACCGACGAAACGAAAAATCATAACACGAGAGTTATTATGAACGAGAGGGAAGAGAGGGGTTATTAACGTTTTTCACTAAATGGCTCACGTAAAAGGGTAAGGTTGGAATTGGCGTGCTGTAAGTCGAGTCACGCGTATTTTCTGTTCGAGATTCTTCGATTGGATCGTCGTGGTGAAAAGAGCGTTACAGAGTCTGCCCGCGTCGGAAATATGGAAACAAACGGTTGGGAAAAACAAATTTACGATGGGACAGAACAAAGTTGAAATAAACGTAAAAACTCGTCGTACGGCTGGCAGAACTGAGCAAGATGATGAGAGATGATAATCCGTGCGAGTCGGTAGGGGGCGATGTATAGTATAAATATTAGCGATTAAATCATTAAACATCCAACGAGATTTTATATTAAGAGTAAGAAGGAAGAAACGAGCGAATAACCGGGTTGTTGAGTTGTGCAAGGGGATATACCACCGCGGGATCAGAAAGATTCGTACAAAGGGACAAGGTTTTGAAGATGGTTCGCGACGCGGAAGGAGTAATGACGATATTATCGATCGAGCGATGCAAATACTGTAAAATAAAGGAGTGGAGAAGATCGAGTGTTCTCTCAGAGGCAGGTGAAGAATTGTCGAATGACAAAAGTGAGGGTGATTATAATAATGATAATGATGATGATGAACGATGATGATGATGATAATTTTGACGATACGAACGGAAACGTGCAAGAGGCGTTTGGTGCACAGGGAAACATGGTGTAAGAATGAGAAGTGAAATAAAACAAAAAGAAGAAACGATTGTAGCCATAGATAACGAAAACGAGCTAGATGGCGAAAGATGATAAACAAACAAATTAAGATGGAAAAAATTTAAAAAAAGCAGTAAAGTAGGTTGAAACTTAAAATAAAAGTAAAAGAAAACAGTACATTCATTCTCTTAGTTTTTTCATAGATTTAACGCCACAGCGGGACAGCTCGCTTCGAATCATTGCCCCGGAACGCCGAACGCCCTGTTGTCAGCCCGACGGTCAATCCTTGTTAACGAAAACAGAATAAGAAAAAATAGCAACAGCGATGAAAACGACTCGTCTAGCGCGCTCCTCACAAAAGTGACTTGAAAAAGGCCCGGCAGGCACGCGACTCTCGACCGGATATACGGGCGGTAATTGATCAAAGATCGTAGGTCGAAACACGCGGAGATTTACGTGCATTGAAGAAGGAAATAGCAACTGAATATCAGGCTTTCGCTCGGAGCTATACAGCAAGGTGAATTAAATGTCGAATTAATGGATATCGATGATCGATCGAGAAAAAAAAACTAAACGTGAGAATGCAAAAAGCTAGAGGACAGGCACGATTATCACCCGGCGGACAAAGTCCCAAATAAATGCCCAAAGTGTTCATAATATTTGAGGTTTTCCCTGGAGGTGTCGTACACGCGCGTCCAACACGCACATTTTCTCTCTCTCTCTCTCTCTCTCTCTCAACAAGCAAACGAAAAAATAAAAACAAAAACGAAATTGAAAAAGAAACACAACCAATTTCATCACAATACTTTGACTCGTGAAACACACTGAAGAGGAATCTAAAAAAAAAGACCGAATAACGCGAGACACAAAAAGTGAGGTTAGAAGAATCAATCGAAGGATGAGGTCATTTTCGGTCGCCCCGTCCTCCCTGTGAATATCACGGGCTCCTCCGCTGTTCCAACGTACCGCTGTTAATCGCGTTCGCGAGGGGTTGTGCGAATGTTTCGCAGGGCGCGGGGTCGAGGGTTTTATTCGTGGGGTCTTTAATGACAAGAGCGTAGATTGAAAAAAATACATGACGACAAACGTAAAAGCGCGAGAAACAGTTTTAGCGTAGTATAAAAAAGGAAACGAATGATTTTTCGACACGCTCTAGCTTGGTTTTGGCCGTGATTTCAATTTTCCCACGGGTCTCCCCTCTGCCCTGCCCACACAGTGTGCGTTCGCGAGAGGAAAATTGACACAAAAACGGAGGAAAAACCTGGATTGTTCGCGTTTATGCGAAAACCCCGGATATAACGAAACGGGCGGTGGACGAGGTAGATTCTGGCGATGATGCTTTTTTCGTCTCTTTTTTCCTTCTCTACTTTCGACAAAAGCGAGAATCGCGCGTGAACAATCGAAGCGCGAAAGAGAAAAGAAAACAAAAACACCTAGTGAACGATGGAGAAGGGGTTCCGCGGTTGTTGACAGGGTGTTCCGTGTCGGGGGGCGTAGGAGCCCAGAAAACCAAAAAAAAAAGAGGAAAAAAATAAATAATAAATGCTTTGCCGTCGTGCGCCGCCTCACACTTTAGGCTAATAATTTAATTATTAACGGTAATATAATAATTATAATAATTATTATGATTATATGATACATGTTACAATAAGATATTATTAGATGTAATTATTATATATGGTTAGTCTAGATCGTGTTGTTGAAGAAAACAAAAACAAACAAAAAAAAACAGAGTACATATGAGCGAAGGAAAAAGCAAAAGTATGAAACAAACAGAAAATAAAGTTGAAAAAAACTGGGTATCGTGAGTTTTTGGTCCAAGACCATACGATCTGCGGCGGGCTGAGCTGGACGACGCGCACGCGGCGCGCCCTCCTCATTAATTTTTTTACTATACGTTATGCGCATCGGAATGAACGAATAAATTTCGATACTTGGCCTTCTTACATTCAGCCGCGGTATTAAATACAGCGTTCCGATACCGTCGGGTTGCATCACATTCCATGTTTGTCCATTTTTTTTTCTCATTATTTCGCATCTCGCGCGATAAGATTTGTAAGGGTTTTTTTACTTTATCTGCTAAATTCTTTTCACACTCAGCACTTTTCGCATGCGCCGACTTTCGCGTGCACGGAAATATGTACTATATTTATGGCTATATTTATATACACATGTTTTACATGGGACTTTCGAGTAAATCGTGAATTAACGACAAAAAGCGATAAAGAGAGGACGAACAGCGGATAGGATAACAATCGGGATATACATCGCGGAGAATTCAATTTTTTTTTCTAAACACGCTCGAACGGGCTTTACGAAGCGCAAATGTGTCAGATTCCAATATAAAGTACCCGCAGCCATTGTGTTGAGACCTGGCGTTTTATGATCTCGCGACACCTGTCGTTGATTCCTGATGTGAGGAACGTTGCGGCGACCTGCTCGACCCGCCACACGCGAGAGAATCATTGAATGATTAAAATTGAAAAAAAAAACAAAAAAAAAGTCGAATGTTTTATTAATATTGTACATATTTTAAATAATACAAGACGGACATTAACAGATCGTGCGTGACTGGGGACCCCCACAAATGGCGGTCGAAACGAGAATTGAAAAAAAAAAAAATCTACCGACAGCCTATTGTACAGGCGGTGTTCCTTGCTCTTGAAACGAGTTCTTTTTTGTTCAGCGCCACATATAAACATACGAATATCACACGCGATATACGCGAGCCCGCGCATCTGAATGCTCTCGCATGGAACACAAAAACACTCGTATACATATGTATGTACCTTCGCCACAGTGAAAATGAACGTGCAGCAAAGGAGAAACAAACAAATTGTAATCGTGGATGCATACTTATTACACAGCCTATGTATTAGATGGGGGAAAAAAGGGAGGAAAACATACCACCGAAAGCAACCGCAAGCGAATAATAACACAAACACAACATACACCTCACCGAATAAACCACGTGCATACACAGCTCTATCCACCTATCTACATTAATAATAAATAAACCTCCCATTGACGATTTCTTTCGTATGATTACTCGATAAGTTCAGTTTTCACACATAAATACATTAAGGAGGAGCAGAGGCGAGAGACATTGTCCAACCCAAGTGTCATTACTTTTGATGTTAAATAAAAAATACATAATTAATAAAGGGGCTCGTCTATTCAATCATTTACCATTGAAGTTGAGGAGGAAAGTCGGGCGGATCTTCGCAAATATTTTTTTCGCTTCTGACGATGAAGCGAGGCCGAAAAATAAGAGCTCGTTGTTTCACATACATCGATTTTACTCAATTTTATTCAAAAGTTTTACAAATTATTGTATCCATCGATTCTTGCAAAATACGATCACGTGATTCACACGAATCTGTTTTGAATCGCGTAAATCTTTCGCGGCTGTTATTATCTTATTTTCTTGCAGAAATCATCGTGACAATGATGCATTAATGTAAAATTTATATTACTTTCGACGATATCTGTACAAAGTTTGGTCGAACGTTCCTTCTAATAATCATCAGAAAAACAAACGTATCTATAAATGAGTTATATAATTTTTATTGAAAAAAATTTAATCGCAATCAAAAAAGAGATAACAAATCACGCTCAATCGTCCATATCGCCAATCTTGTTCCTGTCTTTGTTTCTATTTTTTTTCTTCAACCTTTGTATGTGTTTGTTCAATTTCCCAGAATTTTTCAGATCCTCGTACTGCGTAATTAGATTCAAGAGTTTCTTCTCGGCTGTAAAAACAAGAATTTGGTAAGCATTTTGTGCATTCGTCAGTTTTTGAAATAATTATTTTTTCCTGATACATCACAGAAGATGCAGACAACCAAAGTTGGTTTATAAAATTAAGCCCTCGAATAAAATAGTCAACAGTCCCACGCACAGTCAAGAGAAATGATCGCCAACGACATAATACTTTGTCGATGTGCATTAAGACGATTGAGGCTGTTTTACACAAAATTTTACGTTTCAGCTCTTATATCTTTTGAACGACTGTTTCTATGAACTCGAGGGTAAAGAGAATTCCATGCAGAATTTAAAGCCCTGCACAACAGGCATGGCAAAAATTCAAATACAAAAAAACTCAAAAATATCTTTCAAGTTATTTTTCGTATGTTTTTACGGCAATCTACAAATGTCCAAAAAATAGTACATAGAGACAATGGAAATTATAATCAGAAAGTCTCAACAGCTCGCTGTATAAACCATCCTTATGAATAATACGGCGCATCTTACATTTCTTTTTGAACTTTGGCTGTTGTCCTTGTTTTATAGCCTCTGCAATTTCATGCTTCTCTTCGGTTTCTCTTTTCTCACGCTCCGTCCTTCTTGTTTCTTCTCTCAATTGATTCTGTATTCTCTGTATCAGATATTCGATCTTTTTAATCTCTTTGGGATCTTCAGTGCACTTCAGTTGCCCCTTAAGGGCCAAAAGATCTTGTTCTTTCAGCTTTTGGACAAAGCTGTAAGAATTCTTGAATGCTTTCTCGTTAAATGTACCGCAGAGACTGTCGAATCTTGGATCGCGCGGAATATTTTTCTTCGTGGTAACAACATCACGAAATCGCGAGACAGGCTTCTTCGAGGACATCTCTCGCGGTCTGTTTTTATTTTCCCGCGTGTACACCACCTTTTTCGATCTCTTTGCCCCGAAAATCGCTTCGTTATAAACTTTAGAGCCTAACTTTCCCTTTAATTTTTGGAGATCCTCGAAACTCATTTGCGACAGTCGTTGACGTATTTCACTCTGAGATAAAAAAAAATATATCAATTTTATATTGTCTTAATATTATTCGGCGCAATGACAATAGGCGATTTCACAAACCCGATCTGCATTTGCATGAAGCAGACCCTCTTCGTCGCTCATCATATTTTATATAGCAACTCACGAAAAGAAAAACAATTCTGCAAAGAAAATTTTATTTCGTTGTGTGTACTAACAAACGCAAAGAGGTTAGACTTAAGCAACTCCTGAAACCGTTTTTGAATGGACGTTTTTGTAGGTTATAGCAGTTTTAGCTCTTTACAGCCAGACAACGCGCACAAAGTCCACTTGGCGATACGAATGCTTCGATGGGGTCGAATTGGTATGGTAAAGCAAAGGAAACTGAAGCATTTGATGCGTTTGCAGCGCCAAATAAATTTTGTCCATCGTCACGTCGTCTCCCCTGGTCTCCCCCACTTCCTACTCAAAATCGATCGCATAACACTGAAAAAATCGATAGTTTATTTCCGCGAAATATCATAAAAGTTGGAAGAAGAAATAATCCATAATCGGCAAGATTATCTTTATTCTTTTTTTTCTTTCGTCGCCGAATAAATGCGAAATAAAAATCCGCGCGTACCCGCGAATTATTACGAAGATTAGATACGGTAACCCGAAATTATGACAGCGGGAAACCGAAAATTTATCAAACGTGAATATTTTTGGTAAATGTAAATAAACCGAATGATTGAGGCAAAAACTTTATTCTACAGGTGCAATATTTATCAGAATGATAATACGCAATAAGCGAATGAGCGAATAAGAATGAGAATAAAAGTCATAGCCACAAAATTCTTTTATCGCAGCAGATCCGATGGTCCGTACACATGATCATACAGTTTTCACTATAAAATATAGATGTCATCGACCTTGAGAATATAATACATATATATATAAATCAACTATATTAGCGATTTTTCTCGCTCCGAATATAAACATTTGATTCACGCTCATCGCATCCAATGTGCACACATAAACGTTATAGTAAAATAAATAATTGTGATTCTTGGACTTTGATGAAGTTTACATGACAATTTTTTCTTTATCCGCGTAGTATTATCAGTCTCAGAAAGAACATTCAACGATTACATTCAGTTCCTGAACCGAATTCAGTCACAGTGCGCGTGTATGGCAGCGAATTGGTAATTATTTTTTTAAATATTTTTTGTACAGATGAGGTACGAGAGAAGATACGGGTGCACCAAACTCCGGGTGATGAAGAGTCACCCGAAATGGACTCCTTTAGGTTTTCACAAGTGGCAAATTGGATATCTTCAGATGCTCCAAGAACATTTCTGCAAAGAGAAAACACAAAGAAAACATCAGGGCATTTGTCAAATTTGATTGTGTCGTGTTTGCAAAATCTTGACTCTTTTTGCAAATTTCTTGTCATATTTTCGCGCATAATGTAACAGTTTACTAAAGTCGAAGCAAGTATCGATCGCTCTCGACTATTCGAGTTCGACTATACTATTTTTTATTCGGATTATTGTTTTCGCTCCTATTAGCGACAATAATTACCGGATTTCGATTGCATCAAATTAGACGTCAGAGTAAGCGCGTTATTCGTCAGCGCCACATCAGGCTCTGGATCCTTTTGCTCGAAGAATTTTAGCAAGGATTGACCAACTTGAGCTCGAAGTAGCGACTCTTCTGATTCTGCGAGAGATATCGCCGTCAATATCGACAGACTCAAAAGTGCCTCATTTTGCATCAGAGCATGTTGCGACGTTATCATTTTAACGAGATGCTCGACACCTCCGAGCTCTATTATCCTCGAAACGACTTCTTTATCTCTGAAAAACACGATTAATTTTCGTAAAAAAAAACTTGTTTGCGCCTACTTTTTTCAAACACTACAGTCTTAATTTCATGTCAGATATTCACGTCTGTCTAGTCGATCATAGTCGCGTAGTGATTTTATCTCACCTGCTGTGAATAACGAGCCAAGCGATCAAACGATTGGCTTCGCCCTGAACTCCTGCGTGATCTTCCGTATCGCACCATTCTACGGCTTTCTTCACGAGATCGTGACGTTTTCCCAACGATCTAGCCGCGTCTCCTGAAATACACGAAATAATGAAAATATCAAAATGTCTCTACAGACTTTTCTCCCAACTGTACGTCAAACTCACTTTGACCCTGAATCACTATCCTGAGAGTTCCCAGCAATTTAAACACAACGGGAAATGTCGGTACGTCCAACATTGGATAAATCACATCGACGAGACCATCGTCGAGTACGATGGATTTGTTACTCGTTGGAATGACGAGATTTCGCAGGGCGCTCAGCACAGCGTGCTGAAATCTTATTCCACTGGTTTTACTGGCATCGTTACGTAACAAGTCCAACAATTTACGATGTATTCCTTGCTCGACCATCAGCTGACAGTGTGAGTCGGTACTCGCGAAGTTACCCATCGCCAAAATGGCGGTTACTTGCAAATCCACGTCTGCACTGTCGAGCCATTCGACGAGTTTCTTGTAAGTCGCGCCGTTGCTATCATCGTACAAAAGGTTCATACTCTCATCTATGTGATAACGAAAATTTCGTGAAAAAATACAGTACAAAAATCAGTATGATCGATCGTTCAAGATCGGCGTTGACTTATTTTATATTTTTCCTACCTCCCGTTAAAATAAGCACAATCAAGTTGCAGGCGACTTTGAGTATCGATCTCGTTTCCTCGTCCGTACATCTTGGTCCATATTTTTCTATGAGCTTCAATAGCAAGTCACAAAAGCCTGTTTTCGCGAACAAAAGCTTGGCCTTCTCTGTAAAGTTAATGGAGTCACGATACAAATAAATCCTTTTCTTCTATCCATGTTGGAAAGTGTGTAATCATCGCGGGAATTTAGTCAACTGTAAGTCATTTGAATCACTGAATCAATCACCATTCTCAGCTTGACCGTGTACCAACTCGAGACAAATTTCCGATAATTCGGAAAGAACCGGTTTTCCCAGTATGTTTACGAGTATTTTGCACAGTCTTTCATCGAGAAATTGATTTCCGGAATCACTGAATAAACCCAGTGTCAAGAGAGCGGGCATCGCTGATTTTTCATCGCCGTTAGTGACGTCCTCCTCCAAAATGCTGCAAATTATCTGCACCACGTTTTCCTCCAAAGCCTGAAAAAACAAAGTAGTGCAAGCCAATC
This sequence comes from Heteropelma amictum, assembly GCA_959613375.1. Lineage (NCBI taxonomy): Eukaryota > Metazoa > Arthropoda > Insecta > Hymenoptera > Ichneumonidae > Heteropelma > Heteropelma amictum. Next base: position 27,672,936 of record OY390720.1, on the reverse strand, counting down.
GTACAAAGATCCGCAAAGTATTTCACGTTAAATACGAAGCATTTCCCATCTTGATATTTCTACGTTTTTAGGAGTCGAGCAAAGAAAGATCGTTTCACCTTTTGCTGCAAAACACTCTGATCCACTAAAAAATTTAAAAGGAAGCCAGTAGCTGTACTTCGCAAAGATGCTGCACCCTCCATATCTTTTAAGGCCACACCCTTCTGCAAAAGCTCCAATGTTCGCGCCAGGCCATCGTTTTCCTGCACCATTTTGTTGCCTTTTTCTGAAAATATTATTCAAAAAAGTTTCATCTTTTTTTCCAACAAGAAAGATTATCGCCGAAACTTATACATTGGTGTCTGATTCCAACAAAGATATTTCGATATTTATAGAAAAAAGTAGCAAAGAATTAAATAAAAAATCACCATTCTCATAGCATATGTTGCCTAGAGCTCTCGTAGTTTGCGTGAGAACTTGAATGTCGTTCTCCTTCAATAAATCCATGAGAATGCTTATCAGCTTGCGATCCGAACATCTTTCTCTTCCCCAGTCCGTCTTTGCTATCTCCGCTATTACTTTAGCGGTCTTTGCTACAACGACATTCGATTTATCCCCTAAGAGATTTAAGAAAACATCGTCTAATCGAAAATTCGGGTTATCTGAAAGCATACAAGAAGCAAAAAGCGAATGATATTTTTTCCAAGTGCTCAAAGAGATTCTCGAAGGAAAACATAAGGGAGCGGACCTTGTACCGAGATATCGCTGATGCCACCAAAGATATCCAGTATTCTCGTAATGTCCAAATCTCGATCGATGTTTCTTGGATCTTCCAATGTTACTTGACGCAGCTGTTCAACAAGACTGTCAATGTTTTGTCTCATTTCACCTTAAATAATTGACGGTTGTGAGAATAAGAGACAAATGACCGTAATTTCTAAAAAAAAGATGGCTCTGTACTCGCAAGTGTTTTTAAATATTCCAATGGGAAGATCAATATGCATTAGTTTATGATATTCAATAATCTATAGAAATTAAATAAACAAAATTAATCTCTTCATGAATTTTCAATTGGATCGACGTAGCAGTAAATCCAAGGATCTCAAGCGTCGCATATTTGCGACAACAGAGGCTATCGGTCATCAAACTGGAAACTGCGAGGTTTGTAAACAATAATTGCGAATGCATAAACACATGAGTGAATAATTAATTTTATTACGAACGTATGTTTTACACGATCATTATATATTCGATATATTTCATATATTGTCTACATCTCGATGGAGAATATAACATTGAGATCGAACGATTTGTATGGTATTTTGTTATTTGTTGTTGTAATTGTTTTGAATTAGACAGTATAAAAGTTTAGAATGAAGAGCTCGAGTAACTAAGGAAACAACGTTTATAGCGTCATTCATGTTGCAATGCGTAAATTCGAATGAATTTAATGATAGAGGTCAGTTGTATCCCGTTTTGAGTTGCTACGTGTTTTTAAAATATAGGGTGTGTTTCATGTAGTTCATATAGCACGGGGACTTGATACCCATGTCTTTATCCACGAAGAGATATTTTACCTTCCATGTTTCCAAGACCAAATCTTTCAAGCGCGCAACCCCTCAAATTAATCGCCGAATTTCTTGTTTTTTTTCACGCTATGTTATTTTAAACACCAATTTTTGACGACAACGGTAAATAAACAGCGACCAACGTAAAATGCATTCTGGTCTGAAATTGTCGGGTGTTGATAAATAATTTACAACAACACCGCTTCTGAAGCGGCTTTATGGCGCTGGTGTTGCTGCGCGAAATTCAACTTTCTACACTGTCGACTTTCCTATATTTGAGAACTCGTGCTCGAATAACACAATAATTATAAGCACATCGAGCTTCACTCATTTACCAGATGAAAACAGAAAAAGGCTGATAAAAAATATTGTTTAGAAAATGCAAGCGGCGTTAAACAATGTACAACACCCACATACCCAGCAAAACCTGAAGCTACAGAATAAATTTACACTCTGTTCAACATGGCAGCCGCTTCGAGGATGGAGTGTGGCGATTTTTTAGAATTTCAGGTACATTTCCGACAAAAAGTCATACGAAATAAATAATATATACATATTTATGATTGAAATGTTGATGCTTAACTTAATTGTATCATGCTCCATATATCGCCCATCGCGTCTCAAATATTCTCTCTTCTCCATGCGTTACAATGTTGCAAAATTTTTTCTTATTGCTTATAATTAATTGATCCATTTGGTATTTTCTTATTGGAGAAAGTAATTTTTTAAATTCTGATTATACCTGGATTTCGAATTTCAGTCAATTTTTTCAATCTACTCGTAAATTGTGTCCCCCGTTTTAACCTCAAAACATGTTCTCTTGCGATCCTAACCCAACATTTTCTTTCTCGCCACCGCTCATCTGTGGGGCATTTTTTTGATCGTTTCTCATTTCAGGACACGCTGAAAAAGATGAGACAGCTCGATGACAAAATAATATATCTCTTGAACACCTCCATACCAACGGAGTCGTTCAAAAGTCAAATTGATGTGACGGGCACGTGTAAAGATTTATTTCACCAAATTCAATCGGGGCACGCGCAGCGCGAGGTGTCGATTAAAAAGTGCATAAACACGTCGCGCGATCGTGTTAAGAAGCTGAAAGAAGAGAGGGACGTTCGACAGGATGATCCGATGATATTAAAGCAGTTACGAAAAGAACAAAGTACTCTGAGGATGTTAGAAGTAGAATTGGGCGTCGAGGAAGTAGTCAAGAAACGTACCACGCAAGTGTACTACGAAAAGTGCAGAAGTTACTACAAACCTCCGTCTTTACAATCCTAAAAATTATCTTGCAATTGTTAATAAACTTTTTTTTTCTCTACAAACTCCCAAGAGAGAGCAAAAGTTTGTGTTAGTCTTTCGATACATAATTACAGCGAAAAGAGCAGAATTTTGTATCGACTCTTTACACCCTGCTGTAATTTAATTGTAAAAACATTTTCAGGACAGATTGTAATATGAATATTGTACCGCATGATTTATAAGACATTGAATATAAGATTTTGATAGTTAACATTTTAATCCTGCAAAAACTTCAAATTTCCATGAAGCGTATACTTTGACTGAAACTAATTGAAAATTCTTCCAGAGTACATAACCGAATAAAAGTGACGATCAAAGTCCTGACTGACTTTAGACAAAAGTTTAACAAAAGTCTGTTTGGGAATGACGAAAAAGATTTGTTTTACATGAAAAGCACCACTTTGTATCTTCAAACACGTATCAATTTTTTCACGATTGTCCCTCATGTACTTCGCGAAATTCCCGTTTCCGAAGTTTTTTCCAAACTCGTCGACTTATCTGTCGAATACGTTTTAACAACGGAGTCGAAGATTCCGACAGAATCATGCACCAAATTGCAGTCGTTTACCAGGGATTAGAACGAAAAGAAATTCTCGTTATGCCCAACAGGATCGTTTCACACAAGCGGAAGTAAATTTTTTCGGTAATTCGTCAGACACGATGGGAATAAAAATGGTCAAGAAAGTTTGCTGCGAAATTTTCGGTAAAAGTTAATTCTCCGTCCAGTCCGAATGGTCGTCGGATGCATCAAATGATCAGTCGTGAAGATTCGAAGAAGTGGTTCAACCTCTTTGCGGGCTTCTCACATACTGAACTTCTGTTGATATGAAGGATGTGGGTGATAAAAATTTGGAAGCGGATCATCAAATTTTTTTTCCATTTTTTGTATTACAAAAATTCTTAAACCTATATGAATACGTATGCACGTTAGTATATCGGTATGGCAAAATTGCGATTTTTATTTTTGCATATCGAGGCCCACTTTAAAAAAGGATTTAAACATGGAGAGAAAATAAATTCGAAAAAAGGTTTGACCGGAAACCAACAGTGAAAAACTTGCGTAATCGTGTTGAAAGAAAACTGTGAAGAATGTGCCGCAAATAAATGTCCAAATTACTCATTCGGAATTCTACCAGCAATCATTTTCACGTGTCTCGGAAGTAAAGGGGAAAATAAATCGGTTAAGGTCTCAATAATTGTTAATATCAGGTTTTTCTTCACATTTACATTTGACGGACAACAAAGTAACAACACACAAAGACGAAAATTGTAAAAATATACATTCTTTTTCTCGAGTCAAATGTTTAGAAAAAGTTTTCTCTGGCACGAATCATGATGCATCTTCCGGAAGTGCCTCAAGACCCGGAAACCAAAGCTCGCAATCATGCCATCCTAATGTATATGAAAATATCTGTACGTAAATATCATTTGTAAAATGTATAAATAGACGCTCGATGAATATATAAGAGAAAAATCGAATTTATCATTATTTATCTTGATGCGATTTAAAGTTATACACGACTATATGCTCGAATATTTTGATACAGTATAGAATATCTTAGCATCACTTTGTGTGTGACACGATTTCACAGACATTACGCATCACGATTGTTTTCTTCTTTGAAATAGTTCCTAGTTCCTAATATATTTAAAAGGTTATCTCATATGCCTATTGACGAAAGAGTTTGATAAGGAGATTCTCCGTCGCGTTTATTCAGTCTTCCCTTGCTGAGCCGCCAAACTTTCTCGATACTCCTGATTGATCCGAGCGTGCCAATCTTCGTTTCGTTTGCTTAATGTTTGTCCGGCTTGTGCTTCTTTTTTTCCGGTTACAACAGCCCACACGCAACCAACTGCCGTTAAAAACATCATCCAATTCGCCAACCGAATTCGTATTTGACTCTGAGTTTTATGCAGCAATTCCACCCTGTTATATCATGGACAAAAAACGAACGATGAAGATGGAAAAACGATTGAAAATACCAAATATCGCGATAAGAAGGAATCTAATTTTATCGTTAATCTTGAGCCACTTTTTCGGATCAAAGATCGAAGATAAACGGTGTCTACCAACTAGTATATGGATACTCACGATATTTTCTCTGGAACTTGATCGATATTCGCGTACTTCCTCATCCACACGAGCATCCATTTCTGAAGTTCAGTGCATTTCTGCATCTTAGTCCCTGCAAAGAAAATCCTTTTATTCCTCTGAATACTGGACAAATTAAAAATACATAACTCGTATACAGTTTGAAAGCAATCCAAAAGAATAAAAAACTGAAATAAACGACAAGTCTGATCGCGACGAAAAGAAAACATTACATCCACGGAGAGTGCGAGGATATGGTATTTTTGGTATGGTATTATGGTATTTGACGGAGGGCGTAAAGCAGAAAGGCAGAGATACGATACGAAATGCGATATCCGACATGTGCCCTTTATCGTAAAAAGATCGGGCCACAGATCGGGACAGAAAGCGTGAGAAGAAAACAGGGAGGAAAACACATGGAGATTGTAGGTCGGAGATGTGGAATGGAAAAAAAAGAAGACGGAATACACGGGATAAAAAGAAAGTGTGTTAAGTGGACTCTGGTAATGGACGCGATGGCCCCAGAATAAATGTTGGCCCGTTTGCACTCTGTAATTTTCGATCTTAACGACCGATATAATCTTTAATCGATTTACCTACAAAACAGAATTAAAAGAGGGATCTCAATCGAATGTTTTATTGCAATAGTACAAACGGGCAACGAATATATTTTTCATTTACATTTTTTTAAAATTACGTTGTATCATGTCGAGCTCACAGCTTGACATCAGAGTTTAAGAGATACGACGCCAAGCGACATTCGATACAGAAGGGTCAAAGGAGGACGCGAACAAAATGCCAGGACAAAGAAAGCATTGAGAGAAGAGAGATAATATACAAACAAAACAGTAGTTAAAAAAGCTGTTCAAGGCGGCACGTGATGCGATAACGCCGGGAGGGGAAATGGACGACGACGGGATGTTTGGAATAAAAAAAGAAGGAATATTAATGAGACGAAAAAACCAGGGAGGATGTGCAGAGGGAAGGAGAAGTGCGATACATGGTCGAAAATCATTCGAAAATGTTCGGAATATTGTTGTACCAAGGACTCTCGAAGAGGAGAGGGAAAGCAAAAGTCAACGATCCGAGCGCGACGGTTGGAGAGGGGGAGAAACTGGAACAAGTGCGAACGGGAGGACATCTCGAGCAATGAAGATCGTTTGCGATGAAATGGAAGATAATAATATTGTACGGGATTACTTTTCGTCGGTAAGAATTAAGAGGAATGCGCCGTGGCTGGCGATGCCATTAATTAATTCATCGATCATGAAGGTTTATGTAACAGGCATTCGCGTATGTCGCGATTAGAAAAATAATAAAATTTGTAAATCTTTTACATAAAATGGGACAGAATTGAAACGAAGAATTGTTAGGGAAATCAAGAAATTGGTGGATCATTATTTTCTATGCATTCAGTTGCCATTTAGATCGAATAATACAGAAAGAGTATCGAGTTCGTCCGAATTATCCCGCCCGGCCAGACTTTTGTTTTCATTACTCGGGGGGGCCAAAATTCAATTGACAAAATCACTCGCGACCGGCCAGACTGTTCACTGTATTAAACAGCGGAAGAGGCTGTACCTATTATTCTATTTATAGAATATACAGTTGTGGTTAAAAGTTCATGATAATCTAACCGGCAGTCTCAAATGTCGAGACCCTGGAGATACCGAGTTTAACAAAATTCGATAATGTTGATGTTGGCAAACCTCAAATCGGAATTTATGCTGTAATCAGTAAGGCCTGAATAACTCGTTTGCGCACGACTTAAAACTTCGGACAAACAGGTTAACCTAAAAAAAATGTGGTCTCGTCGCGAGAATGAGGAAGTGGTGGGGGAGGGATACACAACACTCTTTATTCTCATAAAGACTTCGTTCAAAAAAGGACCACGAAGCTCGGAGAGATAGAGCCGACTGTATTTTAACAAATCTTCAAAAATCACGTAGGCAAAAGTCCATATGCAATGTGAGAAAATGATTCTCATTTTTTTCATCGAATCGTTGAAATCGTTAAAAAAAACACCACAACCCATTATCAGCTTGTCGTTAATTATGAGAACTGGAAAAATATGCATAAACGACCTTTTTTACATCTCCCATCGGCAGAAACATGTAATTTCATACGATCGAGCTAAAGATTTATTTTGCGTGACGGAAAAAATTAACTTTATGTAAATCTGTCTCGAGCGTGACCGCGACATACATTCGCGGCGCCGCTGAGAGATCGACGTTGTGGAAAATTTGCAGAGTTGAACGATATTTACCCAAAACCTTTTCAGCATCGGTCGGCTTTGATGAATTTGGTACGTTATTCTTCAAGACCGATCCCACTCCTGGTGGTGATACAGTTTTCACATCTCGCAGAGTAACGTTGCTTCGGAAATTTCTAACGCTTTGTTCGAGCCTGATGGCCCTGGCTACAGATTGCCGAAACATGTTTATCTGCCAAAAAAAAAGATAGTCGCAATAATCACGTAATATCAAACGGAATATTAAAATTGAATTAACCCGACTTCGCAATGACTAGACAATTACCGTTTTTTGTATTGTTTATCTCGAACCAACGCTATAATGCGAAATACTGATTTTCCACAATCGACTTCTTGGCACTTGTATTTTTACGTATTTGATGAGTTTATGAAGAACCTTGACGCGGTATAGGATGCAAGAAAAATTTTATCCGTGCATCGGGACGAACGCCAACTGACAGACTGACCCACAGATCGTTTGGTGTACAAGTATATACATACCGGAGAACAGCCGTATATGCCCCCCTCTCCCGCTCCTATATCCATGTTGTTTTGACGCGTCGCAGTGAAGGACATGCAGACTTTGGTACCCCGCTCTCGGAATTCACACCATCGAGGGGAATCGGGTTATCTTACGTGTGACATTGCTCTTTCTGCAATGGGCTCGAAAGTTATACGTTGTTTTTTTTTGCCTTTTTTACAGTCACGTTCAAGTCACTTTGGTCAAAAGAAACTTTGATTCAAAAGAAACAAAACGCAGAATACGTTTTGGCGAAGGGTTGACATTTCTGTTCCGAAAACAGGAAAAAAGCGTATTTTGAATGTTACAAAATATTACAATTTGGCAAAAAGCAATTTAAGACAGAAAATTGATTTTCGTAAATATTGCTTCTTGTAAAGTCGATTTGCAGATACGTAACTTCAAATTGCTTCACCGTGCAGACGGAGCCAGTTTCGTCGATAATAATAATCGGCAATGTCGTTTTTTCCAGCAGCGTCTCGACGTCAAGTAACACGTAACTCAAAGAAAATTTTAAGGCATTTCAATTACGTACCGCGCTCTCGAATATGCAGTAAAACAGTTAATAAAATATACCCTCTTCTGGGATGATGTTTGGAATTGAAAAAAATGCTCCTTCCGCGCTGATTTTATTCAAATACTTGCCCGCGCTATAAGTATGCGGAGAGAGAAGGTAAAATTTCGGCGGGTCGTTCGAAATAGATTTTTTCAATTGTGTGGAAAAAAAGTTGGGTTCAATCTCGAAGAACGTTTGCCGGCTTCACGGCCCTGAACGATTATCATCATTATTTTCTTTGTCCGCATCTGTACACTACGTGCAGCCGTGAGCGTCGACGGATGGACATTCGAAAACCCTTCCCTTTCTCCCCTCAGCTCTTCAGGTTTACCGCGTATGTCCTTTGTGTACGTTTTCCTCTGCGTATTTTTGGTACGACGTAGTAAGTAGCACGAGCACATGGTTACTAGCGAGTGTTTCCATGCGCGTACGTGACTTTATCATCTTGAATCCAGCGAAAGAACAAAGGACAAGAGATCGGGCTCCGAAACGTATCGTCGATAGTATATTTATTAGTTTTTGGATAATCTTACGATCAAACTACATCATTGTACATGTTTACCTCATTAAGAACGATAATGCAAATGATTCATTTTCATTAGCGTTATTAATGACATCAGTATTTTCAAAACCAATCGAATTAAAACATATTTCTACATATAGGACAGGTCGACTTCTGGCTGGTTGTAAACCACTTGTACTGGAAATGAAAACGAATATCTCATTAGTGCCTCATTACGTAATGTAAGATACAACATATATCGCTTACTGCTGTCTGAAATTTCATCGAGACATCCCCAAATATTGTATATTTTCTCATCTCACGAATATTACTCGAAAAAAACTTACACGGAAACACTTTTTTTACGAAACTTTACAGTTTTAAGTATCGCTCAAAAAAAGGAGAATATCAACGGTTTTGAAGTGAGAACACTCGGGAATATTTGATCCGGTTTATCGACAGTAAAATATGGTTGTATCGTTATCATCATCGATTACCAGTATTTCTTTACAAATATATATTTTTCGTTTTAGTTAGAAATTTCGTTCGAAAAAATGATGTCTGTGGACGCAAGCGTAAATAAACATTCGACTCACCAGGCACGGAGCGTGAAACTTTTTCCGGCACGTGTGACACGAGAGTTTGGGTATCTGATATGTATTTATATGGAATATGCTGTAGCATATAAAACACTCTTCGACGCCCGAAAACTTTTTGTCCAAGTTTTTCTTCCACATGAGCAAACCATCCCAAACGGAACCATTCTAATCGATAGAGAATTTTCAGAATTGAGTTGAATGAAAAGTCGATGATATTTTATGTGTTTTAATTGCTTTTCATTAATGAATTTTCATTCATTAATCAAAATCAATTAAAAAAAATTTCAGAGCACGAAGACGTAGACAAGTGAGTAATTATCTGAATTTTGACATCAATATCTGTTAAATTTCTGTGAGGAATTTCTTTGCTTCGATTATTTTTCCCGATGCATTGTCAGAGTGTTGTATTGAGCTCTGAAAACGCGGCAAAGTGTAAGCAACAGGCTGTTTTTGCAAGGTTCGTTACTGGTTACCTGGTGAGTCAGAAATATGGATAGTTGCATGTGACAATTTCTCCAGTTGGCGGCTCTGCCGGCATGTTGACCCGGTTCCACGGTGACCGGACCGAGGGGATGATTAATCGGTAAAGTCATACTCAACTCGAGCTTCGTATCGTCCATTTGATAGAGAGCGACGACTTCACGGACGCTCGGATGTACTCTTATCTGTTGAATTAGATCATTTTCAAACGATATTTTACCGCGGTCCGGCGTTCACAAAATCAACATTATTGACCCCAATAAGAATCTCGTAACGTTACGAAAATCAAATAGACTCGAGGCGGACGGAAAATTGAATTACTCAATCCTCCTTATCATCATCAAAATTGTCTGAAAATTCATCATTGTTGCCGTTACGATTTTCACGCATTTTACATCGCAATTATCGAAAGATGATTATGCAAACGAATACGGTATTTTTCTATAGCACCGAGGTGTCCCTTAAGATTTATTACGTCCGAGAGTCGCAGAACTTCTACCTGCAAGTTTTCAATGTCAGCCAGTCGATTATTCAAAAGTTCCTCTCTGCACAGGATTGGACTAACGTAAAGCGTCGTAATTTTTTCAACAGCCGCGCTGATTCGGCTGTCGGTTGTTCCCCACCATTGTCTCACTAAGACCGGCAAATGCCTCAGACTGTTCGTGAAGAGCCAGCAAACGATATGATCGAGCCTCTGCTCGGTCCAGCTCTCTGAATAATTCCAAGGCGGTTATGTTATCTTCGTTCGATAATAAATAAGTAAAAATATCGTGGGTTAAATTTCGTTTGCTCTTTACGGAAATACCTCGAAATTCGAGAGACGGTCGAGTGCTGAACATATCGGCAAATTCCCAAGACTTTGTTTTACCGTCTTGGAGTTTTTCGACGGGTATTAATCTGAAGATGTTATTGAGCAGAGAGGGACAATAATCGTCTCTGAAATCAGATGATAGGAAAAAAATAAAGTAAAATAATATCATGCAATGAAGTGTAATATCGATATGGCGAATTGCGCGGTAACAAAAAGTCTACAAGCTTTCGAGTTTAATCTTTTTTTTAAATTCAATCTTTAATCATTGAATTTTCATGATAGATTGTATCGCGTACTCACTTGAGAAACTCCGCGTATTGGTATCGCACATCCGTGTGTGCGTGAGCGCACATGTCCAAAACATTTGCCCAAGCCAGAAGGTATCCTATTGTGTATGTATAAGAGTCTGTATGAGGCTGAACCGTGCAGCTTGTTGTATCGCACAATCTGTACGTTAGAAAAATTCGTTTTTTTGATAGAGCAAGTTGTAGCGTCAAACGAGAGGGGGAGAATCTACGCATCGGCTCTTTGTTATTTTTTCTCTGGAGAAAATTTCTTTTTACATGTACTATTATGTTCGTTCTAGGCTCACTCGCGTAAGAAAACTCTGGACAAAGCGCTTTCGTTTGAAAATGATATTTTATAAAAAATTGAGAACTGCAGACATTTATCTGGTGAAGAAGACATTCGTGAATCGTTTCAGCTGAAATACATTGTAATTATCCTTCGAAAACAGCCAGGTATCGAGATACGAAGAGCTTGTAAGTATATACATAAAAACGCAAAAAATAACATTGAACTACCCGATTCTGTTGAGCTATATTCAGTCTTCGTTCTTTTCCAGTGAATCATTATGAGGGAAATTTTCCACCGTTAATGGGGGTCGGAAACACACGAAAACCCCTCGAGCGACCATAATATGTACATATATATATATATATATACCGCATTGGGTATATATGCGTGCCAGGCAAGAAAACCTTCTTTCGGAACACAAAGAAAGGTTTCTTGCTGTAGTTTTTCGAGGTAGTTATCTTGCGACAGGCACGAAAACGTATGTAACTTGCAGAATATTCGAGAAATATTGGGCATAATATATTATAGTATTGTTTATATATTTTATATTATATACTACTGTTTATGTGTATATAATTTATTGTTATATACTCAAATATATTACATTATATTCTATTTCATACGACAACTTTAAAACCGAGCCGTTAAAATTGTAGAGATTTTCCCAAAAACTCCGTGATATGTTCGCTTATTAGAGGTGGCAGGAAAATATTTTTCAAAAAATTGCAAAATTATCGCGAAAAATGTGCAATTTACGGTCGCTCTGCGTAACAAACTGATGTAAAACTGCAGTATGTTTGAATAAAAGATATTTTAGAAGCTAGACGGGTTTTGTCTGCGCCTGATCGTGCATCTGAGGCTGTAAACCGACTCTCCAAACTTTGTACGATTCTTAAGGAAACGCTTTTGGCGCGACAACGATCTTGCGGTATACGCTTATATCTTGACAAAAACATTTTTGTTAGGACCCTGAAAATACCTTGGGACAACCTTATAAGTCAGACGCACGGATGACGCAATGACCACAGTCGGATTACGACGATTTAGATGCGGTTGAGGATAATACTTATTTATTACATCAATTATATGAAAATAATGAATATCGAATAAGAAAAATATTGGTGTATTTACGATTTTAAATTATCATTACTAATTATTTTTCTATAGTCGAGAAATTTGCGGAAAAACTCAAAAAAACTCACTTAAATCCCATGAGCATGGTATTCACGACTCTCTGAGTGCTCGAAAGTACATCCTCGAATTTCTTGATATTCAAATCCTTGCCATCAAAAGTTTCGCTCTCGAGAAAAAGTTTATCTTCCTCGACCAATCTCGGTATTACTCGACTGAGCACGTGATGAGCGGACAATTGCAAGCTTGCCGATGGAGACGGTAACAATTTTAGCGATAATTCAATTATTTCATTGGCCGTGACTTTTGACGATGATGAAGCTTCGTGATATTTGAAAAACGTATTTCCGTCAATTAGGCTCATTGCTCTGCCCAGACTGTCCAGTACAATCGTGGGCATTAAAAATTCGCTCTTTCTGTCGTATAAATCTGCAAGAATAATTTTTTATGTCATACATTTAAATCATCGGCCAAATGCATACTATCTTTGGCATAATGGTTAAACGATTACTGACTCGCGTGAGAGATCCATGTGCGAGCGATTCCGAGATGTACATCGTCGGCAAATACATTTTTCCATTCGTCGAGCAACGACGACGGTAGGAAATCAAGGCTATCTCGTTCGTGCCTGTTGAATAGGCTTTGGATTTCGTAATAAAGTTCGCTCACTGCTATCGTCAGCGCTCTCACCTGTCAAACATTTCATTCACCTCTGTATTTTTATTGCCGAAATGATTTTATTTTTTTCCAAAGGTCATTGCCAAATACAACGAACCTTGAAATTTTCGGGATTTGCCTTGGATTTATCGACCGTGAGTTGCCATGATCCGAGAAATATTATAGCCGCGTCCCACAGAGCTGGGCTCAGTTTTTCCGGCGCTGTTCTTATAACGTCGGCGTACAAATGTATTATCTCCAGAGGTAGAATCACCTGGGACTCGTCCATGTTACTGACGTCTCTGCGGTACGAAATAAATTTGAGTCTCCTTTTTTTCGGATCCATTTTTTTCGCTCCGACAATTTTTATTTCGCCAAGATTTGGTTTAAATTCGCGGACGCGAGTTAATTAAGACGATCGAGGCCAAACTTACCGATCTGGAATGAAAAATGTAGATTTCGATTGATGTCGCTTGACCATTTTTTCGAGGACCTTCAGGCACGCGGGAATATTTTTTTCTTCTCGAAGAATGGCTCTCGCGGTCACCACGGCGTTTACGTCACGAGCCAGCTGCGAATCATCTTCAGATTCAACGTATTCAACCAAGATCTGAAAAGAATTGAGGCAATGAAGTATCGCGTTAGAATTTATAAAGAACAAATCGGCGTGATGCAAAAAGAAGATTGATACGTACTTGAGGACCCAGCTGATGGATTTCCAATAAATGTTGATCCGACCCGTAAAACAGGCGGAGAAATTGCGAGAATAAGCTTCCATGCATGACCCACGAGTCATCAACGCTGTTTACGCGACAAAGAGTGTATACTTTTCAAATGATCAATCAATACAAAAACCACAATTTATTGTAAAATCTACAAATGGCGACAATTAAATAACGTCTTCCTATTTGTGGCCGATTTTCTATTACTCCCATGTACAAACGATGCTATGTATACGTGTATGTTTAAAAATCGTCACTTTTTACTTCTATTATTATGTATTTATTATCGATCGACTCTGGATCGATTTACTTTGGATTCTTAAATCAATTATGAAAATTACGAAGCACAATACGTACTTCAGAGAATCCGTCAAGATTCGATTCCAGATACTTTTGGGTATCGTTTCCCGTAAAATGGAGCATTCTTTAACCAAGCTATCGATCGTTGTTTGGATAACTTCGTAGTTCCTAGCCTATAAAGTGGTCACATCGTTTTATTGACTATGCCATTTGGGTAGATCGGGAAGAAAGAAAACGATCTAGACTCACGGATTTGTAGTGATTGCTGAAAATATGTCCGATGCTCGTAATGAGCAAAATATAATTAAGCATATAAGGAAGCTCAGCCAAACAGTCGATAACTCCACAATTCGCGTCTTCGGTCATATCTTCCTTGTCCATTTTCCCAATCAATTTGTTCAATAGTTTTGAATTAAACGAGGCCCACTTCAAACAATTTTCCGTATGATCGGGAAGAATTTCGTCTCTCAGAGTGACAAATTCAACAGGGCGTTCGGGTGGGATGCTCCTCAGAGGATTCGAGAGATAAAAATTGCCGCTGAGTACTTCGCCGTATATAACAAGTCCAAGAGATTGTGGTATCCATGATTCGGCAAAATTTTTGTCACGCGTATTGAATTTTATAGCGGATCGTACAGATTCACTCGCGTCCAAGTTACTCGCTGCTTCGATGAAATCAATCGCGTAATCGACCAACATATCCTCGACCTGAGAATCGCTCCTGATGAAGGGAATTTCAAAAAAACATCAAAAAATTGTGAATGGAACGTGTCGGAGCGAAAGAGCATCCACGTATGCATATGTATGTAATCCAAGTAGATATGAACACTCACGTGCTGTACATCTTTTCGTGAATAATATGCACGCACTCCTCGTGAAGTCGGGAAAGTTCGTCGTGCTTCAACTTTCCGTTGCATCTCGCAAAACCGGATTTCCAAGTGCTCCTTAACGTAACGATGTATGGCACATCCGCGGTATTTAAAGGGTCCCTGAAGCTCAGTTCGAAGAGGGATTTCAACATTTTTATCGAACCATCGGTCAGGTGTTTGTGCTGCCATGTTAGCTCCACCAGTTGGCAAATCAACTCCACGACTTTTGGCAAATGCGGTGAGTTTCCTTCGATGAGATGTTCGCTGAGAATCGCGCCGATAACCGAAATGGCCTTTTCGCCTATGCACAGTTCTGGTATCGAATAATGCAATTTGAAAAAAAGTCGAGATACAAAATACCGCTCGATTATAATACAGCAATGAGGATTATTATTCATTAACGCGTGGATGATATGATGCAAAGTAATCGGAAAATGTTACCGCCATCCGATGAACTTTCGAACGCGAGAATGAGTACATTCTCGATGTCATCTGTTTTTTCATAAAAATCGTCGTTTCCTACTTCTTTGGCGAAATCAGTCATTCGCTCGGTGATTCGAGACTCGAGACACCAATTTTTAATAACAGGATCGTTTCTGTTCATTTCCGACAATGCGCAAACGATGGCACTCTTCAAGATCGCCGGATTGCTGAGCTAAATGGTTAACGAATCGGAGAATAATGAGACAAAAATTTCGACCTTCGCGGATTTGTCAAGAAGAGTTCGACATGCAATATTTCGTCAGCCAAGTGTTGAAAAAAAAAATTGACGCTATCGCAGATCATGAAAGTTTTTGAAACTTTTCTTACCTCGGTCAGCGATGTTAAAACAGAACGTTTTTTCGCTTCGTTCATGTATCTCATGGAGCTGAAAGTGAATTGAACGATAGGACCGACCGCCTCCGGCCGTTCCATGAGCCAATTTTTCAAAACCTCGTCATAAAATTGAAACAGATCGGTTTCGTTTCTGTAAGCCTTTGCGATACCGAGGAAAAGTTCCTCGCTGTCGAAATTCGAGACTATACGATTGAGAAACTCGACGTTCTTGTCGGACGATCGACAGTTATTTTTCTCGAGATAAACAATGCAGAGCTTGTTCACAAAACGATCGAGTTCCGCGAGAAAAATAACATCGTCATCGATTTCACTAGATTTCGTATAAGTTTTCTCCTCGCACGTGTCGTTGGGGTCGGAAAATTTGACCCGCAAATTTTTACGACTGTGCGTCGTCCCATTTTTTAATGTGCACAATATTTCGATCTGCGCCTCATAAACATTGCAACTATCGTCGTAGGTTTCATTCATACGGTTCAAGAGATTGGCAACCGTCGTCTCAAGCTCGCGCCAGAATATCTCTACGAGCTTCGCGTAAGTCGGATAATCTATGTGCGCGCGATTTTTGCTCCAGTAACGAACGAGCTGGGTGACCTCGCAAAACAGTACCGTCTTCAACGCTACGCACTCCGTCATGGATAACGCGATAACTGGCATGAGCTGCGGACAAAATTATTTTTATGATATTATTATTACTGTATTTTTTCCTTTGATGTCTAAACTTGTGGCGGAGCTTCTACTTCTCTTATCATGCTGATAAATATTGAAATAAAAATAAAGTAAGTATTATAAGTCTATATCCATATGCATAAAAAATCGCAGAAACGTTTAAGCAGTTGAGCTGAAATTTAAAGTTCGTATTGTTTCTCGTAACGTACTTGATCTTTGAGCAATTCCTCACAAAACTCGACATCATTTTTGTGCAAAAGTATCACGTATCGCAGGCACTCGATGAAAGACTTTGTCACTGCAAACATTTCCGAGCGACTCATCTGTACGCTCTTAGCTGTGAAACTAGTAACAAGAAACAATAATTCTGTATATTTGTGTTCAAATTTCGCGGAGTAGCTTAAATAATGTTGATTTTCAAACAAGCAAGAAATGTTAACTCACCCTTGACGCATGTGGGTGAAAAAATTGACGAAAAGCCTCTTATGATCGAGGTTGAACTTTGGAAATTGGCTAACGAATGGCAAAAGATTCGGATACACGACGCTGGCGGAACATTGACCACCGCTTTTCAAGACTCGCCACAATTTAGGCAGCACAAGTTTGTCCACGCTCACCGAAAGATGCCAATCCTGAAACGGAAATTTCCTTTCAACATTATTATTTTTAGAATCGGGTCTATCGACACTGTTTTTGAAAATTTTACCCGCAACATTTATATTCAAAAGCATCCCGTTGTGTCTCCGTAAAACACTCGTTTAAACAATGTTAAGTGGCTGAACTCAATTTTTGTCATATTATTACAGGTATAACGATAATCACGATTCAATTGCTCACATCGATTTTGTTGATGGCAACGAGCATAGATTCCCACACGGACAGTAACAAGCTCGGTTCTGTCTCGTCCAGGCTATTCATTATCGAAGTTATCACACGTTTTTTCTCGTCCTTCAGCAGATCCGTGGCATTTTCAATTAGCGAAGCGAGAGCGTTGAAAAAGGACGTTCTGACCAGGATAGAATGGTCCTTGGCGAGTTTCCAAAATTTAGCGCTGCTGATTATTTGCTCGTGAGATTTTTTCGTTTTCTCGATTTGAACCGGTGGAACCTTTTTCAGATACGAGGAGTAGGCTTGCAAACTCGCTATCAATACCCTGTGATACTTTGTTTCCAATTCTTCGGCCGTCAGAGTCCTACGATTTATATGAGTTATACATCAAATGTAGACGAATGAATTGAATAATTGATGCAATTGTTGACATCCAATTGCGTGTCAAAAACGAATATGATAAACTAACAAGTTCGTTGATTCATCGATTTTTGTCGCATTTATAGTATTGCCTAATTGTGGAGACGATATTATCGTCACGTATTTTTTCGCGACACTAGGGATTTCTGAACTAAAAACACCAACCAGTACAGTTCAAAATAATGAGTATTTAAAACAAAATTCTAAAATACCAATATAATTTTGCCCAAATTTACTTACTTGTGTGTGCCCATGGATTGCGGTGTTTGAATTCTGATGGTGTCGCTGATGTACAGCAAAATTTCATCTTGACAGTGAACAATAGCTTCAACAATTTTTTTTTGTGGAAACGTGTCCTGAAATTACAAGAGCCACTGACTTTGAATGTGTTTTACAGAGGTGCAATTTGGATGGAGAAAGCAATCGACTTTTATCAAACGAGAACTTTAAAACAGCAAGTTTTGTGGTATTCGATTTACCTGAAAGGAATTAATGGCGGCGGATGCCGCTGGTGGATACGTGTCGAATTGCGAAGTGAACCACGGACCAGCCAGCTGTTTCAAGTAAACAGCGATATTTCTGCCGACTCTTTTGACAAGAGCGGCATGAGCCACTTGGGCAGCCTCTCGAACTCGGTGCTGAGTGTCTACGCACAAAAGGCCGTACAAACGTGGCCAGAATGGTAATACGGCTTCGACGGATGACGCATCCGACTCTCTACACAGTTCTGCAAATTCTTGCAGAGCCTGAAAAATTTTACAAATATGGACAATAATGTGTGCGACCTTTTCAAGGTCATTGCACTAGAGACCGACGAATGTGCAAGCTTGAAAAAAACTGAAAGGAACGACGATTTTTTAAATGCAGCATTGGCCTTACCTTGAACTTGGTCGTAGGGTCTTTCTTGTTCATTTTTTTTAGCACCAATTGGAAGCTAGAGTCAATCGCATTGATCTCAACATCATTCAAAGCGCTCAATGATAATCCTGGTAAAACAGGTTTATAACCTCCATCCTTGACGGCCGAAAAACCAACAAAATTTGGCATCGAAGTGCCGAGCAATTCGGCACTTCGACTGCTGTTTGACGGCTGTTGAGAGAAAAATTCATCGTATGATGAAATAACAAAATATGAACGAGTAACGTGTCAAGTTTTCCATCATCGAGGTTATATGTCACGTTTCCGACACGTTTGACGTACCTTTGCATTGTTTTTCGTCCGTTGAGCCTTATTTTTGCCCATATTACGCTTTACAATAAATCCTGATTGGACCAAGTGACACGATTAATCTGATTTATTTATACATGAATTTCAACTCATTTGAAACAACCAACTGTATTATAATTTCACGGTAACACTTTGAAAACTATAGCGACGAAGAGAGACTATATTCTTTTCGCGCACAGTGTACAGTAGCCGCTCGCGTAACGTGTCTTTGCAGACAGCAAAATCAAATTTGTCATTATCGACACATCTATAATAATAAACAATGGCTTAATTGGCTAATACTTTTAGGCTTTTCAACAACAGCAGGAACATAACACTGTGCGAATTTTTTCTTTTATATCAATATGAAATGATACCGGACGAATAGATACAAACGTTTCGGAGTTTTCATGCAGAATCGTAGGTTATAAATCGTGCAGTCGAGCGTATGCAGAATCAGATTTATGAGAAATTAATCAATGTAAACAGTGCCGTGAGTATGTCTATACGAATGAACAATGAGCATAAACTTTGTGAATAATCGTACAATTGATACGGTTTCGTTTTTTTTTTCGACATTGAATATAGGTTAAAAACGAAAATGGGCCTAGACCGGGTTACTACTGAACACTCGATGTTGTTTCACTCTTTGTTCACTTGCATGTATTTTGCTACGATCTTGTCGATCCTGAAATTCAACGAGAGTCTCTACAACGTTGGAACCTTTAAGTTCATACCGGTTCTTGCGATTCTCATGTTCGGGGAAGTCATCAAAGTGATGTACTCGCTCAGACAGAGTAGGCAATTAACACTAGGAAAATTAGACGCTGGGCAAAGTTTTCAGATGCAAAAGCCATTGTCTCAAAGGTTGAAAAAATTGCTGAAATTTTGCATCATGATGCTCATATTGGTTGTCGTTTATCACATAATAATCGTACTCTTTGGAGCTCCTCTTTTGAGCGATCACGAAGCAACTAGCACGCTCACCATTACTCTTGCTGCTCTGACGTTTTTTCCTACCTGTTTGCATTTGGGAATCGATACTGGATTTTTGATCCTAACGACACCTTGGGCAAACAGCACGGGTCTTCTCGAAAAAGCTATGATCTTGAATATTAAAACAACGCTATTGGGAGCTTGGATGGGAGCTATAGTTATTCCTCTTGATTGGGACAGACCCTGGCAAGTTTGGCCGATTCCCTGCGTGGTCGGAGCCCTTGTTGGGTATATGTCTGGTCATCTCTTTACACTTCTAAAAACATTACTCGCTCTGAGAGGCAGCAAGAAACTTCAGAGATTATACAAACTTTCCTGAAACTTGTGTAATATGTGAGAAAATATATTTTAATTTTGCATCAATCGCTACACTGAATTGCACAAACTTAATTATTTCATAAGTTTTCTATTGCGAATATACAAACATTCTGTGTATTTGAATACAGAAATTCTGGCAATATTATACAAGTTGTGTACTTCTCGCTGATGAATCCATTTTGAGGAATGGTTCTGAAGTTTTCGAAAATGAATAGTATAGCTATATGTAAGAATATGAAGGAGAAAAGTGTGACAGCTTGGAATTGGAGAATACAATTTGATTATAGTAATAAAATTCTGTAAGAAATAATCATAATGTTATAAATGTACATCTAAACTTCCCGTGTAGTGGAAAGAACATTTGACATGAAAACTTGTAATAAAAATAGCAAACATTACATCAAGTTTCAATTAATTTTATATAATATTATTATCTACAAAAACTCTACTTCCGGAACTCGTGCAGCTCTTTCTCGATCTCACGATTCCAGTTTTTGAAAACGTCTATTTTGTGGTGTCAAGAGCACGCATATAAATATTCCAACTGTATATGTTACAAACGATTGCCGGTCTTAATCAGGATTTTCACGTGCGAAAAGTTAATTTATTGTCGATGTGCATGGTAGTTTTGTTATTTTGTCCCATGTTTTTCTCGTCCAGCTTAGATCCTGTGAAATTTTGAATTTCCCGCGTTTCCGCCGGTGCTGCCACCTAATTTGATGCGCGTGTTCCATATATAGAATTTTGATAGATTTTTTATACTCGCATACTTGCGCTATCCAAATTGCGAGCACAGTCGTTTTTAATAATAACAATATTAAAGAGCTATTAACAAATAATAATACAAAAAATTCTGTGCCAAGCTGCCTTGTGTGCCAAGTGTGGCCAAGCTGCCTCTGTATCAACTTGCCTCTGTCTGAACTTGTCTTGCGTGCCAAGGCCTCATACGTGCCAACCTTATTCTATGTGTGTACGTTGTTAGTAAGATGTCACTGCGGGCGCGCTCCACAACAGACTGCATAGCTTTCCACCTTATTACCTTACAGCGAAGACTGCACGCGGGATTACAATGTTATCAACCACCTGGATATGTCCATCGCGTTCAAATTTAAGCTCCTTCGCTCGTAATTGAATAAGCCCAAGAAAGATATATTATCATAATAATGAATGATTCAGGTAATTACTAGAAAAGTTTATTTTGTTAACGCTGTTAGCAGTCTGTAAAGCGCGCCCGCAGCGTCACAAGGTTGGCACGCTTGAGGCTTGGCACGCACAGCAAGTTCAGACAGAGACAAGTTGAAACAGAATCAAGTTAATGCAGAGACAGCTTGGCACAGAAGGTAGCTTGGCACAGAGGCAGCTTGGTCAACGTCACGTGGGACCCCTCCGTTGAATCAATTCGTACGTTATTTTTAATATATATTTGAAGTTTTTCAAAGTTTCGAGATTGATAAAAAGTGGAAATTAATTAAAATTTCCGATCCACTGAACTAGTGGCATCGTTTATATTGCCGCTCGTTCTATATTAGTCTATCTATTAAACTAGTTAGTTTATATATTAAGGTTGTTGTGGGGTCAGACCGAAACTAATAATTAAAATAATAATTTACAGTACCGATTCAAAGTTATTAATGATTATAATCGCACATTTTTCCAAAAACTGAGCACAAAAAATATAAGGCTCCGGAAACATGGTAACAGCGCAGACGACTCAAGCGCTCGATTTTGAGGTTCGGAACGAAGCGCATGTATGACAGCTGACGAGACTGTTGCCAGTTCGTCCTGCAATAATTAATCTCTAACGAATTATCGAAAATAATGCCATAAATTGATAGAAACAATTTTTGTAATCATCACTGTCGAAAATACATATTTTTTAAAATTAATGTGGATTTTTTCTCCGAAAACGACATCAAACACGACGATAATTTGACGACAAACAGTTGGTTTGGACAATAATCCATCGGTTCCGTGCATAATAAACTAGGGCGCGCCCCCCCCTATGCTTCACCGCCGACCGCTAGACAACACAAAAACTTTAAACCAAATTCGAAGAAAAAAACGAATTTCCAAAACCCCGAGAAAACTTTGAAAAAATTGAAGCGCATTCAAACATAATGAACGATTGAATGTAGCATGGAAAGCAACATTTTTCTAAATATTTTTGGTTTTTTTTTTCAACAATTCGTTACTAACTTACTAATACGATTATTATTGAAAATTCTTGTCCTCAGTGTCTTGGATACGACTAATTTTTTTCGATTTCTATAACATTGCTAAGTACGCGGAATTCTCATTTCATTTTATTTTTTGAAATAATGTACTAATATAATAACAATATCAACAAAGAGGGGCAATCAGGGGAAAGTACATGTTTTGCCCTCTCCACAACGCTCTGCTACACATAGCGTTGCTCACACGTACGAGAAAGTGGCGCCACCGTCGACTATTGCGGAACTAACAATCCGGTTTTAACGTTCACACGAGACCTGTCGTTTCATATATACGTCTGTGTCTGTACTCTTTCTCATTACTATCGCGGCTGTATCTCAAATCTCATCTCGCGGATCTCGCGTAAACGACTGAAAGGTTATGTTGTTGAGTTCCTTGGAGAAAAGAATTTTTTTTTCTGTTCTTTTTACTTCGATATGTTCACTGTATCCGACGAGACTAAAGGACGCTTGCAAATTGCTCCGATGCACCAGAAATTAAGTTTAACCAAACTCTGTGCGAGTTATGTGCGGTGTTGGTAGTAAACGCGAGTCTGTAAATTGATATATGTGTGGGGTATAGATTTGTTGTATTAAAAAGCAGAAATAAGTTTTGGTGCTCGATAAGTCAATTCGGAGTTTTGTTTTTGTTAATCGTCAAGATGTTAAATCAGGCGGTAGTCGAGGCTCTGTACTCCGCTACTTATATCGAAAATTATCTCGATTGCGTGGAAAACCTTCCAAACGACATACAGAGGCACGTTTCACGACTACGCGAATTGGACGCAACTTGTCAAAGTGAGTGAAATAGTCAAATAATTCGTTCTTTATTCTCGTGCAGTTT
Organism: Heteropelma amictum; assembly: GCA_959613375.1. NCBI lineage: Eukaryota > Metazoa > Arthropoda > Insecta > Hymenoptera > Ichneumonidae > Heteropelma > Heteropelma amictum. The sequence continues at coordinate 27,649,693 of OY390720.1, read as the reverse complement.
TCGTACTGTTGCAAATAATAGTGGTTTCGGGGTGACTTACATATTTCCTTTGTCATCGACAGCTTACTTGAGGGAAGTCGATCAGCAGCAGGAACTGCTGAAAAATGACGTCGACATGTCCATCAGGCGAAGAGCCCTTCTCAGAGTTCAACAAGCTCTGATAGCTGCGCAGGAAATTGGTGATGAGAAGCTACAGATTGTTCAACAAGTACAGGATCTTATCGAGAACAAGTCTCGTCAACTGGAGCTAGATTATCGCAACTTGGGTAAATAACGAAATCTTCCGTAGTCAATTAGTTAAGCGTCGCTAGCGTCGTTTATTTGTTCCCATCTGCATTTGCCATTAATCGTAAACACCATAAAAGCATCGATATAACATTAACGAAATTTGTTCTCAGACTTTGGCAAGGAGCAGGAGCCAACGGAGCCGGTACGCGAGTCAAACGCTCCTCTGAATTCTACCGCTGCGACGAATGCCAACAATGTAGAGCGACAACCGAAGCGTGCACGAAGAACTCGTACGGAAACTTTGGTGGAGTCGGCTCACGCTGTAGACATGATCGTCATGTCCGAAACTAGATCAACGACGTTGGCAAATGCAAGTAACGGCAATCAGAAGAAAGCTGCAGCTGCTACAACGAGTAAGAAAAAGAAGAGAAAATCACGCCAAGGGAATCAGCAAAGTCAACATCGCGAGGATACACCACCACTGCCCGAAGATGACGTGGCCATTGATCCGGACGAACCGACTTATTGTCTGTGCGATCAAATATCCTATGGCGAAATGATATTGTGCGACAATGATCTTTGTCCGATCGAATGGTTCCATTTTTCCTGTGTATCGCTCAGTACTAAACCCAAGGGCAAATGGTTTTGTCCAAAGTGTCGCGGCGATCGTCCGAACGTAATGAAACCAAAAGCTCAATTTTTGAAAGAACTCGAGAGATACAACAAAGAGAAGGAGGAAAAATCGTAGCAGGAACATTGAGTTTGAATGTAAGGGACAGAGTGGGGAAAAAACTGCGAAATAGCTGTTGCACAACTCGATCCCGGGAAAAGTATCAACATTAAGGAGGAGGAAAGAGAAAGTGGCAAAGCCTCTGACAAAAGAGAAATATATTGAAAAAAAAGACATTTTAAATCGGTGACGGTCAGCCATGGCGCCTCTTTGCAACGTGCATACAATTTCCAATTCCTGAGAATATTAAAAATTCTCACACTCTCTTCGCAGCTTCTCGTCATTTCGTTCAAAATCTGGGACGTGCTTTTACTACATTCCTCAATGTACGAATCAGCATGGACGTTTTAGCGACTTTCCCGGACGTAATATTTTTTAAACATCAATTCGATGCGGCGACGAAATTGAATTGATCGAATTTTGCAAAATATTGAAATAATATTAAACAGTATTAAAACTGCATGTAAATAAATACTTGTGTAACGAGAATACAAACGGGGATGGTTTTTGTGTTGAAAAAACAAATACGATTACGAGTTGACAATACGATTATCCCGGTGATGAAATGGTCTCAAATAAAAAAGTACTGTACAACGATCAACGATGATGAATCGTGGAGTTATCGCAGACAAAGTGAGGAAAAGAAATGGGCGTCATTTTATTCGTGAATTTCATTTCTAGATTTACATTTCGTTTTTTTAACTTATGAAATAGTTTTTGGCTTCTTTGGGCGGATACGGCGCATCCGGTCCACTGCGGAAATAATCGAGTTTGATTTTCCGCCAGATCTTCCAACTTATTAGATTTAAGCGCCGCGAAACTTGCCTTTTGATCCGTAAGGCAATTGCTATTATATCGATGGTCTGAGGATGAAAAAGTTCGCCACGAAGGCCAAGAAGAATTAAGTTTGTTACGAAGCTGAAAAAGTTATACTTTTTCCTATGATTTTTATTTGTCTATAAAATACATTCAGCAAATAATCCATCCGGTTGTCGGAACGTTAGCGGTTTATTCGTGAGAAAAAAATGAGAAATTGTGTAAAATTTTATTTGGATCGAATGAAAATTATACTCCGCAGAAATGTTGATGAATCTGTTTTGAATTTATTTATCAAATTATTTTTAGTAAAAGTTTCGCGCAATTATTTCGATAGAATTAGGTGAAACAGAAAAAAGAAAGACTCACACGATTTCAACTCCAACATCACAATCCGACGAGTCTGATTATCGATGAAGATTGGATCGCACTAATCGAATTCGTTCACGAGAATAATACTTTCGCGTATAATTGGATGCCCAATGTAAAAATGTTCCTCAAATACCGAATTGACCAATAGTTGCAAATGTGTCTTTATTATTTCAATTTTAGTTCAATATCAGTCAACTGCAATATCTGAGGGACAAATGTGTTTTTGTCTCGTTCTCACTTGGGTACACAGAAAAAATTGGTACATAAACAGCAATTTGTCTCTTCGGCTATGCTCATAATCGAGATTTTTTTCAAAAAAATTTCTTTTTTTTCGCTCATATGGAAATCTAATTATGATCCACATGTAGAGAGACCAAAGTTGCTTGGAGAGTTGAATGTAAAACTGAATTTGGTGTTATCTTTCTCCAACGACTTTGCGGAGAACTCTCCGAGTCGGAATTCGTCATCGTAATCCATGTCATACACAATCAAAAGCCGATGGATCTTTCGGATTTCCGTAAAAAGTCGCTATAAAATTCAGTCTCCCTTGTTTCTTCATTATGTACAATCAATCAGTAAAATATTTTCTTCATTCCGAAAATATAAAATTCTTATTGAACGGACTTTTTTGACGTAGCTCCCATCAGTTTATCGAGGATCTTGTTAATAATTCTCATCGAAAATTCATCGGATTTCCGCGGAATCTAAACGAACTGTTCTCTTCGAGAAGTGAAGAAACGGTCGCTCATTGGTGTACGTATTTATTTATTATGTCACTCAACGGTTCTATCGTACCTACGTAAATAGATCTGAGACATGCGAATAATAATAATGAGTTAAAATGAAATTTCGTACGCAGGTAGCCTCGCAATTACGAGTAATGAATCAGGCGAATTATGTGTGATTTCTTTACTTTTTCTCATTAAGTTGAATAACATTTGTGTTCTATCTTCGTAACGTGGTATTTTGCCTGAAAATAATTTAAAAAAACAGTCGACCATACGAATCTTGGAGATTGCTTCTGTTTTTCTTTGACTTTTTTTCATTTTGATTTACAACACTCGTGTATTTCCTTGGGAGATCGAAATGTTATGCGCTACAAGAATACAGAATAGAGCTCTTTTTTACTGATGCCTCTCAGTGTACAACGACTTATCTGTGATCATCTAAAACGTCAAACCTAATGTCAGCGGGGATCTTCGATGTGACTTTCCTGGAAATTTAACCACGATTGTTCGACGACAGTAGCAACTCTCTTTTCGTATTCTCGTTTGTTCTCTTGATACAATTGTGCGGCGAGTGAGTTTGCAGGTGAATTTGGATTTGGCTCATCCAGCAGGGACTGCAAGAATACAATCAGGCACATTTTTCGATGAAATTTTCTGCACTTACTCGGAAAAACTACTAGCAATAACACAGAAAACAGTAAAGTTGCTCTTTAGTCGAAATTATTTTACCATTTTTTTTAACAACAGACCCTCCGTCGAGGTTTTTTTTTTCGAGTTTCTAAAGTATACATTTCATTCGCAGAAAGTGGATGAAAATTCTTAGGATTCCTCCTATATCCAGATGATTTTGTATTATTTCCATTTCGGCACAAATCTGTAACTTTCGCTGGATTTCGAAAGTATCAAAGGAATATATGCGTTCATTTCAGCATTTGTTTCAGTTTGTCTCAACGTCTTGTCGACTTTTCGACGAGATCCAGCCAAGAGTTCAAATTACTCACATCTAGGACAGGAAAGGTTCCTGGCCAGCAACAAAAAAAATGGTAAAATAAGACGCTCCTCGCATCTTTCTAGAGAAGAAAAAGTGGTATCGATATCAAAAAGTATGACGAACAAAAATTCTTTACGCACGGTTTTGTCGGAACCGCGCTGCTTATATTCGTGTCTCGAGAAAATGAGTATTTCATCTCACGCAGTGTTATTACCGCTTTGATGAGACGAGTGAGAGGTAAAAATGAAATAATAATCGATATAGAACCGCATGAAATTATGCGCTTTATTGTATGTACGTGTATATATATTTATATATGTATAGGTGAATTTAGTCGCTATATGAAGTACTAGAATTAAATCGAAGTACAAGTCTCCGCTTGTCGTAACGTAGGGCATCGTCGTCTCGATAGCAATGAAACAAGAGAGAGAAAAAAAAAACAAACAGAAGACAATTATCACTCGTAATATATATAATATTCTAATTTAAATATTACTCTTCCTTTTCTTTTTTTTTTTTTTTATCAAAATTCCTCTCTTTTTTCGCTTTCCTCCATCGGTTCGTTTCAATTTCAAATAAATAAATACACAATTTGACAATAATTTATTATACAACATTGGTAAAAATTCGTTCTGATGTTGCACAAAGTGGTTGTTTGCGGAGTAGAGGCTCGTGGCTTTTTCGTGTTGTTGTTGTTGTTGTCTTTGTAAAACTCTTTCTCTCTTCTTTTCATTTTAAATTCAATTTGTTTTGTTTTCCTTGCTTTGTTTTTTTTCTTTGCTTTTAGGGAGTGAAATGCTATGCATTCAGCGTCAACTCCTCGGTAAGGCTGCGCACGTTCGCTTCCATATATCAGGATGGTAGATTGTTGTCGGTTGATCTCGAGTCTCAACAGCGGCACAAGTACACGCCCTTTTCCCCGAGACTAATCCACAAAACTTTGTTCCACGCAAGCCTTCACTCGTTTCTCGTACTCGCGTCGATTCTCTTTATAAAGTTGGGCTGCCATTGAGTTGGCAGGTGAATTCGGATTTGGGTCACTTAACAGCGACTGCAACCAGACAAGTCGGTACTTTGTTACGTTAATGCGCAATTACGGGACGTTATTATCATCATCATTATCATTATTGTTATTCTCACTTGTTTTTTTCTCCGAAATGAACTATTTTTCTTTTTACTATGTATCAATTCATCTCATACACTCTCTCTCGTTCTCTCAATCTCTCGATTTTTGTCAACACGAGCGCTGATCCGATAAAAAATAAATAACAGTGCTACGGATATAGTACACGAAAGAAAGTATGAGGTAATCGTAAATGTGCTCGATTTTATTCAAAATGTGAATCGTGTTTCATTTTTTCTTTTCTTTTGTCGACTCGACGATATTAGACTCTGCCAAATTGCAACCGCTGTTAAGTAAACATTTCACAGCTAATCAAATGGTAGAAGGAATACGTTTGAATAACGAAAAAGTCGGTAGCGTGGAGATAAACCTGTTTTTTTTTCTTGGTAGTGTATGGCGGAATTTGCAAATGAATGCGGAATGATGCAGTAGCGCAATGCATTGAGTATATTCTGGCCGTAAGATCATCGCGTAGAAAAATAATTCAAAAATATTTGACGAGTAGAGGCAATGTTTTGCAATTTTAAACGCATTTTTCGAATGTTCTGAAAAATACAGTATGCATCTTGATTTGGGAATTTTTCCGGCGAATCTTTGAAAATGTTGGTCAATTTCTGATTCCGAGATTAACTTCTGTATTCTATCGAAAATACGAGTGGGAATATTCTCAAAAATACTCTGTACTTTACTTTACTGTACAAAACGACCATTTCCCGTGATTTGGTTATAAAAATACTTTTCACTACCGTTTTTTTAAATTCTCACGTGAGATGTCGTGTTGTAAAAATTTATACCTACTTTCGAAAATGTGCGAAGTTGCCATTTTAGTTACAAATTCGTTCTAAACTCATTTTTATCTTGCGAACTAAAATTTTGATGAGCAACGAATCGAAAAGGTTCAATTTGTGAAATAATTTTCAATTTTCAATTACATTGACATTTGTTTATTTCAGCATGGCACGAAATTTGATTTACGTAGAATTTAATTCTACGATCAATCAATATCTCTTTCAACAGCCGTATGCCAGTCATTGAAAAACATGATCCTTAAGCCAAAAACCGAATAAAATTATTTATAACATATATACTATTTAAATTATAATAAACACGATTTTTTCCGCCAGTTTGGCGAATTTATCGTCTAGTTTCAATTGAATGAATGTTATTTTCGAAAAAAATTTCACTCATACATCATAGGTTTGTGAAAATTTCGTTCGATCGCCGATAATCTGTATGTCCTAAGGCGCTATTGATTGATAGAGGATAAAAAAAACAAAACAATCGAACATGTACTCGAAGATAAACTACTTTACCTGTATTGACGTTAGAATAGCCGAAACATCGTACGTCGGGCTCCAGCGGTTTTGCAATATGTCCAGACATATTCCTCCGTCCGCGTACACGTTTGGATGAAACATTTTACTGACGAATTTCACCGTAGGTGGTTTGTTTGGATATTCTTCCGTGAACTCAATTGTGAGCTTGAATGTGCCATCCTCGAATGGTGTGTCGTGGGGTCTGTAGCCAAAAAATTTGTCGTAACGATATTTGGTCTTTTGCGGAATTGTCGATATTTTTGCAACGCCATTCTTGCATTTATCTACGATAACGATATAGAGAATATGTTAGCTTTATCGCAAAAGACTCACCCAAATATCACAGCGTTCCATATCATAATATTGTTGTCCGTGGGTGCACCGGATACACCGGTTGGTGGATCTTCCTGTAATCTGCAAGAAAGATTTGAAAAAAAAATTAATTTCAGGGTGACAATAGCGACGGAGGAGAAACGATTGGCAAGGATTTGAGGGTTATGTGGACAACAAAGAAAAGAATTAAAAAATTTTACAATTGACAATAACTATGGTGTTGAATGTAGCCTGTAGTGGCATTAGTCAATGAGATCGAGAAAAACGCGTAAACGAAATATTTCATTAGCAGAAAAAGATACGGGCCGAGAGAGAGAGACAGAGAGAAAGAGAGCACATCTGAAAAACGTATAAATAAAAAATAAGGCATATCGTTGCATGTCTAATAATAAACCGTGTACCCACGAGTCACGGTGACGTTAGTTGGTCGCCGTGATCCGATATAACGTTTATTCTCGTTAAAGATCGTGGCGTCGATCAGAAAAGTCTCTCTGGTCCCCTCCCCTCCCGCGACAACGCACCCCCCCGCCGCTCTTTATGGCACCTTGCCCCTCGTCATTATGTGTTGTATGAAATCGACTTTCGAGCTGTGACGCAGCCAACACAAGGATAATGATGAGGAAGTGAGACAAGAGGGAAGAAGAGGTACTACCCTGATGATTGAACAATGAGTTTTCATATACCTCTATCGGAATAGTTTTTATCCATACCTTTTGAAATCTCTCATGAGTCTTCGTCTCGCGGGAGTGGACATCACTGACGAGCGTGTGTAGTTGGCTCAGGGAAATCACAGTCGACACGATTTTTCAAAATTTAATTTTTTTATTTTTAAGCTTCCTTTATGGCGCACACAAACACACACACATACACGATGCGTACTCGCGCGCACGGCACGCGCTAGTCAAGATATCTCGATATTTTTTGCGATTACGAAGAGAGACTGCGATGATATTGAGAGAGAGAGAGAGAGAGAGAAAAGAAACGAATGAAGCCAAACGCGAGAATGGAACAACCGCGCGCCGAGTGTTCTCGTTCTTCACCAACCGTCTTGATTGCGTTTAACAAAACTTTACACGACGACCGCTCTCGCAAAGGTCTTTTGTCAAACTCCGAAGGCCGCCCTCTCCGTACGTATGATATCCCGTTATATACACACGACCAGTTGTCTCTCTCTCTCTCTCTCTCTTTCTTTCGTTGATAAATACGCGCACTCCGGCGAACCCACGAATTTTTGTTCGATAGCTTCAATAACTCTTTCTCGCTATGTATGTCGTCGTCTGTGTGCGTCCGCGTGGACGATGATCGAAATCGAATATGTATGGATATGACGAGACGTTTCAGTTATTCGCCCTTTTCCTCCTCACAATGTATTCGTCAAAATAATGTACTATTCGGAGATGCAAAATTTTTATATTTTATTCTCGCACGACCGAGCGACGAAGGGGCCACGGAGGGTGGTGGGAGACAAAGGGGGAGCGCGAGAAAACGATGGGAGAGACAGCAGGCCACGGAGTTATTTCTCGATGCACACACGCGACAGGAGGAAAAAAATAACGCGGTTACAATTATTAAAGGGAGACCGATGGCGAACGTTGACGAAGGCTACGCGATATTAATATTCTTTCAACTCCTGACGTGCGACTACTGACAATTACAAAAAAAAACCCCGACGATGGTTGGACACAGCTGTGTGAGGACCAAGGAGATGCGAGATTTCATGAGAAGGGAAGTTTCGCGAGTGACGTCATGAGGTTGTTTCTTTCTTCTCCCTGTAATGGCTTCGTTTTCGAGGTGCATTTATAATATCATACATGTTGGTGTCGCCATCTGTTTGTACATTTTTTTGTTTTACCAGAGAGTTAAAACTCTTTTTATGGACATAGCCACTTGGTTGGAAGAATCAACATCAGGTGGCGCTCTCGAACAGCGAAACGAAATTGCGCAGTTCGACGTTCGTATTTTCGAATTCTGAAAAGCCATCGTACAAAAGTCAAATCTGGCAAAATTCCAGGGAGTTTTTGTGAACAAAGTTCTTAACATTGTGACGGTGTTTGTTGGAGCTTTGTGAGCTGAGCATATTCGTATATTTATGTATAAACGAACATACGTTGTATTTGAACCAACAATCATAGCCATCAGATATTTCGTAAAAAAACCTTTGAAATATCACTATTGGCGACCAACTTGACAGAGTACAATTAATAGCACCTGTATATACCCGATGATTTAACCAGCTTATGACATACCCCTTTGATTGCATGAAGTATGCATGTGCAAAGCGTACATGTGAGCAGAGCTAGTAAAATAAATAATGAAAACGTTGGTGAAAATCAACAGCATCTTTTGAGAAATTAATTTATTACACAGAATAAACACGCGTGAGGGAGATCGACGTATTATTGGTTGCCTCCAAATTACTCAAATTATTCAAAGTATTCAAGTTATTCACATAATTACCCACGCTGTACGACTGAAACTGTTTAATTAAATACGAATCAATCGGCAGAAGAAAAACTTGCAGAAAATATTGCTGTAGTATTTGTCGAATGCTTCCTAATTGGAAGGCAACCATTGTTATAAATAAAGTGAACGTTATAACGAATTGCGAAAAAATACGTGCACCATTGTGACACTTTTTCTTTTGACAAATATGATGTAGACATAAATAATGATAAGTTTGATAAGAATAATAATGAACGCGATCCGCAGAGGAGATAAATATCCATAAACAGTGTTTATTTTATTATATATTGATCGTCTTATTCGTACGTTAATCCCACGAGCGCCCTCATTTGCTTATCCGCCTTTGAATACGGGCCATAACCTCGTATAAGGCACATTTCTCGCGTTTCCTCTAAATAAATTTCAAGATACGTGTAACGCTTGTGATTTTTTAGCTTTTTTCTTCAAAAACGTGTATATATAGTATATACACGATTAAAAGTGTTGAATATATTTTATACACTTCGTGTAAATGGATGACAGTATTGTAAATAAGTAAATAATATATTAATTAGCTTCGGTAGAATTTTGTAACTTCAGTTTTTGTCGATGATGATCGCTAGCTATCGAATGGTGTTTTCGTTGTTGCTAATATTAATAACAATTTTTTTCTCAGGCGTGTCAGAAGTAAATTACAAAATAACGCATGGCAGGCCGCAGCATAATGGCAAACAAACCGGAACAATGGCTTTACCGCTGCTCGATTTACTCTTGCTCTTGCTCGATGCTTCGTACTCGTATTTTCCACTCGCTTTTTGCCATGCCCCCTGAAAAAAGAATATTGAAAAACGCACATTTTCGTTATCGAACTTTTAATTTATGAGAAAAGATTTGGCAAGTATAGATCCAGCTTAGTGCAATATACTAACGCCAGATTGAGCCATCGCTCCTTCGGCAGATTCCTTTTTTGTAAATTCAGCTGAACCCGGTGGATAATATACCGGCGGTCCAGCAATGTTTTTGCTCTGCACTAGGGGTGGCGTGTGGGGCGCGAAATCAACTTCCTTCTTCGGGCCCAATTTCTCGTCTCTCGCGTGGTCTTTACGCTGATAACTTTCCTGCTTTGCGATATCGTCCAAAACCTCGCGCTGCCGATAATTCATTGATGCAAATATACGAAAATTATGATTCTCGTTAGGCAAATAGCACAAACGATCTTTAAGGATGTGTGACGCTCACAGTCTCGCGCTTACCAAAAATCAGAAAAATCCATCTTATCTAAAATACCGAGCTCAGCCATTTTCAATAATAACGATATTAAAAAGTTATTGACAAATAGTTGACAAAAAATATTCTCAAGACATTGAGAAAACTTCTTTTCTTTTCAACTACGTTATCTCAAAAGTTTTCTAATCATCTTCTGTTTTTATCTTTTATATCGTAAATAACTTTTTCATAATGTTATTGTTGAAACTTACTGTGCTCTAGATTTGCGTGGGAGTTTCTCGAAATTCTGAAACTTAGATTGCGCCCGGGTGTTTTTCGATCGTTTACCGTGCATTTGAAAGAAGTTCACAAACCTCAGAATCGGAGAACGACGCCATCAGGTCCTCCAGCTTTGCCGGCGGTCCCTGCCCATTGGTGACTGGTTTGTCATTGGAAGGATACATCTGTACGCCAGTTGGAAACGGTTTTGGTAGCAAAACTTCGTGATCCTCGGGATGACGACCGTTCGGTGGTACAACGGTTGTTGTGTTGGAGTACTTGTAAATCGTAGTGTTATTCGATTGAGAAGCCGGTGTGGTCTGAGGTGGTACAGATGTGTAGTAATTGACGTTGGTCGTCCTGGTCGGGGTAGGAGGCTTGTGGACGTCGGGACGTCCAGCTGACGACGGCCTGTTTGGATAATATTCTTCGAATCGGTCGAACACGGTTGTCGTGTGAGTCTCGTTTATCGGTGCTGGTGGCTGATGTTGATTCTGATAGATGACGGTGGTGCTCGGTCCACCAGGATAATCCGGTCGATCCGAATCGTGACCATTCGGATAATTTTCTTCAGTCTGATGACGATAGTACTCGTTCTTGGTCAGTGTCGTTTCTAAATTCGGTCCCGATGGGATGGTCGGCCCACTCGGATAGATCGATGGGATTTTTCCGCCCGGTGGATACCCGTGAACTTCCTCCTGATAATACTTGGCCTCCTTGTGAAGAATCTTGGACTTTTGAGTTATTTCCGGTGTCGCGGAACCATATCTAGTTGGACTGACTGGTCTCTCGAGAGAGCCCCCACGTGGAAGCGTGTACGTGATTTTTTGATCACCGGTGAGGTGAACATTTTTTTGTGTCGTTGTTGTATTCGTGCCGGGCAAGTAGTTGTCCGGTGCGCCGGGCAATTCATAGGTATACGTTTTTATCGTCGTCGTTACTTTCGTATTGGGTCCGGGTGCGAGGTTTATCGGGACCGCTGGTGTCGACGCCGGTACCGGAACATACTCGACATTCCCGTACTCCTGGGTCGTGCTTACCATCTGCGTTGGTCGCACATCCGACTGGTAATCTTTGGAAAGATTTTGAGGTAAGATTTCATTTTTTTACTTCTTTTCAGTAGCAACGAGAAGGAGTCAAGGGTTGGAAACAATATTGACGATCGAACGTGCAAGAGGCTTTATTCCCGCGCAACATGGAAGGAGCATTTTAAGTACCTGGCGATGCTGAATAAATATACTCAGAAAGTTTTGTCGAATGTAATATACTCGGCGCAATGGTTTGAAATAACAACAATATTGGAAAGATATTAAAAAATTGTCGAAGGAAAAAAGAAGGTAAACGAAGTTCATATTTCTGAATATACGCGATTCTTTTCTACAATCTTTCGCTATTTTAGAATATATCCGAAATTCTGTAAATCTGGGTTACTTGTAAATGTTACGCCGCGAAAAAATATTCCATTGGTTCCAATAATACCGGTAGTCATAATTTTTGATCGATCATCGAGTTGCGGAAATATAACAATAATTTTCTGTACTCACTCGATTCTCGAACGAATTTCAAATCTCTCGATGGCGTAACGGGCAGTGGTGACGCCTGTTTCGAACGTGACGTTGTGTAACTATCGTCAAACAACTGCAGAAAAAGAAGCACAGAGTCCATACACATTTCATGGATATTTCAGCGCTATATTTATAGGAGAGCGTGACCTTCGTACATGGGCCGATAATTTACGCACCAGTTCACGGTTGACGGTCGAAGATTTGACGGTGGTAGGCTCGGGGCTCCGATGTCTTCTGTGCTGACGAGATTCCTCGTAGCTCGTCTCGTGAATGTCATCGCTGCGAGACAAAATCATTCGATACGTTCAAACACGCTTGTCAAAACGAAGAAAAAAACCAAATTTTCTTCACAATTTTCCAACTTTCTCAGGATTCACTCGTTTGACAAGCAGTCTACTTTTATTCTGTATGAAATGCAGCAGATTTTTGTAGTTTTTTTATTGTCGAGAACGAAAGAATCATTTTCAATTTTAAAGAAGTTTTGAAGAAAAGATTTTTTTGCCTCGTGATCCAAAGAGCCAAAACTTGGCTCGAAAGAAGAGTGAGATCTAAAATGAAGAATTTTTTAAGAAAATAGCGTAAGAACAATGGCAGAACCGTTGAAATAAAAAGAAAAATAATTTCTCAGCATCATCATCTTGGCGCTCGAATCTCGAGATCTTCTGTACTTCTTGGCAAGCCTTCGTGTATAGAGATATTTTCGGATTTCCGGTAGATAAACGTGCCGCCTCCTCTTGGGTTCGTGTGTATAAGAATTATGATACTCACACTAGAGGCACGCTGCTGGAAAAAGAATGATCCTCCGGCTTATACGCATCTGTAACACGTGCAACGGAATTTTGTTTATGTGTGTTGAAAAAAAAAATACTCCGCGGTGTAAAGCAAACTTTCATGGCATTTTTATTCATGCAAAAACAAAACAAGGAAAACTCGTACATGAAAATCCGATTCGAACGAATCTACATTATCGTGCACGGAACTTTTCATCGCTTTTTAACGATTTAAACAGAAGACTTTAGCGATTCTTTTGAGGAAAAATGCAAAATTCAGATTTTCGAAATACAATCATAAAATATGACTGTAAAGAATTGCCAACATCCTAATAAAACGTGCAACGAATAATCCGGGTAAGATTCGATAATTAGACGATAAAAATTCACTTTTCATCGCCGGAAGTGCAGGATAATCGGCAGTGGTAATCGTGCCATATCGTCTAGATTATATTGTTCCCTCTGCATCGCTAAATTCCAGGCGTATCAAACCCCCCCGGCCAATGAATTAATTCGGCATTAATTAAAAATGGCGTCCGGTCCTTTCAACGTTTGTCCGAGTTTCATGATACGAACGGTGCTTTTTTTTGTAAAATAAAATGGGTGATATAAAGAACGTAAATCGAGAGGGAAATTAGTGGTTTTCGCGAGAAACTTGATGTTCAATTCCGCAGGTTGACGATATGCTAGCGATAAAATCATGAAGGCTCTTCCGGATGTCGGTTCGTTGCTTCTTTTTTACCGTCGGTATTCAGCGCTATTGGCTGAAACGTCAATAAGTTTTTCGTTTGTCGTCGATGCTCCTCCATCACGAAGATCGGTGGGAAAATGGTGAGAGGAAGGAGGAAAGCAGAGAGAGAGAGAGAGAGAGAGAGAGAGAGAGAGAGCGAGAGGCAGATTGATCCGAAGATTTTCTCCCACGACAAGACGACCGAGCCACAAAGAGAAATCGGGTCGAGCCTTTCAAGTCCATAATCAACCCTAATATGGCAGAATCCGCGCTCAGGACTAAACAGTTTTAATGAAATTCGTTTGTCGTTTCGTTATTTCGAAATATTACCATCGCACAAAAGTACCGTACAAAAGTAATTGCAGAAAAAAATCGCAGTCTCAAGATACCCGTCTTCTGATGGTCATTCAAAAAATGCTTGGCTCTTATCACCGTGATAACGCGCGGACCGAAATGTAAACGCCAATTTAACGTTCATGTTGAAAAAAATGAAATTCTGCGATAAACTGTAGGAATATCAGCTTTTAGAGCAGTTGAGAAAAGAATATTTGCCGGTTTGGAATGTCGCAAGTCGAGGAATGAAACCTCTTATGTGATTTACGTAGCATACACGTTTCCTTCTCTCTCTCCATCATTCTTCTGCCTGGGAACTTGTATATTTTGCAGTCGTGCCATTCGTTTTTGATTGTGAATCGATCGCGTCTCTCGTCGATACCTGGCAAGGCCGCTGCTCACCGTAAAAGGAGCGAGCGACGCAAAGAAAAGGAGCAAGAGCATCGCGATCGCCAGGGGAGATTTGGTCAGCGCTTCGCCTGTCTCTAATCCCCTGTCTCGCGCGTTCTGCCTTTGAATCTCTTACAACTATCTCTTAGATTCGTGTCGAGTCCCCTTTGGCGCTCATCGATCTCGTGGATTCGTGCTCTCCGTCGTAAAAACATACACCGTTGCATTACGCTCGCTGTCAAAACCTCGCTTCAAACTTTAATCGCGTTGACGATTATTTATTCGTTGATTAAACGCATCACCGTTTTATTCCTATTATTATATCGATCGAAACTTCCTTACCGACTGGTTTCCCGTCAACGTTCCTGTACTGGTACGAGACCTGCTTGTAAGCCACCGTTTTGCTCTGTCCGGGTTGAACCTGAAATATCATATCCTTTCATACTTCTTTTGTCCAATCGTGTATGGGACAAACGCCGGGGCATTCTTTCGTTCTCTTTTTCTTTCCCATTTCCTCAATCGTTAGAATCGTACGTTACTCATGGCGAAAAAGTTGTACAAAATGAATATTAAAACAATTGACAAAAATTAGCATGACTCGAAGTTCTGACTCGGGCCGGCGTTCTCGCGAGCAACACAACGCACGCGCGACTCTCTCCTTATAAGACCCGAGAGAATTATACGGTGAGCGTTATGTACATCGCGAGACGCGGAACAGAAAGAGTGAGACGGAAAATCATGGCGCAGGGAGGGGGAGGAGAGTCGCGGTTAACCGTGATCATAATCCACGGTAGGTGCGCGGACGTAAGTCGCGCGCGTTGGCGGATCGGTAGCACGCACATACGAGTTTCACAGGATTCCAGACTTCGTAAAACCCACTGTTGTACTCTGGATAAACGTGGCTGCGCGTAACCGATGCTCGAACACGTGAATTACGCGCATATGTTTTTTGTCGCGCTTCAGCTAAGAAATACGTACACGCGTGGGCGACGAGAATTTTTTCACGTAATCCGTCCAATTGCGAATAGCAGTTTTGGCCAATACCGTAAGAATACTTGTGGTGTTTCAAAGGAAATTCGAACGGAAATGATAGATTCTGAATATTCTCATTACACAAAATGCCTTCGAATCACGAATTCTGTACTCACATCGCGAAGTTCAGCGTCGAGTGCCTCGAGACCAGGAATGCCGCTTCCGACGCCGACCGGCCCGCTGCTTACAAACTTTTCGGTCGTTGTTTTTTTCGTGTGAGACGGCGACAGCGATCTGGGCAGAAACGAGTTGGTTTGAATTTCTTTTATTTTCCACGATGGTTCGAAAACTCGACGGCGGTAATGAGGAATTGAAAATTGGTCAATAATTCATCGAAGCTTTCGTAAACTTGACGCGCGAGATTCGCGGTTTGTATACACTGTAATACTATAATCAAAGCGTCGATGGGAAAAACTTCTTTTTTTTATAATACACGGGAATTGACTGTTGCAAAAAATAGAATTTTATATGGAAATAAAGAGAGCATTTTATATTTTTTATTGCCTTATTTCACTGACGGTTTTCGATGTGTTTGCGGCCGATCGGTATTCCACCTGTGGCGATCGCGCTCTTCCGCCTCGATTCGGTGTCGCGCTTCTCGATACGCTCGTCTGAAGATCCTCCAAAAGAGCATCTTGGAACACGGGACGTTAAAAATATTACGATACACCTTTAGGTCGTATTTTCCATTGACCAAATAATCGTGTAGATTTTCATTCGAAGGTGGGATGTTTGATGGAAGATTCGATTGGCTTCTTACCTAAATTATTCTCCAGGCTGTTTCCCGATTGAGTGTGCCCGGAAATAGCGCCAGTGCTGCCACCACCGTGGCTCACGTACTTCCTGCTCGCGTGCGAGCTCTCTCTTATCGTTGTCGACATAACTGACGCTCAGGATCGATCTTTCTTCTAGGATTCTGCAACGACAGTTTTCAAAAACGAAAATATAAAAAAAATTGACGAGTAAAAAAAATGTATATTAAAAACGCGGCTTCTCAGTTCTTGGACGAACTTTCGTCTTTGAAAGTGTGAAGCCGTGGTTTTTGGAAAGAGACACATTTTCGAAAACGTTGCGAAATTCAGAAGGAACTTGTTGAAAAAAAGGTTACTTTTCATTGAAATCGAAAGTCGACATCGTATATTCGTTTTCGTTCGAAAACTCAACGGAATATGTCAATGAAGATAGCTAATGTTGAGTAATTGCGATCAATTTTTCAATGACGATAACTTTCTAAACATCCGACGATTTTCGTGGCAATGATTTTCCCAGTCATCGAGACGGATATAGTGTATTGTTTGCATCTCGATGACGTAATCTACGCCGCAGTCTCGCATTTGCTCAGCCTCACGCCGGATGCTCTCTCGCTGTTTTTCTATCTGGACTGAACGTTTCATTCGGGAACAGAAAATGCCTTATGGTTTATTCCGGTGGTTCGTGGAAGAAGACTGGGGCAACGTGAAAATGGGGCCAAGGAGCAACGTTTACGTTAAATCCGAGGGACACGCTCCGTCACTCGATGTATGAATACCACGCGTGTGTGCGGTGCGACAGTCAACGAAAATCATGGTTATGTTGAAAGCGCACAATCCAACGATGCGCACGCGTCGGCAAATGCGCTCGTCGCCAGCGCAGGTGACTGGAGGAAACATGCACATGTGCCAACGGGACGCAACAGAAAAACGTACACACATAAAAATTTACATTCATGAAAATTGTTTTTATCGCGTACACGTTTGTCGTAAAATATTCATCGCGAAAACAAACGGAGAGAGTTGAATGAGAGGAAAGTGGAGAAAAAGATACGTGTGGCTATCAAAGGCATTCCGCAAAAGGTTTTTCATTGCGGGAACGCGATTTATCGAGCAACCACAACTCGACATTATTTTGTCTCGTGCAGTGAAAAAGCTTGTACGAAAAAAAAGAATAAACAACGATCGCACGAGTAAAATCAGATTGCGTTCGAATCTGCGTGGATTTGTTGCGGTCGAATATAATTGGTAACTTTTAGGAAATTCGCTCAATGTACCTTGAAAGGTTTCTCGTAGACGATACTAGAAGGTTTAAAAACGAGTGAATTAAATAAAATATTTGCTCGTTAATTTCCGTAAATACTTTTTTTTTGCATTTTTACTACAAATTTTTTTCAACGTGTTCACTTTCTGTATTGGACAAATTGTCGTAGATCGCGAAAATTCTGCTCGGCAGTTTTATTTTGAGCGTTCATCTCAATGATCACTGACGAAAAACAATTTTTTATCTTCGTCTGCTAAAAAAAAGTAATGACTCACGCGTGGTAAATATTTTTCGCCATTGCATCGATCATCCGCGATCGTTCGAGTCAAATAAAAGCTCGTTGGAAACGAAAATTCGTGGCGAAACATTTGTTACTCTCGTTTTACCGGAAACGTAACGTCATAACATAATAAATCGTTCCTCATGACCGATTCTTTACACTTCTTTACAGAGGAGATGAGTCATTTGTTTCTCGGTCGCCTGCTATTTTTCTCACTTTTGTTTTCAAGAATCGAGATACAGAGCCATCTCTTCGCTCTTGGAAATGGCAGAACCGCGATGTCCTTTTGACGGTTTTACGCCAAGGTCGACGGGAATTTGGTTCAAGGGCAATCGGTCAGTGTCTTGTACTCACTCCGCTCCACGAATTTAAACGAACTTAAATGCGAGATGACTCGAAGAGTCTCGGAAACCTCGACGATTGTTTATCTGTCGATTATTTTTTGGAAAATTGAACACGAAATAAACTTTATTCGGAATACTTATTTATTCCCCAAAAATGCCATTCACTGTACAAACAAACACGATTTTCTCAGTTTTCTAGTTTTCTCAATTGTTTATATAGTGTATTTTTGAAAAATCATTTTGCGTGTGTTTGTGGAACAAAATAAAATTGAAAAAAAAGGTTTTTCCAAAATGTTTTTATTCTTCTATATACCGGAGAGTAAATAAAGATTTACGAGACGTTTGGGCGTTGCTCGTGACTCAAATGCGAATTTCATTGGTCATCGAATGATGATCAACCAGAAACGGTTGGCGTACGGGCGCACTCAGTTTTTCAGCAAAATAATTCGCCCGCGGAGCATTACAATAATCCACAAGGTCACTCGTTGTAACTCGATACGTTGATTCTCGACTTTCGTATAATGTGCATTATAAACAAATGACAGCATTGAGAATGATCGAGCGAGTGAGATCCGTCATTTCGTAGTATTAACGTCAGCAATTACATGCACGTATGCATCAATGTATCGCTACCTGAGTTTATCGGAGATTGTTAATTAAGAACGAATAGTCTCGTTGGCAAAGACTCAGCAGAGCGCGAATGAAGCATCTATTAAATCGCGATGTGTCTTTATATTTTTTCCAATCGGAATTATTAAGATCTATCGTTAGCCTACATTCATAAAAATAAAATTAAAAAGAGTTTTGTGTCGTTATCTTCTATGTTTTTATGAAAAATGGACACAGAGGTTTTACGAATGGATAAATGAGATGAAAACAAATGTTTGGCGCGACAAGTGCCGACGTGCTACCGCTGGGCTACCGCTACGCACGAATATTGTGTTGGGTGTATGGTATATTTATAAATACAAACGAAGAAGTTTTAGGCTTTTATATTTTTGACATTTCTTTCGACGAATCAGCTGGTTTCAACATCGTCGTGCATACGAAAGTCCGAATGATCTGGCGTTACGAATATAGATCGCGGGTAATCCGTGTCACGCACTCTGGCGGTTTGCGCATCGTCTGTCACGTGTACTATACGCGTATATTGTTGTAACCCGCGGTTACGCGTAGTGCATATATCAACGATGATGAAATTCTCGTTAAAGCGCGTACGAACGTTATCTTCCTAACTTTTTTTTATTCGCGGTAATTTCAAATCGATCGGTACGGAAAAGAAAATGATATTGATGATGCATCGTGCGACATTTTAAAAAATTACCATTTCCGCTTTGAAAAATCGCCAAATTGGTAGCAATCTCTTTTGGATAACAATTGTTTTTTTTTTTTTTTCATAAACTGCTATGTTGGCTGGCCATTCTGCCAACGAAATAATCCTCGATCGAATGTGGAGAATAAACTGGCTCATTTGGTGCAGTAAAAGTGTACTACTCAATATAGTAGCGAAATTCGGATGGGATATGGGTGTGGAAATGAAATTAAAGAGGAAAATCGATATTATTAAACTATTAACTGATCAGTGTCATGTATTTGCCATTTTCTACGATAATTTAACGGCAACAGCCTTGACAAGACTGCCGAGCATAAATTACGATGATATCGCGCATTAATCCTTTTTACGAGTTTTTTCCTTCGAAAAAAGCTCGAAGAATATACATGTACAAAAGTGTGAAAGCCGAGTTGACGCTGTCTCGTTTACCACTGGTGACACCTGTTGCGCAATCCAGAGATTAAATCACTCGTCCGCCCCCGGCGATAATTCTCCGCAAATTATACTCTGGGAATTCTCGTGCGATTTACCGATCGACAAACGCAGATTAACATTGCGATATTATTCAATGTTATTCTCAATTAAACGTGCAGATTTCTGTCGTCATCATTTGTGCACCGATTTAACTCAACGTACTCGTGTTTAAGTGCTGTACGCTTCGCCGAGTTTAGTCAAATGATACTCTCCGTCTCTCGGGTTTTCTCCTTGCACTTGGTGTGCAGTAGAATTCTAATTTTACAAACCCCCCGATTTCACATTCGCGTATAGTTCCGTTGTACAATAAAAAAAATGTCAGCTGGGACATTTCTTTTTCGACACATTCAATTCCAATAAGGATGCACTCGTGAAGATTCAGATCCGATTACTCTATCGGAATTTGAGGTTAGACATCAGCATTTTCGTTGGAACTGTCGTTGCGGGAGCTCAGAGTCGCGTGTTTCTAACCTATATTTTCGTACTTGACGGTAAGATCGAGTTAACCATAAAAACTATCACCTGCTTGCTGGACAATGCAAACATAATGTTTTGTGACGACGAAACAAGGCACATACATAACCATAACCATAAATTTGAGGAAATCGTGAAATAAAAACTCGGACCGTGCTTGTATCGAAAAGTAACGAACGTTCGAAGACTCTTTCGGGTTTTCGGTATATTTGAGGTCTCTGGCACGCTAACGTGAATTATCCACAGAGTTTATCGTTTCGTTTTTGTGCACTTGGCGTCTTTTCGTGATCAACGAATCACGTGACGCTTTTGTGCACATGACGAATATAGATCGACCCATAAATAATCGCGATCGTGGCTCTTGGTTCGTTCTTTAACCTCTTTTTTGCGAAAAACTTTCACCCACGCTTTTCTCCCGGTGATGTATAACAGTTTAGCAAGATTTTTTACATACACTTGGAGTTATCGAGAGGAGAGAGAGAGAGAGAAAAAATGTTCGACACGAAACGAACATCGATGTGTAAGAGTTGGCAATTTGATGCCGTCATCCGTAATACCCGCCTCGATATACACGTACATAGTCAATAATAAACCGATAAAACCGCAGAAAATGAAAGGTCGTTTTACGAGACGTCCTCGTATACTTTACAAGAGAGCCTTTCTCGGACACGAGGATGCTTGCGGGAAATTGTTTCGCTCGCGCACGTGAGCGTTCGGTAAACTGAGAAAATGAAAAAAATACGAGGTCTCAACGAGACTGCAGACGAAAACATGAGAAATTACTAGACGCGTATAGTTCGAGTTCCCTTTTTTGCGGCCACAAGTACTTCCTTTCAACATGCGCGAGATGCGATTATACACCCGCGTGTATACGCGACAAGAGACATGCGTGTCAGCGGTAATAGAAAGGCAAAGCGGCTTTCCAACGTGAAAAAAAAGAAATTCTAGACGTACGTGAACACGAAAGAGAAGTCGGATAAACAGAAGCAAGGGGATCTTTCTTACTGACGCGTGTACCCTCGTTCGCCCGGCGAACTTTTACAAAGGCGAAGGCACACAGTCGCGTCTATTCATAAAAGTGCAAATGCGCTCCAAGTGTGCACATTAGGAACTAATAATTTTTTACAACAATTCGTCTCGTTACTTCCTCCTACGTTCCACTGTACTTTCGGTGAAACGCTCGAGCAAGCGATCTCTGTAATAAATACATTAAAAAACTCGTATCATTTTTCTATACGTTGAAAAATAGGCTTTTATCGCTTTATTATTCTCGCAGTCATGGTAACTTTTCTCGAAGCATTTGGATGAATAAAAATGCACGAGGAAGCTCGGCCAGCGCAAGGCCAATTTCATAATCGAAATGCTATATATAGATTATTAGTAACGTCGTAAAACAATATCGCGCGTGAGTGGCCATGTTCCAAGTTTTTGAGGAAAAATATGGCGATTTGAGATTTCATTTTCATCTCACATTCGTCTCTTTTTGCTCGGATCGAGCGACATGTGCACGTTTTAATATTCATTTTCTCTTTCTCGTGTTATTTTTCGACGTGCGCGAGCTCGCAGGACTCACACGAGTCTCGATCCTTTGTTGTCGCGCATGTAAGTGCGAAAATAGAAGTTATTCACGATACAGTGAAAATCAAGTAAAAGTTTTCTGCGATGTGCGGAGAAAATACGAAAATTGATTTCGCCTGTGACGAATGTAACGAAGATCGTATATTTCACGTTTTTCCTTTTTAATGACCAGAGGGCGCTTCGAGTGACACTTTTGTCAACGTTTATTTCGCTAATTTGAGTGCTTTGGGCAATTCTTTGTTTCCCCCGCGGGATTCGGTGACGATCGCGAAATGTCATGACGGGAAGACCTTGTCAACAGAGCCGTGGCTATCCGCGAACCTGTATCGTATTAAAGAGAGGATGACTAAACCGGTCAGACTCTATATTCGGCTCCTCGCTCTCGACGCTCCTCCTCGCGACTACACACGCGCTATAAACGCAACGCGATCTAACCGACCGAAATTGCCTTCTTTTTTGGATATTCTTTTGGTAACTTTCCAATTTCTTTTGTCACGTTTCGCGTCTATTTTCTTGTTTTTTCCCCCCGTAAACATGGTGCTTTTATTTTTATGCATTGCTCGTTCTACATCACTCACGCGAGTAACAATAAATTGGTATAATTAACTAGACTGGGAATAATCGTTGTAGTGTTAATACGGTATTAATTATCAGTATTTTGCGGGTTTATCGTCTGCCAAAATTTATAACGCGTATTGCATTCTGCACAAGCAATCTAAATGTACTACATAAGAAATTTGAAAATCAGCATCGATTACTTTCTACACGTTTTCCGTGGACGAATTTTTTATTCAACGATGGGGAGAGAAATTTATTTCCATCATTATGAAAAACATTTCACAACATTTCATACACTAGTAATGATACACCATCACTCTATGCAGTGATATTTTCCACAC
This sequence comes from Heteropelma amictum, assembly GCA_959613375.1. Lineage (NCBI taxonomy): Eukaryota > Metazoa > Arthropoda > Insecta > Hymenoptera > Ichneumonidae > Heteropelma > Heteropelma amictum. The sequence continues at coordinate 27,626,914 of OY390720.1, read as the reverse complement.
TCGATAAATAGTATTATAACTTCAAAAATAATCGATTTTTATCCTCGGATAATCGGAAATGCTTCCGCAAATATTGTTTTACAGGTAATATTCGACTTACCTATCGATCGGTATTAAATAATCCAAAATTTTGATTCGCGCACGGAGAAAGAATCTCGCGCGTAAAATGTTGACGGAACGATCGCGTTGAGTTGAAAAGAAAAATGAAAAATAGACGAAAAGTGAGAACTAAAAGTAGCGTCGGAAGATTGCGATGAAATTGCGGGTTGACAAAAGCCGGACAGAGATCTCAACGGTGTACCAGAGTCACCGTCGGCCCAGAACTGGCCTCGTCTACTTCTCTCGTTCGGTCTCCCTCCTCCACTCAAACGCGTCTTGGTCGTCGCTCGCCTCGCGTTAGGCGGAACGCACACACGCCGCGCGAGGCAAGAGATTTTTCTCCTTCTCTCGGGCGCTCTTCCTTTTTTACTCCCTTCCGTTTTCACTCCCTCTCTCTTTCTCTTTCTTTTCGTGAAAACGCCGGCATTCACGCGCTCTCGATGCGCGTATCGCGTCATTCATATTCTCGATCGGCACGCACCCAGCATACATACGTTAAATACTCGAGGACTTGACAAACCGTGAATTTCCCGATGTTCGTCCCCCCCCCCCCTGCCCCTCCGCGAATTTCTTCCTCCGGTCCGTAATTGCGAACAAGAGTCAGCTTCTTGTGTTTAGCCCAATACTCGAACGTGAAATTCTCGCTTACACAGCGGAACGCCTCCCACGCAACGCCACTCCGCAGACGCTCGCCTTTCGAGCGGATAACTCGCCCGAGAGCTTCTTTTTTCTTTTATTATCGTTTTTGTTTCTTTTCGTTCGCTCCTCGCATACTCTCGATCGTTCGTTCCGAAGATCGCGATGCCATTCGCGAGATTAACCCTGTGCTGTATCCAGCCACCGATGACGTCAGATATGGGGACACAGCAGAGTCAGAGGCGACTTTACAATCGCTCGACTCACTTATCTTCATTCCGAAATAATTTTAATAAACACGACGCGAGATTCTCGATGAGAGAAAAAATTGGAGATAATTGACGGAACTGGACGTTTCAAAGCTTTTTTCCTTTAGGCACATCTTCGGATTGTCTTTGTGGAAAGAAATTTCGTATTCGATAGCGATAGTTGCAACTTGTAATGTTTTGTAAGAATGAGAGTGCTTATAAAAAAGGCTATTTGTTTCCGAAAAGACCACATCTGCCTACCTGACTGAATGATATTTTTTAGGAAACTTTCAAAATCGTAATCGGTCGTTGTAAAAATGTATTCATGTTTCCTTTCGCTTCTTGAATTCGAAATCGCGATATATCGATAAAATTTCATCTCAAGGTCACTAAATAAGTATATTCTCATTGGAGCTGTATACTATAATGATGGCGAGTTGCTCTTCCCGCGCATCTATTGGAATGCTTTAACAATATTGTAAACAACAAATCTCGTAGGATGTTCATTGATTTGCATGCGATGTTTCTGAAAATATGGCTCGATTGGTTATTCGTGATTTCACGATACTCGGATATCGCATTCCGATTTCATTGAGTACCGCTGTGTTAATCAATCGTTATGTACACACTGTTACTCCGAGAGTTCCATCATGCGCGCGGGCGTTTTCCGGAGGCCACGGACGTTCAACCGAATAACACTTTGTCCATCGGAAAAAGAAAAACTTAAACGTAAAAGGAATCGTTCCATGTTCAATGACGTGAAATTTCTCATTGGCCAATTTCTTGCTTCCTGCGCCTGAAATACCGTTTCACATGTTTATAACCTCAAAACTTTATAATCGTACGTGACATACATAACTTACGAGTTTGGGGGGGGGGACATACTCAGCGTTGGAGCATTTGGCTTTTTCAGATGCAAGGAAGACATTGAAAAAACATTCTCAAAAACATGTTGGAGAATAATATTTTTGAAAAATTTTTATTTTATTTTGAGAAAAAAGAAAAGATGTGACATTTTCTGTGGATAAAACGTTTTTTTGCGAACGATTCAGGAAACCTGCAATTAGCATGATTTGTTCAGATACGGATGTATAAACATCGAAAAAATAGCAAAACAGTAGCTGGAATGTACTTTCATACACTCGGAATGGAAATGTTACATACTCATTGCAAGCGAATTGTCGAAGATGCGCCGAATTTATGTTTTTTTTTTTTTCATAGCATAACCTGGAGAGAACGTAAATTGTGTCGCATTTGTCGTCGTTTAATCTATAGAATAACCAATGAAATCTCGACCATCCTCATTATGAAAAGACTGGAAAAAACAGGATGGAATGGTCGGAAATGCGTGACTCGGAATACCGCACATAGATCGAGTTTCAACGATGGTTTATATGTATACCGATGCAATAAATGATTTTCCATTATGGTACGATAAAGGATTAAAGAGTGCAATGGCCCGTGGTATTTATCGAACGCTTGAAGATAATTATGGGAATTTACATTTTATATATAAAATGACGAATAATCGTTAATATGATTCCTTCAATAAGTATAAGTTTACTACGGAATTGGTCTCTACCTTTAAAAAAATCGAGTCCTCCTTTGTTGTGTGACGTTCCAGAGAGAATCTTTCTAGAAAGTTGCAATCAAACTTTGAAGTCAATGGGTAAAAACTACCGGAAATAAGCTCTTCCAACTGCAAAAACGTGAGGTCAAAAAACGACTCAAATGTGTCGTTAACGAAAAGAAAATAACCTCGAGGAAATGTTCGTAGTGACATCTATGTGTAAAAATGTGGAGATTATTCATTTAAAATTCCGATGGCTTAGTCGGTAAGAGTTTCGTTTCTCATGCTTGTTGGGTGCTGTGTCCGTCAAGCTATTAGTTGGAAAAAGAATAATATTAATTTTCTTACGAGCAGATAAATTCCTAGGTAGCAATAATGTTCATTAGATATCCAAAAGCTAAGATATCTTTATCTTCCGGGTAACTTTTGGATATCTTATGGACATTATTGCTACTCCCTGGGTTACACTAGTTTTTGTTACCAGCAGAGATACATCGTTATGAGACTTTGACCTCAAAATTCGACAATGGCAGAGCTATACATCTTTTTCGTAGTTCGTGCTTGTCCAACAATGAAGGCAACATAACCTGAATTATAAACGGCCCTTGTTTTAACAAATGAGAGTGCGTGCAAGTTTTATTTGTTTTTTCGAATATCGTGTAAATTTACGAAAGCGGGATGACGGGGCCGTTAAATTCCGTGATCAGTAACAGAAGCAGAGATTGCCTGGCGTGTCGTCTCGTGAGTGGCGTTGGTCTTGTTGGTGCTGGTCTCTACGTTTCGCATCATTCAAAAAAATTCAACAAAATAACTGGCAAAACGATCATGTTTTCAATCGCGGGTGGTACGTGAATATTCACTTATAATTCTTGGAGATGAAAATTATGGATCATTTTATCGTTTTATCTGTCAAATTGCAGTTCTCGTAATACTGGGGTCAGCGAGAATATTTAATCTACCTCCGTTCCGAAAACAATTTAGTCACGAGTAAAATGTGCAACGGTGACGCGATCAACGATTTTTTCCCCAATTCCTTTCTGTTTAATAAAGTCAACATGATATACGAGAGTTTCCGGAGCAGACAATTTTTTTTTTCATAGAACCTTGAGTGTATGGAAACAGCGCCATAAACATTTGTGAAAAATTCTATAATTGTGTAAAAAATATAACGTTATTGCTTCAAAATGTTTACCAACGCCTAAAATGATTTAAATTTATCGCGCTCAGTGTAACTTCGCATGTAGCGCCACACGTCGCTATTTTTCATAACTTGTACCTCCTACTAGAGTCAACCTTTTTCTACTTGTTTTTTTTACCAAGAAAAGTTCAGCGTGACGCGACAAATTTAGGATGTTTCGAAGTTGATAAATCATCACATAAAATGCGTAAGCTCAGACAAAATTTCATTTAGTATCGTGTCGACACGTGTACACCAAGCAAGTCTTTAGAGGTAAGTGTCTAATCATAAATCAAGTAATTTCGAACGACGCAATCTGCAGTGCATACTTGTATTAGCAGATTTCTTTTTTTCACATCCACCTTTGGCTGTCAAATTTTATTGCTGGTTTTTTTTTCAAACGACAGTCATTTAAATCCGAGTAAATGGGCATATATGAAAATTTCATGTATCAAAAATATTTCGCTTCGCATTCAACTTCATTTGTATTGTTAGTTTTGCGTATTCGTTGTTTTCTTTGACGCTTAATACATCGAGGTGCCATAACCTAGAAATTTCCGATTTTTTGCTCTACAACTTTGTTGCTACGTTTTTACGTAGGTTTCCGAGCATTTCGAATAATCTTCTCACGATCGGGTTAAGAAAGTACGCTTGTTTATTGCAAATGATTCCGTCGGGTATTTCGCAACTACACAGTTGAGATGATTCAATAACATAGATGTCTTAATCATCGATGATTGCTTCCGGCGACAGTTGAAACAATGGAATTTCCGCATCTGGGTGAACATTGTTCGGAGAAAACCTGCAACCGTTTGGATTTTTTGCCGCTAAGATGCGACGCGTGCACCTCGATTTTTTGCACCGATCACATATCGTACGTGGGTCATTCGTGTCCGAGTGCTTATAAAAAAGATGTTCAAGTACCGGTATGTCCAATGTGCAACGTTCCCATACCGTTCAAGAGAGGCGAACCTCCCGATCTCGCCGTCGGTATGCACATAGACAACGATTGTCAGGCGGACTCCTCCAAGGATCGTAGAAAAATATTCACCAACAAGTGTTCCACGAAAGGTTGTAAGATCAAGGAGATAGTGCGGGTGAATTGCGCGGATTGCGGCAGAAATTTTTGTCTCAAGCACAGACATCCGACGGATCACGATTGTATCGGCAGAGCAGAGGCAACCAGGCTGAAAAGACTCGAAGCGTTGAGCAAGCAGTCGCGGCGGTCTGAAAACTCGTCGAGGACCAACAACAGCGGGAATTCCATCCGTTCGTTCAGTAACTTGCAAGGCGGATTGAGCGAGGACGAAGCCCTGGCAAGAGCACTACAGGCGTCCATGCAGGACGAACATACAAACGCGAGAAAACACTTACAGGCGATACCTTCGAACAGCAGCGGACATCGCTGTCGACTCTCTTAGCGACGATACGACTGTTCTTAGTATGAAATTGGAAGGAGAACAACCCGCGCTCTCTCGTTTTCGATGAGCTCATATTAAGATGATGAAAATCTTGTCGAGAATCAAAATCATCGTTTTAATGGAATTTATCAGGATATCAAATATTCCCAGAATATTATAATTGTCATTTTTAACTCGCGATGCGTCAAGCAGGCAGCCACGTCGTCGAAAATTCTGAAAATTCTTCATTATTCCAACTTTAATATTACCGAGAGACGCGTTTTAGATATACCGACTCTGTATTAGATGATTCATCGTTTCCGATCTTTGCTATACTATATTGAGATTTTATATCGGTGAAAATGGCACTTGTATCCTTCGAACGTAATTTTTGCGAGTTCAACTTGGGTCGTAATTAAGAAAATGAAAACGAAATCGTCCGCTGTGCATGGATTTCACTAGATGCTGCGTCGCGTATCTTACTTTTGTACACATACAATGACAAAAACGAAAACTGCAAGCATCGAATTCGCAAAAAAAATGTAATATTTTTAAATATTGCCCGACTGTTATTTTCACACGCGTATGTTCGTCAATGTCAGCTTTGCGTCTGAGATTCTATTTTTCTTCAAATATCAACGAATAACAACAATTACTTCTTGACCAAGTGAATCTTCTTCAACATAATAACACGAATAAGCCTTTACGATAACTCTATCTTTGAATCAGCGATACGTGCAACAAAATTTTTCAGTCGTACCCGAAGCACTTCATACTTTACACAAAGTACTTCGTGGGAGCACCGAACTTCACTGTTGTTTACGATTTTCGGTGACAATGTGATAAAAAAATAGCAATTTTAAATAACAGAAACAAAATATATGGGAAAAGAAGGATATTCGATACGCGATAGAAATTAATAAGCATTTTTCAATGGACTTTTTGAACAATTTGCGTCCTTTCTGCTCATCATAAATTTCAACGATGAAAAATAATGCCGAGGAGATGATTATTGGATAAGAACCGCACAAAATATTTGTCATCTGTTTTTATTGTAGCAAAAACATTGCAAATTCCCTATGGGAAGTAAAATATTTTCTCAAATATTGACTACCCTTACATTCCTAAGAGCGATAAAAGACTATGGAACAATTAACGATATTAAGGTTTAATAATAAAAGAATTTGAAGAAATATGTGTGGAGTAATGCACGAGGAATTTACAGTTGAATATATATATTCGAATATACTAAATTGTTAATTCAATAAATATTTATTATGAGCAACTTTCGCACTGAAACGTGTTTATTTTTCGAAACTCGGCTACTCGCGATGGAAACCGATTAAATTTTACCATTGAGATTCAGTCAAACTTTTGAGTACTTTGAGATCGAATACATATGGAAGAAAAAAAAACATATATCGACGGTTTCGTGAAAATGGATTGAAAACTTAAAACGCCGATTTTGGTAAGCTGATAAAGCAGTTAATCCTACAATTAGCGGAAAAAAAGTTCCCATCGATTACTCATTCGACGGGAAATACATTATTAAGTACAAATTTTATCCTTGCACTATTTTGATTATTTTTCGGGATGATCATCGATTCAATTAGTTTTCTTTCATCACAAGGTGTCGGCTACGGCAAACAAAATTCGTTCCACTTGAAAGGTACTTCGAATACCGAGGCGAATTTTCAACGAACCTTTGATTTTGGATAATTCGCCAAGCACAAATTAGCGGACATTACCATTTAAATAAATTGCTGAAATATTGCTTATAAATTGGTGTTACATTTATTCTCCGAAAATCGCAACAAAAATTAGACGAGTTTTACGTTGAACATGCTGCCGCCAACACTGAACAAATTAAGAACGAACGCTCATCCCGCGTTCGTTCTTAACAAATTTTTTCAAAAATATCTTGGATTCGTAATTATCTATCGTAAACGTTTCGTGCTTGAAAAAAATACATCGCCAAAAATCGGTCCATGATTTTTGACATGCCCCTACGCGCGGTGAGAGTGATATATCTATCATGTATCACAAATTTTTTTTTTCTAATTTATCTACGAGTATTAGTCTTTCAGGTGGCTAAAGTTACCGTGATGTAGCAAAAAGAAAAAAACTAATTGAGAACACGGAGTGGCAAGCGAAGAAGCTTCACACGCCGACTTTTCCCAGCTTGGTGTCAGTCTTGGGATTGGCCGTTATACTCTGAACGCTGACTATAGCCTCGTTTATACTCGTTTGAAGATTTCGAAGATCCTGAATGTACAATAAGGTCAGAGCTTTCGCTGCGTTGTTCAATACGCGGTCGCCCATATCGAAGCCCAGATCTGTTTCCATTATGGGATAGGGTTTGCCCTTCACTACCACGGAGCTGGGATTCGCCAGAGCCGACGGTGAGAGTCTTTCGCAAACGAGTTTGCAGGCGGCATCGAGAGTCACGAGATGATTACTGTGCGCTGTTACGTTCAGCAATTTTGCTATATTCCGGACTCCGTCTCTGAATTCGTTGCTGTCGACTGGAAACATTGAAAAACATTTCGAATAATCGCGCGATCTTATAAAAACAAATTTCACTTTCTTCATTTTCTTGACGGAAAACCAGCCAGTTTTAATTTGGTTTTATGTCGTATGTATTTTTCGTTGCATATTATTCAATTTTCGGTAGCTTTTTCAATTATCTCTTTGAAAGAAGGATATTTTTAAACGATTTCGAAAAAAATTCGTGATTTCCATTGTTATGGAGCGAAACATTATTGTGATTACATCTTTGACTACCATTTTGTCGTCTCGTTTTTCTCTCTATTTTGTTTCATGTAATTTTTTGAGCCGTGAAAGAATGGTTCGATATCGCTTGTAAACACGAGCATCAAGATAATTTAATTTGTCATGGAAAAACAGTGGGAACTTACAGTTGAGATTGTCTAGAGGATTCGTTGATTTTATGGTTGGAACAGCCGCGGTCTTGTGCTCGTTCTGTTTACCTTTGACGCCTTGATATTTTTTCACTGAAACATGCAAAAGTGTGGATTCAGGGTGTCCCAGAAACTGTAGTTAACGCACACGCCTCTCTGCAGTTTATTTCGTTTGAGAAACAATGAAAAAAAAAAAAAACCCACGGTCATCCTCAAACTCCAAATGTATCGCCAGACCCAGAAGCCACTCGAGTTGATCGAGGGGTGATGTTTTTATTGGACAAGCCAGGTCGTCGAGGTACTTATGAAACGCATTGTCCCAATTGTTGCTTCCTACGTTCCTAAGGTCTTTGCGATCTTGAATCGTATAATGACGAATCTTTTGGTCCTCCAGCCACGCGACCAGTTTACGAAGATGCTTAGCGTCTGATATTCATCGGTTTTGCATTATTGTAAATGAGAAAAGTTCAACATTGAAGTGAATTAATGTTTTAAAAAAAAAACAGAAATCCAGGTAATTTCAAAATAATTAGAACATTTACGGATGCGTACTGAATATTTTCAACTACGAGATATTGCGGAATCATTGAGATCACCGGTCGTTACTTCGAAAACAGAGTCAAGAATGTGCTCGCGACTGATGTATTATTTAACGCTAAATGAATATCGTTTTTGTTTATGAATAATTTGTGCTCAACGAAATTTAAAAGCCTGCCTTTTTCACAGGTTAGATCATCGAACTCTACAGTACAATATTCTTAAAAACATTTTTAGTAGTCGCAGTTTTTCGAGATAAGTGCTCGAGATTTTTTATTGTTAATAATTTCCAGTCTATCGTTCGGTAATTGGTCGAAATAAAGATCGGAAAGTATGTTTTCCAGATGTTTCTAGAGGTTATTACGGTTGTGGAAATGATTCACGGATGACGGTGCACTTTTATCGATTTATTTTTCGTACTCGTTGCAAAACTTGATCGCATTGTCATGTCTTTTATTACCATTTTTTTTCCACGTTTCTGTCTATGATATTAAATCTTGTGTCGATCCGAAAATCATAATCATTTCTAGGTTAAGGCACTACTCACCGTTCCCGTTAACTTTATCCCAATCTAGATAATTCAAAGTTTTCAGTCTACGTTTGAACATATTTGACTATTCACGTCCGAAAATGACTTTATGGTTATGGTTATCGCTACACGTGTGATGAAATAGTTTCAAGATTTTTCTCCGTCGAACTCGTGCAAGTATTTTGTTGAGCGTAGAATCGACGAATTACCATCAATTGCAATGACACGATAACTGGTATCTGTGTTTTAATTTCAATTGAAAAAATCTCGGTAAAGAGGCGAATGTTTCAGATCTGATTGTTCAAAAAATGAAAACATGAAATTTCAACGTTACGGAACGCCTTTTCCAGCCGTAAAACCGGCGAAAGCACATTGTATTCAAAGAAACAGATGAGAGCGCCATCAAACGACGTGTTCTGGTAACTACTTTAACCAATCGCTGCTTTCTCTTCTTGATAGATGGCAAGGCTAATTGTCTCGAATTGTGAGTAAAGCGGACCCCGCGAATCAGCTGATTATTGGGGCGTGTGTGGCACTTTTTTAATTGAAGCGACGTAACATTGGTGTGTTTATGTTCTACAATGATCAAGTCCTGAATCTTTCTGTTGATGTGTGTTTTGTGTCAAGGCTCTTAGTGTGATGAAGACTCGAAGTGTGTGTAAATATCGCAAACATACGCAACACATCGACTGTTTAGTGTAAATAAATACTGACCATATTCATGTGTACAGAGTTTTCTTATTTGAATGTTGGAAGAGTTCCAGAAGTAAAGGAGGCTTCGTTCATCTCTGAATGCAACAATCAATATTTACTCGTAAGTACTCGTAATGAAACTTGCTCGTCCCGCAGGAATGAAGGAAACAATAAATCACAGAATATCGAAGTGTTGCGCGCGCGCATGTCTTCATTTATATTTGTACAAACACTCGTGTACGTATCGTATACTCGAAAAATGCCCGGAGTCTTGTGAGTGTCACGAGAACGTTAAGAACGCAACACCTTCGATAGCTCAGTTGGTAGAGCGGTGGACTGTAGTTGGACGATGTAAACTCGAGAGAAATCCATAGGTCGCTGGTTCAAATCCGGCTCGAAGGAAATATTTTTTTTTCCGTGAAAAATGCGTTAGTGTACCCATTTGTCTAAATAAATTATCCTTCCTACCATGGACAATGAAAAATGCGCGTTGGAAATGGTTTTTCAAAGATTTATTGAGACATTCTCGGCGTAGAAGTTGTCGCGCGACAGATTTGTCCACCAGATAGCGCTGGTGTATCTATATACGTATAATAATCGTACAATGCCAAAAATAATAATGGACGCCCGCCTATTTTTCGCTGCGCCCTCGGCCTCTACCAATAATCCTTTTCTACATTGCTGAAAATATCGGCAAACAGTTTCGATGTGTGGGAATGTAAAAAAATGCCAAACAAAGCACGCATCTTTTCAAGTATCGCTTTTGAGAGCCTGTGAAATAAAAGCTGCTGGATCGTAAATATTACGCGCGCCTCGATTGTCACTATGTGTGTGGAGTCCATATAGGCTTTTCGGAATATACCGCTGGTGGAAAGCAATAAAAAATAACGGATATGTCGACCGCAGCGAATGAGCAAGGGATACAGTTTGGACTTATACAGGGTTTTTTATTCACAATCGATGAGTTTTCACAACAATCATTGGAATAATTATGGTCGTCATATAAGTTATGAGACGACGAAAGACAGACTCTTGAGAACGAACGCGAAGAAGCTTAATTTCTGTAGTTCGTTTCAAGCCAAAAAAGTTTTGAATAGTCAAAAGGGCTTTTAATTTCTTATCTATTTCAATAAATACATTTATTCTTTTTGTACTCGCAAACGGTCGTAGATTTTCTTTCCAATTGTTGGCCCTTTGGTGAGTTCCTTTATTCTCCTCTCCTTCATCGTTCTGATGAATTCAGGTCGTTTGGATCCCCTCATTTTTCGCAGAAGGAACGCCCTATACACATGTTTTTTTTCGCATAAAATCGTGTTGTGTTACGAACGCAGCAAACGTTTGACCAGCGGATACACGTTATAAAATTTTCACGCGAGAGATGTTCGATGAATATAATTTGTGCGTTCGATCGATCGGTCACCGTGTACGTATTCGACAAATTGGTGGGCCTCGAGTCGCTGGCCCGTGAGTCTCGTATACATAACCTAAAATGTTTGCGGGCTTTTACCAACTCCCTGCGTATACTCACTGAATCCTGTAAACGCACACACAGCATGTATACATTCGATACGGACCTTCAACGACGTTACTCGTAAAAAAAGATATTTTATTACCTATTGAGAAGAATTGCTCGACAATTTTATCGATCGATATTGTAGTCGTTCGTTTTGGCATTAATTACGCTCTGACAGCACGTTGCTTCGATCAATTTGCTTTTAATCGCGTCGTAACCTTAAAGTTACTTTAGATCGCTTCTAACCAGATTAATATAATTATAATTACATATAATACAAACAATGATTTATTTACCAACAGTAATAAATAAATGCCGGCTCGAGCGTTCTTTTACATAATCGAATTTCATGAAAAATATGAGCTCTGCACGAGCTTTCCTATCCCCTACATGTTGAATATCCAAGTTTTAATAATCACTTCGACAAAAAATGCGTTTCAGATCTTTGCTAAAGAATTATCTCATTCGTAGCTCATTCAAAGTTATCGTAGGTATCATTGATGACATGTGAAAAATGTCTTTTTTTATCCCCGCACTGGCCTAACGTCCGTGTCACCTTGAACATTGGTAAATATTTATCCCACCCGAAATACATTCTGTATATCGTTAATCGCGTTGGGATTATCGAAGACCGTTGCTCGGAAACTGCTGCTTTGTATATTCTCGCGAATTCTCACAAATTAGACCGAGGACCGTCTCGAACTTGGGCGAACAGCCGACATTATGCGCAAGGGCGTACGCCCCTCGTAAAACGTGTAGCTCGTTGAAATCACGATTTAGCCAAACGCGAGAGTATAATCGCGGAGATTCCTAAATATCCTCGCTTGCACGCGGCCCCAACGTGAATGAAAAACAAACATACACGTTGGAGAAGAGTCACGGAACGGCACAGCTGTTCGCATATGCAAGCTTGATTTCGTACGCGCGGGCTTAAGGGGGGGGGGGAGGGGGGGGGGGGGAGAGAACGAAACGCTTCGGCTAAAGCAAACTTCGGGGTTTGATACTTTAGTTCGGCAATAATATCGCAACGGCGTTTGGGCAACGGCAATAGCATCGAAATTATACCTAATAATATCAATTTTGGATTGACGCGACCGACTGCAAAAAAGCAAGCAAATAAAGGCAACGCGGCGGTGTGTTTGGTCAACAAAAGTGACCGTGTATATAAAATCATTTTGAACGGAATCAAAATTCAATCTTTACGAATCATCGGAATGAAATATTCGGCATGACTTTTTCTGGAAACGTATCCGGACGTTAATCATCCCGATGGTCATGTCCGTTTGGAAGAATTCGAGCATTTAAGGTAGTTCTATCGTTAGATTCAAATCGAGAAATTGTTTTGCAGTTTTTCTCACATACAAAATGGTTCGCGGGCTTCGGTTAAATAAGAAAAGTTGTTGCAAATCGACTAAAGAACAGCATACTCCAAATTCACGGTCATCCCAGGTGATATGTGCTTGCTCTATAATGACAAAAATTGCGAAAAAAATTTTCTTAAGATTTTTTTGGAAAACTCAAGAAATCTTCTTTGATGTTGCATAAAAATGTATGCAAAGTTTTAGAAGGCTTCACCACGTAGAAGCCAAGATATTCATTGATGAAAATGCAACTTTTAACACGCTCTCTTATGAGAGACTACCGAAAATTGTGATTTTTACCAATAAATATCTCAACTTCCACGTGGTAAAACCTTCCAAAATTTATTACACACGTATATATGACATCAAAGAATACGTATTCAAATTTTCAACAAAATCTTAAGAAAACGATAAAACGATAGAACTACCTTAACGCGTTTTGTATCAGGCGGCTCATCGGGATGCTATTTAAACCGCATCTCACGGACTTTTCGATTTAAAATAACAAGTCAATTTCGTGTTATTAATAGGATTTTTTTTTTTTTTCGATTCCGAAAAAATGTTGCTCCAAATCTCACAGAGGAATCAGGCTGCGGTCGAAATGACGTGGAAAGCCTCGTATATGGATTGGCGTCTGTGTGTGTCTGTGTGTGTGTGTATGAACAACCGGAAATCAGGCTTTACGATAAGGTTCGTGACATGCCAGCAATATCGTCGAGAGCTTACGATCCTCGGTCCAACCTCTCGCATCGTTTTCACCTCTGTACCCATATACACATGCGATATATGTATACCTTTCGTTCATTTTCCGTTTTATCTCTGATACTTTTTTTTGTCTCTCTCCTTCTCTCAGATTCCACGTTTGCCTCTCTCTTATATACGCCCGCTGCTCTTCGCAATCATAGCCCTTTTTTCTCAGCTTCTCCTATTCCCCTCATTCATTTTTGCTTCGCACTCGTCCTCGTTTTTTCCCTCCTCCATCATTTCGCCTCTTCACTCTTCGCTCACACTGCATCATCTCGATACATATTTTCTTCCTTTCTCTCTTTTTCATCCTCCCGTTATTATCCATTCTTTCGTCCTTGGAAATCATTTCCGCCATATTTACACTATTCCCTCAACGATTTTACTCCTTACTTTGATACTCGCCTCACGTTTTCATTTTTTTTTTAATATTATTTTTTCAATACTCCGTTTCCAATCGCGCCTCCTCTTTTCTGTTTTCCTCCCGTGCTTCTCGGCTCTCGCTATCATCCCACCGTTTTTCAACGTTCGGCATTTCTCTCGTCCGGTTTTCTATTTTTTTCCATCCCTCCCTTTCTGTTTTTCTTCATTTTTTTTCAACGATCTTGCGTTCTCGTTGCTTCTTCAGAGGATGTGTCCATCGCACCCAGAAAAAAATCTATTATCTTCAAATAAAACCTATTTAATTTGAACAGATTTTTTGCTTGGCTCCTGGCAGCATAGACTTTTATTCAAACTCAACATATAAATTTATTTGATTCAACTAGTGTTATTAGTGTTATTTAAAAAGTATTGGAATGAGCCTGGAGTTAACGATGAGCGCTAACCACTGCGCTACGGCTACTTATGATTTTTTTCACTCGAATCGTCTATACCTCAGTAATGCTGGACCGTCACAAGGAATTGTAGCCACCATCGTAACTACCACCGCCATAGCCTTTCGGTTATTAATAACGATGCTTGATATCAGCATTCATGCACTATACGAAAAATATTTCTTATAGTATCATTTATATTCGTGTAATTTAGTGATTAAGTATATCTCAATGTTAAATAAATATATATGTTAGAAGCGAATACATAGGCAAATCAAATCAAATAAAAATTTATTTAATCCAACCAAAAATTTATTTAATTGTAATAAATGAAGATTGAATAGACGAATCTATTCAATCATAATAGATCTTTTCTCTGGGTGCGTTTGATTCTCTCCTATCTGCCGTTCCATTTCGCTTCTTATCTTTGTCATCTTATCTCGGCTACAGTCAATTACTCGCAGATATCACGTTCTCTCACTTGCTTTTCGACCTTTTCGCTTTCTTCGTTGTCTCCGCTTTCATTTATACACCTTCGCGTTCTTCATCCTTTCCCTCGTTATTGTTTCTTTATTTAATTCTCCCCCGACGTTTCCTTCCCTCTCGCTCTCGTTGTCTCGTACACGTCGTGACGATACATCGATACTCATTTTCTCGCGTTTTTCCCCGCGTATTATTTTTCTCACGTATCGCTTCCTCGTGTACATACAGTTGCAGTATCGAATCTGCAACTGTCATCCTACCGTTTTCCAACGATCGGCATTTCTCTCGTCCGGTTTCCCATTTTTTTCCATCCCTCCCTTTCTGTTTTTCTTCATTTTTTTTCAACGATCTTGCGTTCTCGTTGCTCCTTCAGCGGGTGTGTCCATCGTTTAATTCTCTCCTATCTGCCGTTCCATTTCGCTTCTTATCTTTGTCATCTTATCTCGGCTACCGTCAATTACTCGCAGATATCACGTTCTCTCACTTGCTTTTCGACCTTTTCGCTTTCTTCGTTGTCTCCGCTTTCATTTATACACCTTCGCGTTCTTCATCCTTTCCCTCGTTATTGTTTCTTTATTTAATTCTCCCCCGACGTTTCTTTCCCTCTCGCTCTCGTTGTCTCGTACACGTCGTGACGATATATCGATACTCATTTTCTCGCGTTTTTCCCCGCGTATTATTTTTCTCACGTATCGCTTCCTCGTGTACATACAGTTGCAGTATCGAATCTGCACGAACTCAGCACGAACGTAACCGAATAAACCGAGTGTTTGCCTCGGTTTCAATTTATTTCGATAACCGGTGTACGTCGGTGCAGTAGGAGGGTTGTATATACAGGGTGCGTCCAAACCCGACGCCAATAACGGACATTCCCTTTCCTTGCTGAATTTCAGGCCGAAAATCGTGCGGATATCGGCACTTTTTGATAACCGACGAGATTACGAGGAGTCTTCGATAAAAAGCGAAATTTGATTAATTAAACGCGCAACGCACATAGGTATCCCGACTTTTTCCATGTGTTCAATCGATGTCACTTTTATCAGTGATTTTTCGGAGCAAAAAGCAAAAAAATTTAAGTATCTTTTAATTCTACAAAATATTAATGAAGCTTAATCTCGAAGCCTTTTATTTATCCGAATATACAGCAAAAATAGTATTTTTTATAAATCCTGTATATTCAATAAACTTTGCGTATGTTATTTTCTGTGCAAGGCCTGAATGGAGCGATACATGTGGAATAACATAGCCATATTGTCGATTGATTCGTTTCCACACGTAAAATGTCTATTCACTTCGGGATTATTTGTATTTTCTTCGACGGTGGTACACACACGTCGCGTTCCCCCTGCGCTCTTATCCTCGAGTTTTACACTTCACGAAGCATGTGCGGTATTGCGAGTCTCCGCGTAGATTCTCTCGCAATCGTAATATCCTCCGAGACGAATAACGCGTTCGTGAAAAGATTCCGATGGATTACGCGAGGAATCGATCGGAAGGGAACAATATGAGAAGGAAAAGTAATGAAAAAACGCGAGGGACGACGAGAGACAGAGATGAGGGAGGAAAGAGATGTGGCAGTGAAAAAAACTCCATTTTCCTTGACAACATTGAGATCAATGGAACGTACGGATGGTTTTTTTTCTCCATAAAACTCATTGTCGACGGTCTTCCGGAACGTTTTTTTTTTTTTTCATATTCGTTTTAGCGTGATGGATGTACCGTCATGACGAATGAATCAACCACGACAGGGTCAACCTTGTCTTCGTTCTTAATAATAATATACGAATTGAATTTGAAAAAGGGGCGACAAATTTTCAGGCACCAGATTCATCTCGATATCCTTGTTAAACGCTCTTTCGATCATATCGATCCGCGCTCAGTTGGCTCTTTTTGTTTGGTCAACAACAAAAAAATTGGTAAAAATCTAGTGAAAAATATTCATTGAAAAATATTGTACTTTGATTCGTTGAAAAACGCAATTTTTTTGAAGAATAATTACCGGATTAAGGTAGTTCTATCGTTTTATCGTTTTCTTAAGATTTTGTTGAAAATTTGAATACGTATTCTTTGATGTCATATATACGTGTGTAATAAATTTTGGAAGGTTTTACCACGTGGAAGTTGAGATATTTATTGGTAAAAATCACAATTTTCGGTAGTCTCTCGTAAGAGCGCGTGTTAAAAGTTGCGTTTTCATCAATGAATATCTTGGCTTCTACGTGGTGAAGCCTTCTAAAACTTTGCATACATTTTTATGCAACATCAAAGAAGATTTCTCGAGCTTTCCAAAAAAATCTTAAGAAAATTTTTTTCGCCATTTTTGTAATTATAGAGCAAGCACATATCACCTGGGATGACCGTGAATTTGGAGTATGCTGTTCTTTAGTCGATTTGCAACAACTTTTCTTATTTAACCGAAGCCCGCGAACCATTTTGTATGTGAGAAAAACTGCAAAACAATTTCTCGATTTGAATCTAACGATAGAACTACCTTAATAATAAAATATATAAGACGACTTCGCGAAGGAATACGTTATAATAATTATCTTTCTTTTCAATCAATCTTGAGTCTAATCGATTAAAGTAACCGTCCAAAAGATAATCGGTACCGGAGCTCAATATCGATTACTTTTTATATCATCGCTGTTTACAGCGCGCTTCAAAAATAATTTCCAATCAATATATTTACCATTTTCCATTTTTGTTATGGTTGCAGAAAATTGATCGATATGAAAGCAACAACGTGGCAATATTTTATTACGATAGGTCAAAAAAGTGTTGAATTCTGGATTTTAAAATCGCTTCCAGTTATTGACTCCGTATCTGGAGCTACACGTGCAGCTGTATTCATCAGACAAAGTTCGTATTTCGGAGCAGACGAACACGAAATCAGTATGCTAAACGCCTTTTTTCCCCCAGGCTCCGGGTAAACGATTTCCGGATCGACTTTCGCTAATATCGCATTTTCTCATCGATTCTCCAATGCCGTTAGCGTGAACTCACGCCTCTCGTACGCTCCTTGATCTCCGCGCTCCATAAAAATCAAAATGAAACAGCACTTTCGTCAAGATTTATGGGGTCCGAGCGCCGTTTACACCGCGCCGTGTACATTCATTTCATTTTGCGAGGAATATTATTTACTCGGAAATTCGATAGCTCTTGCACGTAACGCTGGCGCAGCGAGCCGCTGAAATCCTCTCCTCGCTCCACGTGTATGAATTATAGAGTTCACTCTCTCGGTATTCGCGCGCTCGCGTATAGCTTATGAGAGTGAAAGAGAGCCAAAGAGAGAGAGAGAGAGAGAGAGAGAGAGAGGGAAGGAAGGACCCTTGCATCGAGGAGCTTCACACAGAAAGCTCCGGTGGTATTCCCTGATGGGACCGACGTCGCATCTCGGAGTTGTGTTATTAGTTTTCACCATTGAAAAGCCGAGCGCGTGCTTCTGGTTTCCTCTCTCTCTCGCTCTCTTTTTCTTTCTCCTGCCCTTTGCGCGCATATATGCATGTATATACGCACAACCCCTTACACATTCTTTCTCTCTCGTTCACATCAACTATACCACCTCCAATGTGTCGAGCATCGCTTTTCCCCTCTCCCTTTGAATTTTCCCTTGTCTCTCGTTCCGCAGGCAGGCTGAACCAGCCGTACCACCGTCTACCGCGACTACCGTCCTCCCTCACTTTCTCACCCTCCCTTTATAATCTTCCACCCTCCCTCTCCCTCGATGCTTTTCGTTTTTCACTAATCTCTCGCTCGCTCTTTATAATTCCGTCTCCCACTTTTCTTTTATCATTTTTTCTCTTCCATATACCACTCTTTTGCCTTTCTCCCCCTCTGTGCAAACCCTTTGTACTTTCCTCCGTGATCAAGAACAGGTATCTGCCTCCGTCGTACCGAGTCTTGTTGTGTGTGTGTGTGTGGGTGTTTGTGTGTGTGCGCGTGATGTAAATGTGTACATACCCGTGTGTCAGTATATGCAAAAATATGTATATGC
Organism: Heteropelma amictum; assembly: GCA_959613375.1. Lineage (NCBI taxonomy): Eukaryota > Metazoa > Arthropoda > Insecta > Hymenoptera > Ichneumonidae > Heteropelma > Heteropelma amictum. Next base: position 27,608,194 of record OY390720.1, on the reverse strand, counting down.
GCAGAGTATACGTACATGCACATTTACCCCTTTTGCAACTTGCATCATCCCCGGATCTCATTCCCCATCGTTTGCCTTCCGACGTCGCTACATATCCAACGTCCTCTCTCGTCTCGACACCGTATACCGCGGAGCGCATCATCCTGATGCTGCCGGAACCCGGGATATCCCAGCTACCGAGTCCCACGAGCTTCCACGACCTCTCTTTCTTCCTCTCTTCTCGCTTCTATCTCATCGCTCCGCGCTTCCTTCCTTCGCTCCGATGTCTCTCCCTGAAACTCCCATACTGCTCCGCGAAGGATCTTCATTCCCTTTACCTCGCCATGTATTTTACATGTATACTCACGTGGATATAAGAGATGACGGTATCTTGGACAAACTCCGGTATATAACGGCGAGGCGGCTGAAGAATCCAGATACAAAGCCCCCACCGCGAGTTTCGCGCAACCAGCGAGAGCTGCCTTCCATCCTTCTAGATATCAATAATCCCAGTTCCTTGAGCTGTGTACTGCATGTTCAACAACCGCAACGGCGGATGAGCAACGTAAGAGGACTTGACCTATATATCAATTTACCGCGTGTGGCGAAACGTCCACTTTGTTCCACGTCGCTTTGCCGGTTATATTGAAACAGTCTTCAGTCAATACATTCGCGTAGCAATAGTAGCAGATCCAACGACGATAGAACAATCTTAACCAGCCAGTCTGTTGATATCGCACCCGTTTCTCTGCCGCGAGTTCATGTACTCGCCTTGTACCGGGCTAGAGGGTTGCTGAAATTCGTGATTTTCAAAATAAGGACGATCGAAATGACGATTCGAGAGAAACGGTCTTATTCGAAGGTATACGACGAGATAACTCCAAAATATCGTCTCGAAAGTTGAATAACGCACTGTATGCATATATAGGTCTTTCTTATAAAAAGTTGATGAGGAGATATAGATCGAAATTATCGAAATATCGAAATATCGCATGCTTTGTTGTCGTTTTATTCGTTTCGTGACTGGTTTGTGATGAGCGCAGCCGCGAAATTCATGCGAGACTGTATTCGCAATACTACCGCTCTACGCTGGCCCGGAGAGGCTATCTTTCCGCTCTACAGCAATGTCGGGCGAGTAGCAGTCTCGCAGGCGCAGTGTTACTGCTCGACGCTGGCCCGGAGAGGCTATCTTTCCGCTCTACAGCAATGTCGAGCGGGTAAGCAATCTCGCAGGCGCAGTACTACCGCTCGACGCTGTAGTACTCGACAGTAGTAGCAGATGAAAAGAACGATCGACAACTCGATCAAAATTTAACCACGCATAGAGGAAACGACTCTGAACAAGATGCTTCATATCCGGTTGTCGGTTATTTAGTTTCAGTTTTTCCCCTTAAGGGTAGCGGCAGACGGAAAGAACGATCGACAATTCGATCAAAATTTAACCACGCATAGGGGAAACGACCCCGAACAAGATGCTTCATGTCCGGTTGTCGGTTATTTAGTTCCAGTTTTTCCCCGTAAGGGTAGCGGCAGACGGAAAGAACGATCGACAACTCGATCAAAATTTAACCACGCATAGGGGAAACGACCCCGAACAAGATGCTTCATGTCCGGTTGTCGGTTATTTAGTTTCAGTTTTTCCCCTTAAGGGTAGCGGCAGACGGAAAAAACGATCGACAACTCGATCAAAATTTAACCACGCATAGGGGAAACGACCCCGAACAAGATGCTTCATGTCCGGTTGTCGGTTATTTAGTTTCAGTTTTTCCCCTTAAGGGTAGCGGCAGACGGAAAGAACGATCGACAACTCGATCAAAATTTAACCACGCATAGGGGAAACGACCCCGAACAAGATGCTTCATGTCCGGTTGTCGGTTATTTAGTTTCAGTTTTTCCCCTTAAGGGTAGCGGCAAACGGAAAGGACGATCGACAACTCGATCAAAATTTAACCACGCATAGGGGAAACGACCCCGAACAAGATGCTTCATGTCCGGTTGTCAGTTATTTAGTTTCAGTTTTTCCCCTTAAGGGTAGTGGCAGACGGAAAGAACGATCGACAACTCGATCAAAATTTAACCACGCATAGAGGAAACGACTCTGAACAAGATGCTTCATATCCGGTTGTCGGTTATTTAGTTTCAGTTTTTCCCCTTAAGGGTAGCGGCAGACGGAAAGAACGATCGACAATTCGATCAAAATTTAACCACGCATAGGGGAAACGACCCCGAACAAGATGCTTCATGTCCGGTTGTCGGTTATTTAGTTCCAGTTTTTCCCCGTAAGGGTAGCGGCAGACGGAAAGAACGATCGACAACTCGATCAAAATTTAACCACGCATAGGGGAAACGACCCCGAACAAGATGCTTCATGTCCGGTTGTCGGTTATTTAGTTTCAGTTTTTCCCCTTAAGGGTAGCGGCAAACGGAAAGGACGATCGACAACTCGATCAAAATTTAACCACGCATAGGGGAAACGACCCCGAACAAGATGCTTCATGTCCGGTTGTCAGTTATTTAGTTTCAGTTTTTCCCCTTAAGGGTAGTGGCAGACGGAAAGAACGATCGACAACTCGATCAAAATTTAACCACGCATAGGGGAAACGACCCCGAACAAGATGCTTCATGTCCGGTTGTCGGTTATTTAGTTTCAGTTTTTCCCCTTAAGGGTAGCGGCAGACGGAAAGAACGATCGACAACTCGATCAAAATTTAACCACGCATAGAGGAAACGACTCTGAACAAGATGCTTCATATCCGGTTGTCGGTTATTTAGTTTCAGTTTTTCCCCTTAAGGGTAGCGGCAGACGGAAAGAACGATCGACAACTCGATCAAAATTTAACCACGCATAGGGGAAACGACCCCGAACAAGATGCTTCATGTCCGGTTGTCGGTTATTTAGTTTCAGTTTTTCCCCTTAAGGGTAGCGGCAGACGGAAAGAACGATCGACAACTCGATCAAAATTTAACCACGCATAGAGGAAACGACTCTGAACAAGAAGCTTCATGTCCGGTTGTCGGAAATTTAGTTTCAGTTTTTTAAAAATTCCTTGCTTTCCACAATTTGCTACTTATGCCGAATTATAATGTGTTCTCTAGGGGTCTATACTTAATTCAAGACGGAGCGCCGTAGCGCGAAAACGCAGCCGGTCGCGCGCGTGAGCGCGCGTTCCTTGACCCTAGTATACTAAATAATGAGTAAGCTTCCGGTACGCGTAGCAAGCTCCAACGACAATAGAACAATCTTAACCAGCGAGTCTGTTGATATCACACCCGTTTCTCTGCCGCGAGTTCATGTACTCCTTGTACCGGACCAGAGGGTTGCTGAAATTCGTCATTTTCAAAATAAGGACGATCCGAGTGGAACATCGAACATTGCATGTTTTTCATTTTAGGAAATAACGATTCGAGAGAAACGATCTTATTCGAAGGTATACGACGAGATAACTCGAAAATATCGTCTCGAAAGTTGAATAACGCACTGTATGCATATAGGTATACTAAATAATAATTAAGCTTCCGGTACGCGTAGCAAGCTCCAACGACAATAGAACAATCTTAACCAGCGAGTCTGTTGATATCACACCCGTTTCTCTGCCGCGAGTTCATGTACTCCTTGTACCGGGCGAGAGGGTTGCTGAAATTCCTCATTTTCAAAATAAGGACGATCCGAGTGGAACATCGAACATTGCATGTTTTTCATTTTACGAAATAACAATTCGAGAGAAACGATCTTATTCGAAGGTATACGACGAGATAACTCGAAAATATCGTCTCGAAAGTTGAATAACGCACTGTATGCATATACAGGTATACTAAATAATGAAGCTTGTACCCCTTGTACCGCGGCAGAGGGTTACTGAAATTCGTCATTTCCAGAGTAAGAACGATCCGAGTGAAACATCGAACATTGCATGTTTTTCATTTTACGAAATAACAATTCGAGAGAAACGATCTTATTCGAAGGTATACGACGAGATAACTCGAAAATATCGTCTCGAAAGTTGAATAACGCACTGTATGCATATACAGGTATACTAAATAATGAAGCTTGTACCCCTTGTACCGCGGCAGAGGGTTACTGAAATTCGTCATTTCCAGAGTAAGAACGATCCGAGTGAAACATCGAACATTGCATGTTTTTCATTTTACGAAATAACAATTCGAGAGAAACGATCTTATTCGAAGGTATACGACGAGATAACTCGAAAATATCGTCTCGAAAGTTGAATAACGCACTGTATGCATATACAGGTATACTAAATAATGAAGCTTGTACCCCTTGTACCGCGGCAGAGGGTTACTGAAATTCGTCATTTCCAGAGTAAGAACGATCCGAGTGAAACATCGAACATTGCATGTTTTTCATTTTACGAAATAACAATTCGAGAGAAACGATCTTATTCGAAGGTATACGACGAGATAACTCCAAAATATCGTCTCGAAAGTTGAATAACGCACTGTATGCATATACAGGTATACTGAATAACGAAGCTTCCGGTACGTTTCGGTGATGAATGTAAACAATAGCCGGAGTTCTACGCAACGGTATAATGTATTCCGAGATACCGTGTCGGACTCTTGCGATCATGAATGCACTTGCGACACGTACGTAAATCGAAGTGTATTTGCGTTTGCGCGTGTATGAGGGCGCTGGGGTGGAAATTTCTCATCCCCGCGCCCACATACACACTCTTGAGGGTGTAGATAAGTTCGCGGGTACATCGCGCTGTACATTCGGGAAAGACAAAGGATTGGAGATATTTTATATACACGGAGCATGTCGAGATTCTTGTCTCTTCGCGAGTACAGCGCGCAGACACGTGTGCACATGCACGCTCTGTGTTTAACCTCGGTGTGAGGAAAATCGACGAACTTTTGAGGATGTCACCGTCGTTCGTGCTGGCCTGTAGCTCTCCAACCTTCCGGGAGCTCGCGATCGATGTGCGGAGACGCTTCTATTCGCTCGCTTTGATTTTCGTTTCTGATTATTCGCTGAATGCGAAGAACGATTATGAATATTCATCGGCATTGGTACGATCTCTGCGAATGGAAAAAAGATCGAAAGTGCACGGGAATTGGGGTGAAAAAAATGGAAATGTGTGCAAACGGAGTAACGATGATGCGTTTTCTTTCATCGTAATCGTAATATACATACATTATTTCCGGCGCCGATTTCAATGTTGGACTACGAAAATCGCTTGATATCGGTAACCTTTATTGCCCATGTACATGACCTAGAATGAACCGCGGGCTGCGTGAAAGCTTCGCGCTGGGAATCTGCACGCCAGAGGGAGCCCCAACCTCTCTGTTAACTCCAATCGTAATTGGCAATTTCACCAATGCAGAGACCTCTTGCGGTCTTTCGATTTTATTTTGCATTGCTTTTGTCCCTCTCCGACCTTTTACATCGACCTTCTGTATATATATATATATATATATATCTATGATGTCTATGTATATATTTCTATGTTATTCATTCATTTGTACGTACGTACGTGTACGATATTTGTATGCGTTTGTATGTGACCACTATCGGCAGGCTATCCGCACGTTTTTCGCGTTTCCATTATACACTTTTGTCCGGGATTTGCCCCCACAGTGCAATATTACAGAGATGTTATTCGGATGATGGTGCGATATTACGTTTATGGCATCTCGTTTATTTTTACATCTTTTTTTTTCTCGTTCAAGCACATTACCGGTTGCGGTGTTTTTCCTCGATCGGCCGATATCTATAATTTCGCAAAATCGAAATTCTACCTCTGCGACGTTATTGCTGCGCTGTACAAGTACCGGCGAGTGCGATAAGCATAATTCTTCATATTTGTTGAATCGAGTTGGAATATTTCGATAAATTTTTTTACTTTTAATTTTTTAGCCTTCGATGATAAAATCGTGGACCGAAAATTTACTCGAGCATCGTTAGAATGACGATTAACGAAATAATGATGATCAAACACGATTTTGTCAATGTACCTTTCATTCATGGAAGAGCACGTGGATTTTCCGCCACGACCATCGCTTTACGCGCGTGAGAAAAAGGCTCAAAAAATGAGAACTGAACGAAAGTTACAAAACACATAGGAATTTGTCCGTCTCGATTTATGTACTCCTTTTTTTTTTACAAAATAGCTATTTGTTGTTGTATGATTAAATATTTCCATTCGTTCCCATCAAATTTATTCCCCGCTGTTATTTACGCACGGCAAAGGGAGAGCGAGAAGGGGAGGGATGCTCGGGGAGGCGCGTGACCAAGCAGAGATGAAACCTAGTAGGTAAATTTGCAAGCTCCGACAATGAATCACAAACAGTTGCCACCAATTTTGGTCACTCGACGAAATTCAACCTCGAGAGCTCTCCTCGTTCGTCGCGGATATTTCAACGTGGAAACATATACTTTTGCGGTCGTAAAAAAAATACAGCTCCCGGCGCCTTTTTCTTTTCGAAAATTGACGTATCTGAATAACGAATCAAAAACAATGGGCGCGTTTTTCGCGGATGAGAGTTACAAAAAACAATTCCTGCGTTGATTTTTTCAAAAAAAATCGCACGGGAATTGTTTGTTGTTGCAGAGGCTGAAATTGTAAACGTTACTGTCGGCCATTTTGCAAAAAATGACGATGAAGATCGAAATTGCGCCTGGGTATTTCCGGTACAGCTTGTTCGGGTGTGTAATGAAATTTTCAACGTTTGGTCTACAGCACTGTGGGTCCAGTGTGCGGGGTGTTTATCGCGACTTGCAGGAATACGTTTTTTCAAGCCTGTCGTGTGATAAAATACGACATTTTTTATTATTTTCTATGAATGTTACCGTACACGTGTATAATTCCGTCAAACGCAACGCACAGACGTGTGTACGAACGCAGACATACAAAAGCCAGAAACTGTTCCCTGTTAACCGGTGAATTCCATTTCGCGTTACCGAATTAAAATCCTTTTTGATATACCCATCCCTTCACTTTTCCTCATTTTGTCCCGACGAGAGATGTTGCGAAATTGCATCGTCCGCATGTCGAAATTTTTGGTATCGCGCTCTCCACGGGCTCGACCTGCCCTTCTTCATAAAATGTCACATTGCACAATGTGCAGGGGCGTTATCGAACACGAGGATGATTTCAATGTAAAAGAGGGGGAGGTATTTTATGATCCGGGAGTTTGGCGCTGAGTGTCATTCCGGATAATGAAGATTCTTTTGTGCGGGAATATTCGATGAAATTTTTAGTTACATTCGCGAATAATTGCCGGTCGGGCGTATTCATGCCGGCTACACGATGCAACAAGAAAATGTTCCTTTGTGCTTTTCTCGCTACATGTTTTTTTTTAAAAAAAGGACGATTATATATACATGTATAGCGATTAATACAGTTTGTGTCATGAATAACGTTATTTGTTTGAAAAATATCATTTTAGCTCGTATGAACACGTCGCTGAATTTCGACTTTGTTTAATCCGACTGTCGCAAGATCGGTGATTAATACAAATAAGCCAGAGCTGAAATATTGAAGCTACCGGCGTGCAAATTTCGGCAAACAAGCCTCATTCATTTTACGTTCGTGCACACGTAAGAACGCGTTGCGTCGCGTGGTGGAGATTCCCCCGGGGTATGGCAGGGCGAAAACGATGAATCAAACGAGGCGACGACGACTAAGAACGCGAAGCTCGGTCACGGAGACAACGCCGGAATGTCCTGAATGTAACAGCTATGCAGGCGTAATAATACGAGGCTCCTGTAACGCGTACCTCTAATGCCACGAGCCCGAGCTGCTGCTCTCTTTGGGCTTTTATCAACCCCTTTCTACCCCTTTTCGCCCTGATATTTACCCTATAGGGTGGTTCAAAGTTTCTCCGCGCCAGATGTTAACATAGTTTCGTAATCTCCTGGAATTTCTATGGGGGTGATTAGTTTTCGTAATTGGGGTATGAAACTTAACCCACCCTTGTACGTAGCACTCTTAACGTCATGTGTGCGCGGATTGATGTATTTACCGAAGTGTCGCGCGGATTTGGCGAGAGATTCTCTGAAATCTCGAAGTGTGCTTGAAAAAAAATGCCGACGCTCGTTTTGACGGTAGGCAGCATCCCCAAAATCAGTGCCCTTGAAAATGCGGGCCGAATTGTTGCTCAAATGGACGTACTTTTTTGTTTAATATCTCGGATATGTCGAAATAACCGACTTGAAGACACATGTGTGTATTCTGCAACGTGTAACGTTGACACACCGGAAAAGTGAAACGCGATCTTCCACGATCGCTGTGAAACGGCTGTACTTCCATTCGTCTTGCTTTATGTGGTGCAAGAGTGACGAATGAAAGATGAAAAGTGAGAGAAAATCCGAAGGAAATCTCGGCAAAGCTTGCTGTCCCTTCCTCGTGACTCAACTCTGCGTGGAGGAGATGAAAATTCTTGAGGGATAGGATCGTCTGTTGAGGAGATGGCGGGGGTGGATGGATGCGAAAGCCGATGGGAAATTCTATTTGTACGATTAGTTAAACCGCTGGCTTTTCGTTTGCGCGCAAAGTTGGTTAAATTATGTCTATGCCGCTTTCTCTCGTTTCTCCGATTTTTGTAGTTCAAAGATAAATCTCGACTCGCCGAATGGCGTTAGAGAATCGATGTGTTCAGCACTCTGGAATCTTGCTACCTTCTATATGCACGTCAAGATGGGCGAAGGGGCGAGTGAGTGATTACGTAATGAAGGAATTTAGTTTACTCCAACCGCATCCTCCGCTCTGTACCATTTGATTCGAGAAATAGACGCGTATATTATGTGTGTCGTCTGGAGTATAATTCCTCAAACTCGCCGTTGATGGATATAGACTTTGGGCTGAAAATTGCGCTTGTACGAAATTCATTACGCAAAGCTTTCAAGACATATTATCGGTCAGATTGAGTACTGATATTCCACTGAGGACAGTTCGGGGATATTCATTATTTTTAATCGTTGAATTTTTAATTTAATATCCGTGAAGTTGAGTCAAGTATTATTACACCAATAATAGACTTGACAGTCATTATTGAACTGCTTCGTAAAGATGCTGAAAGACAACATGAAAAAGTTGAAGGAATTGGATAATGTGAGAAACAAACTTGGAATTATTTTGTACGGAAATCGGGGTTCACTGGATGTGGAAGAGTTTCGACTTGCTGGTCCATCCAGAGTGTCAATTTAGTTTACTCCAACCGTATCTTCCGCTCTGTACCATTTGATTCGAGAAATAGACGCGTATATTATGTGCGTCGTCTGGAGTATAATTCCCCAAACTCGCCGTTGATGAATATAGACTTTGCGCTGAAAATTGCGCTTGTACGAAATTCATTACGCAAAGCTTTCAAGACATATTATCGGTCAGATTATCGGTCATTATTATGGGTACTGATTTGACTGAGGACTGAGGACAGTTTGGGGATATTCATTATTTTTAATCGTTGAATTTTTAATTTAATATCCGTGAAGTTGAGTCAAGTATTATTACACCAATAATAGACTTGACAGTCATTATTGAACTGCTTCGTAAAGATGCTGAAAGACAACATGAAAAAGTTGAAGGAATTGCATAATATGAGGAACAAACTTGGAATCATTTTGCACGGAAATCGGGGTTCACTGGATGTGGAAGAGTTTCGACTTGCTGGTCCATCCAGAGTGTCAATTTAGTTTACTCCAACCGTATCTTCCGCTCTGTACCATTTGATTCGAGAAATAGACGCGTATATTATGTGCGTCGTCTGGAGTATAATTCCTCAAACTCGCCATTGATGAATATAGACTTTGCGCTGAAAATTGCGCTAGCACGAAATTCATTACGCAAAGCTTTCAAGAGATATTATCTGTCAGATTGGGCACTGATATTCTACTGAGGACAGTTCGGGGATATTCATTATTTTTAATCGTTGAATTTCAATTTAATGTTCGTGAAGTTGAGTCAAGTATTATTACACCAATAATAGACTTGACAGTCATTATTGAACTGCTTCGTAAAGATGCTGAAAGACAACATGAAAAAGTTGAAGGAATTGGATAATGTGAGGAACAAACTTGGAAACGTTTTGTACGGAAATCGGGGTTCACTGGATGCGGAAGAGTTTGGACTTGCTGGTCCATCCAGAGTGGGGCTAACCCGACAATCGTGTCACGGTACGACAGAGATTTTACAGCATCGCAGCTCACGCAAAAGCGAGCATAAAGATGACATTTTTAAGTTTCGTCTTGAGCTTCCAAGTCGTAGGTGGAAATAAATACGGATACGAGGGTGAAGATAACATACATTATATAGTATGTGGATGGAATATACATGCATACATACGTCACATGCTCTTTGCATCATGAATGTCGTGGTAAAAGGTTCTTCGGTCCTTTTTGCGAGACCAAGTCAGGCTATGAGTGACGTTGGTGGGAGCTTTACGGAAGTATTTTAGCAACCTTCGCATCTTCATATCTATACGCTTCTCTTTTCCGTATAGATATATTTTTCTAGTCCTCCGGTACGATATATTTTATGAAAGTAAGATGGCTGAACAGCCACTCGTTACTTTTGGGGTTGCATATAATATTTGCCTGAAAGATATGCATTTCACTTCTGTCTTGTCGCTGTCCGATACAGCGCGACCTTCGTTCTCCCTCTGTCACGTATTTCGCAAAAATAATCTCATCTCATCCACAGTGTCTCATACAATTAAAACGGAATATGAATCATGAAAAGTTATTTTCGGATCGAAACTTTGAATCGAAAGGCGTACATGTCCATCAGTACGTCGAATCCATCCTGTGAGATGTCAACGATTAATCAAGTCATTGTACCAAACGGACTTTGCTCGATGTTCTGATTGATAATTCAACGGGAGATCATCGGATAACAAAATGGCGACATGTAATGTTTTTTCCCGCTGGACTTAATTCCGCATCCGATTGTACATTATTCACGTAGAATTCTCGACGCCTTGCGTGCATCCATATTTTTCTGAATACATGCATATGCACATGGTACCATTTGACTTTCCCGATAATCCGATTTCCGGTTCGTGCCGTATAGAGATACGACATGAAGATAAGTATGAACATTACATCGCGAACTCGATCTTTTCATTTCCTTCTATACGTTGTCAAACTTTGAAATAATTTGCGAGCAAATCACGCGTCAATGATAAAATTTGATGAAGCTGCGCGAGAGATCCAATCTTTTCCTCCCTCAAATCCACGAGTAATGGCTCTCCGTGTGCGGGATTGTATGAACTTAACTCTCTAGGTTTTGTCTCCAGCTTTCCCTCCTCCCCTAAACGTGTGATATATATATGAATATATATGTGTATATACATGTATATCTTGCGTCAGAAACAATAGAGTCTGGGTTAGGGTCTGACGGAAAAGTTTCGTTGGTTTGCTCTCCCGAAAGGATCCCGTCGACGTTGTTCCTTCGCGTTCCTCTCGCATGCCTTTGGGACAATTGCAACTGTTCTCGCGTTCACTTTATCTTTTGATAAAATGCCCTCGTGTTGGAAATAAAGAGGTAGAGGGATAGACGGAAGATGGGAGGAACGGTATGACCGCGTGAATGGGGATGACATTTGGATTCGCGTGTTAAATCCACCGAAGCGGGAGAATAATCGACGAAAGCTTCGATCAGGCACTCTGTGATTCTCCATCCTCCATTTTCGTCTGCAGCAATTTGAGTTCGTTCAAAGTCCTGTGCGGATGAATTTTCGCGTCGAAGGTGTCCGAGCGAGCGGCGATCCACGTTATTCCCGTCTTTGGCAAAGTTCATCGACAGTGGTATGCGGGGTTCACCGAAGGAAAAATATAAAAATGAAGAAAATATACAGCGTCGCGTTTGAAGTTGAATCCCGCTGCAAACAGAGGTTACGCAGTTTTTTTCTCGTATCATTCGCTCCACCAAAGGGTAGAAAATGGTGTTTCTCAGCGTCAGCGATGTATAACGGCTGGATAAAAGCGTCCCCTACAGCTTCCGCAACGTACGGGCAACGTCTTTGTGGACATTTTTCCTGAAATCGCCTAAAGCTTTGCGCAAAACTTTTTATTTTACGCTCCCATGAACTATTTTTCATCGATTTCTTCCATGTACAAGGCCGGAATCAAAGGGCGGTCGTGGTTCAAGGCCTTTTTTATTTTAATTGAAAAATATTCACTTCGATCGATCTCCGTTCGTCGTAAAGTCCGCGGGTCTTGGAACGAAAATCATGCGTGGTACACGCATTATAGAATTTTGGAGGGCTTTTGGCGAATTATCTACAGAAATACAATTTGTGTCAACCTCGACATGGAGTTTTAGAAAATGACGAATTTTACGAATGAAAAAACAGCGTCGTGTATTTTTGCACGAGCAATTTCGCTGTTTTCCTGTATGTATACGATATCGTATATACATAACGGTACTGGCAACGCAAAAAAAAGCAAAAACATACGAGTATCGGGTTCGGCTCGGGAAAACGTATAGAAATTCAATCTGCGCGACAAATTTTTTTTTCAAACCCACTTTTTTGAAGAAAAAAATATTTCTTTTTCCACTAGTCGCGAAAAAACATTGTACATATGTATATTATTTCGCGCACGCCAAACGTCGATGTAATTTCTCGTGATCGTATACTCGATATTTATCCGGATGGCAAGGGCTTTCAAGAGCTCGCGCTCATGTGTGTAACGTCGTGAAAATAATTGCAATCCAGCGATGCCTGAGGCAAGTTTAATCAGAAAATGCTTGTTATTTTGCGCTCCTATTAGACATACTTTGCGTACTTGATGTGTACACCGCGTAAAGCCCGCTTCTGACACCAAAGGGATTCTATGATGTGACAGCGATCTCGCTTTTCCAGCCGGCAGATGGCATACGGGGGGTCGCTTGAGAGAGTTGAGAGTGCACTGACGTCAACGTCTAGTCTGACCTTACACCCACTGATACCACTGTAATTTCTGGGGAATTGCGGCAATCCATCGGTCGGCCCGTGCGAAATTACTCAATTTAATCCCTTGTAATCCGCTAATGACAATGATGGCTATTGTACAGATTTACGCGATCATCTAAATTGTGTACATTTCTTCATTGGAAAATAAAAGAAAAAATGTGATTCGCACGATATATTTTATATAGCTTTGAAAAATGATTTATTCAACCAAGAACTTTTTATTTAAAAAATCCAGTGATTCCTGGCTCATTAGCTATGTCTTTTTTTCTACCCCATAGCACGTTCTAAAAAATGAAATTTATGGAAGCAAAGTGCTCTCAATTGTTTACAACATTTCATATGGTTTTGTGAGACAACAGTGCGAGTACCGTTCGTAACATCGAGGTAAGACGTCCATATATCCTGGTAACGTATGCACAAACGGTACACGAAATTCGCAATTATAGACGGCCGGAAATTTCGCTTCCACGGATGTCCGGGTTGCTCGTCCTTATTCCACGTTAGTCGGATGCGTATCCGCATCCACGCTTGTATGGTTATTTGCCATGTGATGAAACTTGCAGAAAACCTCACGCGAGGGGTATTTATGACAAATAAAATTTTGGTATCACTTTCGGCTATTTTACGAAAGAAAAAGAATCGAGCGAATGTGAGAGACGAAGAGAGGAAGACGGAAAATATTTATCATCGACGGTAATGGTGCCGAAAGTGTATTAAGAAATTGTTGATAACAATCGTATACGATAGATCTAATTCCCTTTCTGTTTCCCGGCAAAGTGAATTTTTTCAGCTGTTTTTTAAATACCTTCGTTTGTGGATGTTACTTTAGTCGATTTCCCCGCAAGTTCTCGTTGAGAGATTCAAGACTCGTCGAGTACAAGAGTCGAGAGATTCTGCGGAATGATGAAAAATTACTTTCTGATGTTTCAACGATTTTTTTTTGTTTATCGGAAAAAATCTAGTGTTATCTTATAGTTGATTGCCGGAAATCTAATCTAAGAAGTATACGTTAAGAGTTTCCTCGAATAATATTCAAGATTTTATTATAGAATAGTCTCAAATAACCTCAGCTTAAATTGGGTAGTTGGGGATTATTCTAGTCTCTCGATATTTCACTCCTTTTAGAGGAATTGAGAAGATACTTCTAAATTTATCGAATCAACCAAATTTGGCGTATTTTCACGGAGAGAATTACGAAATTGGAATGAAACGACCTATATATTTGTTTGTTGAAATCGATGGCTTCTCGTTAGCGTCTCGAACCGTTAACTGTTACCGTCTCTTCCGCTCTCCCCTTCTCTCTTTCCTCGTCGTCATATTTTCATTGGTTCATTTAGCTCGCGAAAAAAAAATTACCGTAGGCTAACCCACTCCGCAATTCCTCCCTCATTACACGAAAGTCAATGAAATATTACACAGTGAAATATCCAGTAACCTGTCGGTCATGAACAAGCAAAGGGACTTGAATTCACACCAAATTGCACGTTGATATTTCGCGAGTTGAGCCCGTTTAAGAGATGGCTCTGCGTTTTGGCATTCGATGTTGTACGCGTATACGTACAGTGGCAGCGTTTGTGGTGGTGCTTGATATTACTTTCAGAGGGTGCATGCTCGCAGCGACTCTCGAAAGAGTAATAGCGGGAAAAGAGGATTATAACGAGTATATTTATTTTAATGATACTGCGAGGCAGTCCATGAAGAAAAAAACATTTTCCGTCAACTTTTTACAGCTGTGATCACATAAGGAGCACACGAACCGACTTTGGGATGAAAAATATTTATTGCCCTTTTTGCCACATTAAAGGTTGAGTTGAAGGGCTCGCGAAAACCAATATAATTGACCGTATGACTGATTTCACTGAGAATGATTTCGATTTTCAAACTCGCCTTGTGAATAATGCGAAAAAATGTGTCTATACCCGCTGTAATGCGGTAAAAACTTGTTTTTAGTTGGAAAATGATTTTCTACTTAATGTCAAAAATAAATATCACTTCAAAGTGCTGAAAAATCCTAAAGACTCAAGCGTTTCCAAGATACCGAGCACGTTAATCTCTAATAATAAAAATATTAAATATATACTAATAAAAAAAATTAACTTTTCTTCCTATAAAAAATGAATACGTCAAGTTTTTCGCGTATACTTGAATTTTTTCAAAATTTTTACGGTTTTTTGCATTGTCAATATTGAAAACAGATTGAAAACAACACTTTTTTTTAATTTCATCTCTGTCTTGTTCTCTGTTTCAAAATATTTCGAGTGCGTATATTATTTCATCGAAAGCTGAAACTTCTCTGTCGATTATTTTGGAGCGAAAAGAGAGCAGCAAGAAATTTGCCGGATATCATGACTAACACGACCGTCTGAGCGAAAACCAGACGGAAAGTGCGAATTTCTCTTGCATAAGTGTATAAAGCGTATGAAAAGGAACAATTCTTTTTCTTTTTTTGTTCCTCCGAGAATTCGAAGGCGAGAACCGACGAGAGAGTCCTTCAGCATTCATTCACTCGTTCATGCAGCAGGAGACTCGGCAAGACTCGGTATCCCGAGGTTTCGCGGGTTATTAAGGGTAGGAAAAGCTCGGTATAATACCACGAGGGAGAGAACCAAAGAGGTCGGATCCTGCTCGCTTCGTTCCCCACGCTGTTTCCCCCTTGTAGCATTCTCATTCTAGTCGGTCGGTACGAATTTCGAAATCTTACTTACCCTCTTGTAGGGCGAGTTGCTCCATTCGTACAGTGCGGATATATATATATATATATATATATATAAAGGCGGAAAACGTTACCGGACTCATTATCGAGAGATACGAGCCCACAATTATACGTTAATGATTCAGCGATATATACAGATGTACTCTGCGCGGCCTTTCGTGACTGCAAAAAGAGCAGCTGTATATATTACATATACGTGCGATATTTACATCTATGTATATACATTTGACACATAAACTCCGAGGGAATTTTACCTCGGGTATAATTTTCTGCCTGAGCCTGCTCGTCTCTCTTTTATATACACTTGTATGCGCCTTTTAATATCCATAGCTACTCTTGGAGTTAACATTTTTCTTATTCCTCGTCGCTCTTTTATTCCCCTGGGCAGGCGGAGTATACACGAGACGAGGATGATGCAAAATGCCCGGAGATTAAAATACATTGCTAATCCTTGTGATTATGAAGGGGACACAGGCAACTTTTTCGAGAATAATTATTCGAAGAACATCGTCGCTTCTTTTTTCATCGTATACAATTATTTTCATCTCATGTTCGTGGATTTTATTTAAAAAACACTCGCGGAAAATGCTGTCGTTGTTGAAAATTATTTTCACACTGATTGGGAGCGGAGGAAAAAAAATCAACCCCCTCGAGGTTATGCCGGTGTTTCCCAACGTTATTGAATACTCCAGTTTTTTCGATACTCCAAAATGTCCTCGTCAATGTTTTCGGGTTAGCGTTGTAAAGCCAGCGCGTATGATTGTTGCTATTTTGAGGGAATTTTCATTTGTCTTAAACAACATTGTATCACCATGCTGTCGATTTCGATTTCCTTATGAAATATTTACGAATTTTTCTGCTGCTGAATTTGTTATGAATTTATGCGAGAATTAAAATTGCATGGAATATTCCATTTTTAATTGTAGATCATATATAAAAGGGGAAAACGTTTTTAAGACATTTTTTCTGTTCGTTGCTTGAATAAATTACCACGCACGACAGCATCAAACTTTAGATTATTCAGCGCTACGGACGTAACAAAAATTCTGCAGACTAGAAACTTGCACAATGTTCCCTCATAATTTTCCCACGCGCTCCCCTTCTCCTCGGTCCCGCAATTTCTCGGAGATCTCGCGGATAAGAGCTTAACTAATAAGGAAAAATTCATGAGGAAATTACGGGAATTTTCCATCAGTGATGCGGCAATTTGTAAAATTCGCAAATGGCGGATTCTTTCGCGTTAAAATTTACTGCGCCCTACACCAAAAAGTATAATCTCGTCAATTGGACAAAACAATCATTTGGACAAAAAACAGTTTCCAATCGCATCTTTAGAACGACGATCCTGTGATTTTTATTTTTTTTACCTAATAATTACCAAAATACAACGAAATAATGCGGGAATGGAAATTTTAAACGCAAACACGATGCGCATACGATTCACAATATACATTTATGCGTCCGCCCAAAACCGGCAAACAATATGTGGAATATTTATTATATTTTCGCGTGCGGGCGAATATGGCGTTTTACGTAATTAAATCATGTAATTTATGCATTATGTGTTTATTAATGAAATCAATAATTCTCATGAGCACCATGGATAAAATGTCACCTTTTATGTACGTGACGAGAATACATTTTTACCTCTGTGACGCGCGGGGAGGCTGGGCGAATGAGTGTTTATCGAGTCATAATGCTAATTGCTACATCGATCGCAGTTGTAAATGGCCGAGTAAATTTAAGCTCTGTTTACGGGTCCAATGTGATGGGATTTGTATCAATAATGGAAAGCTGACGCTGTCTTGTCCACGATGGATTAATCGATATAATGTTGGCATCGATGAAGGCGTACAGCGAAAACTTTGATCACGTCCAAAATGACGTAATACGCCCTTTTGACTTTAATCAGTCGATATCCCAACGCTTGTTTGTTTCTCCGCAGTCGGAAGCATTTATATAATAATATGAAAAGTTTACGCTCGGACGGTGAGATTTCATCCGATGGAATATACGGTGCTCCCTCGCTCTGAGATATACGGCGTTGTACACCCCATGGATAAGTAAATAGAGCAATTTGCCGAGAGGATTATCTCACATGTATATTCGTATTATATAGATACAAATATTTCAACGTACGGTAACCTCGTGTTTCCTTCGCCGTCCACCGTTTCGGAGTCGGCTAAACGGAGTTTCGGCTGAAAATAGAGACGATCGGTAATAAGGGAAAAGCGTTAACGAAAACAGCGAAGGAAGCCTGGGGCAGGGGACTACAGATATTGGATTATATCTCCGAGTTTTTTCGAAAAAAAAAAAAAAAAAACGTTGCATGAAAATTCATCGGTACACTATAAGCATCGTGAGCAAAGGCTCGAGGAAGGCGAATAGCGGGGAGAGAAAAAAATTCTGCTCATATATATTCATATTTGAGGAAACGGAAGCGGAAAATGCGAACGGACGCCGCCGGTGACTTATAATTTTCAAATCCCTCGCGCTCGTGCGCCCTCCATGATCGGTCTGGCGAGTGCCTTCTGCGAAAATGTTACGTCGGGCGGCGCTTTCATCCCGCGCTCTCGGCAATATCGCGTTTGAAATGAAAAAAGCAGGCAAAAATGGACGAGCGAGCACGATGAAATTGTGGAAAGGACAGTCTTGGGAAACGGCACAACAACTATGCATCTCGTAAAAACTCGATATGATTGCCTTGAGCTGAGGCAAGCCATTTTGCTCTATCCTCCGTGAGCTCCGAAGCTTTCTTTCCTCGCGTCTCTTTTCGTTCCTTCCTTCCTTCCTCTCCGGAGCTCGACGCTTATTTGCATTTTATTGCCGGTTTTTGCCCGAGCTCCGCTTCGGCTACATACTGGAACGTTATTTCGATGTATGCAGGCTGTTGCTTCTTTTTTCGTCTTTTTTCACTTTAACAAGGTCGTGCACGGGATATTCGGTATCGAAGAATGTTCGAAGGGTATTGCAATTCGTACGAGCAACGAATTACCACACCGTAAAGCTGTATTTTTTATAAAGTTCAAAGCTCAAAGTGCTGAAAACAGAATCAATCGATTTATCGAGATAAATTGATCCTCGTTGCCTTCATCGTTATTGCGCTGTAAATTTTCTACCGTTAGAGATGTCTACCGTCGATAACGGTAGAAATCATCTTATCGATAGCTCGGTGTAATTGATTGGCGTGGAATTTACCGTACTCATATTTAAAACTCGCAGTTTTACGATTTCGGAATCGTTAATTATGCCAGAGAATTATACTTACTGCAGAGCCCGACCTTTTCTGTCTTTCGGGTGAAGAAATATGTAAATGGTTCAAAGTTGAAAAGGCGGATCTCAAATGCGTATGTATACACTCGATATCCCGTCGGCTTCCAGCTCCATGTATGTACATAGCATGGGCGATGCTGAAAAGGGGCTTTTCGAAAAGAATTCAAGGGGAGAGCGCTCCTGTTTTCCTTCTCCTTTTTTTCCCCACCGGGGATAATCACGTCGCGATATATCGACAGGGGTGGAAGAAAAATGGAGAAAGAATTTTTCATGAATGTAATACCGTGCATTGTGACTGCGCATGGAATAAGACAGGAAGTAGGAAAGAGCGAACGAGAGATGAAATAAAAACGAAAATATACGTACACATCAAAATTCATGACAGTTCGCGACCAGATAACATCTTCCAGAACCGGAGTAACGTGAAAACCGTAGACATCTTTTTTCAGATTTTTTGCAAATTTTTGCAAAAGAATGCGAGACAAGACGTCATTCGTAAAATCCAAGATAGTTTATTCGTCAGTTTTCACTCGGTATTTGCATAAACTTAAAGTCTGGAGGTGTCAAATATCGTTATTCAACGTCACGAATTGAATCAAAGTTGAAGTCAAAGAAGTACCGGAAAGCAAAAACAAGAAAGTTTATAACAATGTGTCCCATGAACAATACCGTCCGGAAGTATCCGTCCGTATCGGAGTTCGAGATAATGGTAATCCGTTCCGTTGTAAGGAGCCGGGAATGGAAACTGTGTCGCTGTACATGGCACAAATGTACTAAGCCGATGGGTGGCGCTGGTGGCTCTGTGCCAGCTACCGAAGCAGCTCTACCAACCGCAACTGGCACAGATCCATCAAACATTTCGCTTTGAATCACTGCACAATTTACACAATTATTGTTATGAAATTATTCCACTAGTTACAAACCCATCGCATCCTCGTCATATCGTCATTTAATTCATACCAGAGGTTTCTTTCTTCGAGTAAGCAGCAAACCTCAAAGGTGCGAGATTTAAGGTTCTTTGTCATTCAGGCTGCAGTCCAGTATGAAATGAAATGAAATGAAATAACTTCAACAATCGCAGCATTATTTCATAACAGAAAATGTATGTAGCGTATTTCTGGCGTGACCGGTACATACTGCGCAACCGTGGGGTGGCTTACCCTTAAAGAAGCAAAAAGAACAAACACATCTCTGGAAAAAGAATCTCTCCTTTGGGAGCAGTCGAGTTTTCCAGGTGACAACACCAATATATGCACCGACACGCGCGCAAGCAACACGTATCTCACAGCACCTGTATACGTACAGTTGATATTTATTTACTAGCACGTGTACGTGTGTTACACTCTTATTTTATAAATTGATCTGTCGTACTATTATTATTGTTGTAATACAGTTTCACAATGTACCAGTGGAGAAAACCATCTCAGAGACGTTTGGGGGATACAGTTTCCTCGATGAAATAGAGTCCGATGCAGGTGCATCGCCAAGTCTGAGAAAATCGAAGAGAAATGGAATGAGAAGGGGAATAAGAAGGTGAAAGAAGGAGTTCTATTCTTGTATATACATGGACGGGTTCGAGCTTTTCCCCATATACATATATACTGAAAAAAAGAAAATTCTAGCCAGTTTCCTCTACTTCCCTGCGGCAACAAATGGTTTCTGCTTCTCCTGCTTCGGTAATACACTTTCATCGATATACGGGGTGTTCTATATCAAGCCGGCGAAACTTTATCACAGCAGTTTCCGCTGCTGCGGGCTCCGTGATCAATGTCGATGGTCCTGGTCCAGGAACAAAATGAAATTAGAGATAGAGAGGTGAATTTCGGATAAAAACAAACAAGCGTAGTCATTAATTAGCCTGGTAGCCTAGTTTTTTTCCAACCTCTCGAAATTGATTGTTTTCACGTGCTGTCAACTTTTTTCACCTGGACATTTTGCAAGTGAAATTGAAATGTCTCTGTACGTGCTAAGATCGACGCTGTAGGATGCTTTTAAATTTTGTAACATACGAGAAAGACCATTGACCATCGAATTACGTTATTCAAAGATTTTTTTTTACTGCATTTTTCCGTCCAGCGCCGTATATTTTACAAAATATTTCGTTTTTATTTTCAATATACGTGGCTCATCGGAACTCGAAGAAAAGATGAGAAATTTTCTCTAAAAATATGAATCGATCGACAATTCGTAATTTTAAATTCTTTCGACAATCGAAAGCGCCTCTACTCTGAATCTGGCGAGGCTTTTCTCGAATAGGAAAAATAAATACGGAGGTCGTGCGACGCGAGCGACGAAATCGTAGAGGACAAAGGAGCTTTTCTTTCGCCGTGTGTCTGAGAGCTTTTTTATTTCGTCACAGAGTCGTGGAGGGCGCTTCGCGTTGTTCTTCGTTCAAAGGGAAAGCGAGAGATGGCGCTCCTCGCGATAGGTTTTCGCCTCTTCTCTTTTGTTTTCTTTATCTCTGTTCTTCAGCGATATCCGCGATACCGTATGGATAAACGAAAAGCCGCCAGTGAAAATTGTGCCGTACACACGGACGCGCACAACCAGTGGAAATTCGGTTCGGTATCGATGCCATAACACTGGCGTTTGCTGAGGAGGCTGGGCCACGAAAATAAGAGAGAAGGCAAAACCAGATGCAGAAATAGAGAAAAGAGGATGAGACTGCTGATGACTCTGGCTTGCGGAAAAGAGCTCGATATATATCGTCGCGCACTGGCAGAAGAGAGCACTGTTGAAAATATGCCGAGCACGTTTCTTTTACTCCTATGGTGTCGGTGAAAAAAAAACCTGCATAGTTTTGTCCTGGTCTCTTTTACTTTTTCTTTTAGTGACGTACACTGTGGGTTATATCGTGCATGGAGTGTGCACGATGCGATATCAGTATAACTGCTGCTGGTCCTTATGTATCACAGTTATACATATATACGTATGTGTATGTATATTTATATATATAAAAATATTGCAGGGTGTTTCGAAGGGGAAAAAAATAATCCAGTTTTATTTCTTGGCGTGTGAGCACGTGCGAGGATCCCGTGGGAACTTTACAGCGAATTTTCTATGGATGTGTTTCTATATATGTGTATATCTGTACATTATATTATAGATATATATTGAATCGAGTATAAACTCTGTACTTTTATATCTATTGGCCATTCGTTTTGGCAATAATATATCACCACCATAGTTCAGGTTGGAAAAACATTTCCAACTCTCGAGATTTTCTCGAACCGGAAGGAAATATTTTTCCCTCGATTTCTCTTCTGCTAACGAAAGATGCCCCTGTGCGAGACTCCACGATCGAGATTCATAGGTTTTATTCATTTTTTTTTCCACCAATTCGTCGTTTTATCGATATTGAGACGAAAATCGGTAAATTATTTTGCACAATTGGCTTTTTGCATATGCAGGTGTCTATCTCCTTCGATCAAATTGATATTTGATTCTTTTTTCACTGACGAAATGAAATGTATAATTTGGAGAATAATTGTGGAATTTTAAACGCAATTAGTCTAGATTTTGAAAGTGTTTATACCTGACAGTTTTTTTTGACTCAGTTTTATATTTCGTACAACAAATTTGCAAAATGCCCCAATCTACCGTGATGGTGTTCTCGCAAATTGAAGATAAACACACTGTTCATTCGGTGATAAATACCCAGATCTGTACGAGAAGTCTGCGATGTTATTGAACCGCCAAAATTTCGAAAATTTCTGTACATTCACGTGCCAATATATTTATGTATATCGTCCTTTGGCCTTAGTGAAATCCCTTCATCAAGATAATTGGTGCAAACGCCGAAATATCGATCCATTAAACTGTCCCATTATTCCTGTATAACGTTCTTCGCAGCCAGGATTTCCCCCGTGTGTGGATAATCACGAATATTGCGTATGATCCTCGAACGTTACCGTTGATATTTCATGAATATTATAATACATAATCCGCGCACGAAATGATTTTATCAACCATAAATTTATCACAAATTTGTTATCCAATCGGGAGTCGATAATAATTTGGCAATTTGCTTTTTAAAATACGTCGACATCAATTTCTTTTCTTTCGTTCAGAGCTGACGATAAAACGAGGAATGAACAAAATTTACAAAAATTGCACCAACTCAAAGATCGATAACTCTGAACTTTTTCAACAGCTGGCAATCACAGTCGTTTTTTTTCCTTGCGAGGATTGAGTATAGTCTAGTTGACCATATGCCGTATGAATATTTCTGTAGACTTTATTTCCCCGACTGGAAGGAAAATTTTCTTGAAAAAAAGTTTGTCAAAATCGTTTGAAAAATTGTTTACGAAAAAAGTTATAAAAGAGGGTAAAAATTGGGATGGGTGACTTTTCCGAAAAACCGATTACTTTCTTCCGACAGTTCTATCAACTAATCGGTCTCTTCGATAATGGCAATCGCTCAGGAGCGGGTGAAATTCGAATATTTACCGAATATTCTATAATATGAACAAATTACAAACAAAATCATTGTTTTTCGATGACTTCTACATGTATGATCGAGTGAAAATGATAATTATAAATGAATGACAAAAAAAAAACGTGAAAAATGTATTGCCCTGCAGGTTTTGCAGTTACATGCAATCGAAAGTGACGGAGGTGCAAAGGGCGAAGGGGTGGAGTGTAAAACGTGCTCCGTAGTCCGCCAGTGATGCGCCGATAGATTTATATTGCCGCATATAATCGCGGCTGGGTACTCTTGATATTGCATCTCGCGTTCGATGGCACGTATACATGCAGGATGCACAAAATGCTGCAGGGCTGTGCTTTTCGCGTAAAGAGAGAGGGAGAGAGAGAGAGAGAGGGAGCAAGAGTGAGATAATATATAGCAGTGAGGTTGTGCGTTAAACTGGTTGGCGTTCAACCCCGTTGGTGCATGCTCCCTTCTCTCTCTCTTTCTCTCACCCCTAAATTGTCACGCTCGTGTATACGTCGTACCGCAGCGGCATCCTCCTCCCTCTCGTCTCTTGCCCTCACGGCCCGCTCATCCCTCGTTCACTCTCGCGAATATTAAATTAATCGTTTCGGCTGGCCGTAGTGCATGAATAGCCGGGACGCGCACGAGAAATAGGGGATCGGAGAGGATCGAAAGCCGCGATTTATAGCTGGCCGACAACCGTGAATATCTCTGTACTAATTCGCCATGCCGCGGCGAAAAAAAGTGCCTATGTTTGTAGGTTTTTTTGTTTTTTTGAACATATTTTTTCACTACGTTACCTCACTGTCGAATATTTTTGACGCAACGGCAGAAATTGGCGCGTATCCGTAAGGGAGATGTCACGCTTTTTGGTGCCGCAGTAATCTTCCTTTTCAGCGGGTATATATAAATAATTGAGAGCTGTCGCTTAACTGTTGTTCAGTAAAAGAGATAGAAAAGCAGAATTTAGGAACGGTCCAACCTTTTTCGTACGGATTTGGAAGGGTGCTTTGCAATATAATTTAGTGTGTTTGGGTGTTCGTACTGCTGGGTGGTTTTAAATACGTTGGTTTTGAACGGAGTAAAAAAAAAGTGAGTTTACTGATGGAAAATCGATCGAATTTTTTTGGAGGATTAATGATTCAACGTATTGTTGAACGGCATTGGATAAAAAATACAACGAGAGTGGCGGCACGAAATTAAAAAAGATCTATATAATAGAGGGAAGGAAAAAAACGAATGTTTGGCGTGATTACTGAACGTAAAATTATTTACGGCGTTGGAAAAGAGTATCGAGCCATTTGATTATATTCGCTTCAACAATTTTCAATTATTTCGTCGAAACCATAAATATTGATTGGACCAGAGGACCACCTCCCTGTAGAGGTTTTTTTTATCGAAAGTTTAACGTAATTCCGATACGTCAATTTTAATCGCAACCAGTCTGCAATTTTGAAGATTTTCTTTTTCGTTACGGTCTCATTTTGACACGTCATTTTTTGGTGCCTTTCAATGGAGAAAATTTAGGCTTTTCGGGCAAATTTTGCATGCGCAATGAGTGAAGAATTTCGTAAAATTATACCTATGCGGTATTGAGATTTTCTCGAATTCGCAAATAATTTTCAAGAAGCTGTATTTCAGCAAATAAATCCTCGTGGAGTGATGAATAAAAATGCCAATGGAAGCTTGAAGTTTATAGTTTTGATGTCTTACAATTCGATATTTTCATCGGCAATGATTTTCAAACAACCATAAGAAAATCAGCGGCAAAGACAATTTTTTCTACACTTGTCTTTCGAAGGATCCAAGAACTTTAATATTTTCATATAATGCAAATATTTTTCACGCTCTTCAAAAATTTATAAAGCTACGATATATTATACTTAAAGCTAATGCATCGTGTGAGAGGAGGAATTCGAAGAGGAGACGAAAAGACAATTCTGGACTTTGATGCGATATGTTACCCACGCATTGAGTCGTGAAACAAATGTAATAAAAACCCAGAATGGAAAACTAAAGCGATAAACAAAGATTTCCGACTCTTCCATCGATGCACATTTGAGGTAAATCATTGTAATTGCTCGCGGGATATTTAGCTGCGAAAACACTTCGTTCCGGCGAGAGATGCTCACTTTTACCGTGCTGTACTATCAGCTTTCTCTGAGCTTTATCGGCCGGCGAATAACGGTTGACTTTCCATTTATTACGTCTAATCCCAGGGTCCTGTGGTTGTCTCTATATATATATATATATATTTCGATGAGAGAACGAAAATTGTTTCCTCGTATATTTAGCTTACAATATATACGTATATATTTATAACATCAGTGAATTTGTCGGTGGAACGTGAAAATATCTCAACAAACTCCAATTGCATAAATTGTAAATATTACATCATTTGCAGATTCAATGAAAATTGGAATTATGGATGCTTTTGCTGAGATGAATATCCACCACTGCAATGAAATTAATTGATACCGCATATTTTTAATTCCGCGTTACGCGTCGAGACACGAGGCCGACGCATTGACTTGTATAATTGTGCGATTGATTATAAATTCGAAATCGAAGATTTTAATCGAGTTCTCTATTTAATTTCGATTCAATAGATCTCGATTTTCAGTAACGATGAAGCAAGAATCGTTGAAACGTATTGTGTTTCAAAATACGAATCGGGAGTGAAATTTTTGTCTGCCATGAAAATCAGATTTTCCCTCTTGATTAGCAGCGAGTTTTTAAGCTCAAAATCAGCGTTATTTCCACCTGTATTTTATTAACTATAAAATAATAAATTTGCTTACGCAGTGCAAGCATGCCCCATATATGCGAAAAATGCTCGGGCAAATTCGTTCGTTTACAGAAGATTTTAATTTTTTTTTCATTTTTACCCCTCGTCGAGGATGAATTTTGAGCAAAATTCCATTCCCAAGTTCGAAAACAATACTGTCTGGTGCGTGGAGGGGAAAACTACTTTGTGTCTAAAAATTCACAAACTTCGATAATGTTTTAAAAAAAATGCATTGAATTTCTAGAATCGTCCAAGCGTACTCTCATATACTCGTTTAAAATTCGCCATCGATTGGTCAGCTGTGGTATCGAAAGAATTTAATTTTCTACGTTTACAAACATTGCGCCAATTCCTTCGATGGAATTCAGTCCGGGACATTTTAAATTTTCTCTTCGGAAGCTCTTTGTACATAATACAGGGAGTCCCAAAACTGGATGCTAAAAATTGTCTACCACATTGGGGGTAGACATTGGGGTTATGAATACTATCCGAAGTTGGATAGTATTTAAGCTGTTTTTGATCGACGTCCATTATTAATTAATACTCTGCTGTCAATTTATTCGTTAATACCATTGAAACTGTGCGCGACCTTCGCTGACGTTTTTTCCCTATGAGGAAGGGAAGGCGCACCTCCCGATTGGCTCCAACTTTGGCAATCAAAGATTCACTAGGTTTTGGTCGAAGAAAAAAAATACTCAAATATTCTTGTATGAGGAATTTTATTCCGAATGTATAGCTTTAAATTAGCCCCGAATTTTGGGACACGCTGCATATGTACCCCATAGATGCAATTCCTTTCCGAATGTAAGTGACAGACTTTTTTTTTTACGTAAATCAAAGTTGAAAAACCGTGATAAGATCTCCCAAGTTCAATGCTATATACCAGTTGTAAGAAACGATTCTCGACGAGTTATAGATAACATCGATCCACGAACGTTCGTCATTTTAACAGGATAATTAGTTCATATGAAGGTTCGAGATAAATTCGAGATAAATATTTCAATACGCCAAAGAGAGACCGGATGGAGTATCTCGTTATACGATGACCTTTGTCCCTGGAGAACAAGACTCGGAGGTTTCTCGTAACATTTCACATCCGCACCCTTTTCATACACGTTAATTCCCATTACGCAAACGAGGAAAGTTAGGATTTCCAAGGATAATCCAATAAACGTTTGCAGCAAATTCATCCTGTCTCTTTTCTTCCGCTTCGTTAGAGTGTAACCGTAGAGGCGTGGCAATTGGCTTTGAAAAAGGCAGGATATATACAGCAGGAAATGTATATTCCACGCATTTTTAGGTTCAAGGTATTCCCTGTTTTACCGACAAAATCCAAATTCAGATGAAGCCATTTTTCACAATTAAATTAATTGTCTTTGCATCTTTTTTGGTACTTTTCAAATTGTCGTTCGATCGGCACGTAATACCCCATATATGGCCACTATGAATTACACGATTCTATTTGGTGGTGTGTAATTTAGCTTCAACAGTTTTTCCTTGACCCTCTGAAACGAGGACGTATATTTTATGAACGAAAACGTAGTTTCATGGTTGGACAGCCACGATATCGAAAAGAAAAACACGACTGCAACGTGAGTGGGATTTAAACTTCTTTTTTTTATCCAGGGTCAAAATTCCAGGCTTTTCTCTTTACAAAAAAAACGTATCCTGAAAACTTGTCGTACATGATCATATTGACGAAGCCGAAATCTGGTCGTTGACCGGGGATACGCTTTAATAAATCTAAGCCTCTTCACGTTTTTATTCACTCCTCCTTTTTTTAGGTTTTTTTCGTCAGATAATTGGACGAACTTTTTCTCTGCGACAAATTGGACTCTGTTCTCGTTGGACAGCCTTTTCCACGTGTTATTCGAGCACCTAGAAAAAACGCGAGTTCGATAAAAATCCACTCGAAAGGCGTTACTCCAAGAGGGTGGAGAATTTGGGGGCTGAAAAATTTTTATAGACAAAGACACGTACATATGTATATGAAACAGATATAGGATGATGAATCGAAATTCAATCAAGTGCACCCCCAGCGTTTGCGTTTTAAATCCAATTTGTGTAATTATCGAGGGACGGTATGGAGAGAGAGGAAAGAAGGGAAGAACGAGAATGAGCGAGAAAGGGTTGAACGACGCCTGAGTAGCTCAATCAAGCTCTCGTTACTCGCTACATTCGATTGCACAAGATCAACGGGTTTGTTTAAGAATGTAAAGTGGTATTAGGCTCAGGTTTAAATCAGCTTAACGAAGAGCGTCCAGAGTATTGTTTAAAGTCGGTTTTGCATTGACGTTGGTCTATTTTACATTGTTTCCAAAGACAATATATGTCTAATGGCACAATGCTTCAAAAACACGCGTCTACATTTATAAATGTACGTTTCACAGTGCTGAAAGGAGAATGATTCGTTTTCACCAAAATTTCGATACCAAAACTATTATTTTTGTCACACGTTGAAAATTTTTTCGAGAATCGTCTCATTTTCGATCATTGCTTGTTAAATTGCATTACATTACACAAAATGTTCGATTCTGGGACACAAACGAATACATTTTTGAAATTTTTTCATGAAGCTACCACCTCCCGCTCCATTTACACCGAAATTTCGAGAATTTACCGTCCGAGCTCCCTGCTATATTGGGCAAAGATATTTCATTAAAATTTCTTGGTTGAGAAATAATTCGAAAATATTATAGCGCGTGGATGTACGATCGGAAGTGCGCTCCCAAATTCCAATTAATTGAGTCACCGCGTGTGGTTTTGCGTACAACCACCAAGGCATCTGCTGCATTTCGAATTTTCCGCGTTGCCAATGCAACACCACTCACCGATATTCGATTTTCACTGGCGTATCGATTTTCGATTTGAAAATACACCACCACCACCACCACCACAGCGTGACTGTGTGTATGGCAAAATCGACGAGCTTCAAAGAAAAACGTTGAATACTTTGAGGGAATAAAATGAAAATGTAAAAATGTAAATATACCAAAATCCACGTGGTTTATGATACATTTCCTAATGATTTTTGAGTATCCATGTTCTACATTTTTTAGTGCATTCCCGAATGATGAAAGAGGTCTCTTGCTAAACTTACATGTACTTTACATTATCCTCATTGAATCCTCACAAATATAAATTTAAAAAAATTAAAAATTGTTTCTTCTCTCTGTGTTTTCCTACCAGTTTAAAAAAAAATTCGAAAAATCGACGATTCAAACGCGATTTGCCGAAACGTCGTCCGTGATGAGATTGCGTCCGATTTTCATGTACCTCGTTCGAGTAATTTCGATACATATAAGACCAAAGTCGTTCGGCGTTTGTCTCGCAGCACTAACGAGAGCCCGATTGCCAGTTTCACGATACCATCGAACCCCTTTTCCATGTACATTTCTCGGTTAACGGAAATTGGCAACGCGACGATCCGACTTCCCTTTCTTCCTCCAACGAAACCTCGCTCGTTTCGTTCGCGAATCACACATAACTATGAACGTCCCAACACCATAGTCAAGCTTTGGTCGCTGATAACCCTTCTACACCTGTGCGGAACACATTTTGGTTCACCTTCCACACAGTCACGTCAATGCTTGTGCTTATGAGTGTACATACGTGTATTTTCTTGTGTGTACGAGTGGACCAACCGGACGGATCAATCCGGATTAATTGAGTTACGGTTTGTGGCTTTGCGGATGACCACGGTGAGACTGTAGAGGGCGCCCATGTCTGTGGCCAGCACGCGTGATGGTGACTGCACGACACGAAACCCTCTGCAACCCTCTCGTTTTCTACAGCCTCCCTCATCTCTCCCTCTCTCTTTGAGTCTCGAATAGCCATGACCTGTCTGGCTTGGCTAGTTCACTACGAGGTTGATACTTCAGCAAAACATGGAGCTGCCGTGTGATGCTCCGCTGCAACCGAAGCACATAGTGCACTCCATTGTGCATTGACCTATGTATGTACTATACGTATATACTTGTGAGGCATTTCGGAGCTTTGACCTGAATTTCGCTCGGTCGCTCTTGAATCTTGTACCTACTTTCTTGCAGCTGGTTTTTATCGCAAATTACGCGACGAGACTTTTGAATTTTCCATTTTTCTCGGATGAGATCAATTTTTTCTTTCCTGATGGATAGTAGAGTGTGCGATTGTCACTAAAACTGATTAACTTTTTTGAAATTTCTTACGGTGAGGCTTAAGCTTTTTTGCGTGATCGAAAATTATGGTATGTACAGACAATCATGAAGATGATTATTTTAATTGCAATTATATGTCGAATTTATGGACAATTTTCGTTTATAGCATATCAGCTTGTTGTTACATACGATAATTTCATAGGCGCTCTCTCGAAGTCTGGCTCTTCTGACAGATTCTCGTTCTCTCGCCGTTCGTTACTCGCGGCAGTCGCATTGTAATACATACTTTTCTCGATGTGTATTAAAATGCACGCTTGCGTATTGGCAAAAATATGAGCGTAGATTTTTGCAATTCTGTTGCTTGTTATACGGTCGACGAATCGGCACGACAGCCGTGAACGGTGTGACATTCGGACAAGCTGACATTCGCAGCAATTGGTCGTTCGATTAATTTTTTTTCACACACTCGACCAACGTTTCGAGAATTTCGCAGCAGACGAGGAGAAAAAACGTTTTCATCGTTGATTTTTTTTCCCCGATAATTTACAAGAGATGGGGGGAGGTATGGAAACCCTAAATGCAAAAAACTGTTCGACCGCGTTTTTAAACTTTTTCTATTACAAAAAAAAAAGTGGTAACTTTCAGATGACAAAAATTGCATTACCAACATTTTTTTTTGTAAGAATTTATCGGAATTAAAATTCTTTTTATATAACCGTGTAATCAACATTTAAAAGTAGTTTACAGTCAACAGGCGTTCAGTAACGAATTCATTTCACAAGAATTTCACAAAAATTTGGCAAAAAAACCAAATCATTTAATCTCGCGATTCATAAAATGTTGATATCTTAACAGTCACCAACGTGAAAGCGATATTCGAAACCAGGTGGTATTCTCGCTCATTGAAAATCATCGTTCGACTGAATCAACTTATTCGTATAGAGCTTTCCGAAACAACTAATGACTGTCTAAATGATACTTTAACAATGATGATCATTTTTGGCAAACTTTTACGGGACACCCGGTATAATGGTTGGAAGCGGAAGAAAAGGCCGAACGCGCATTAACACAAAACCAATATGCGCGGATCAGCGTTGGCGAAAATCATGGTGTATTTTAAATTCTCGCTCGTCAGCAACGAACCGACCGTAACGATTTTCCACTTCGACCGACCCTTTTTTCCATCGGACATTGCCAGGAGTGAACGCGACAATAACAGATTTTGTAATCGCCATATACGTTTGCGTGTGTGGACATGTGCTAGGTGGAGCTAAATTCGACACACGTGGTTTTGGCAACCGACACAACGAAACACCCGAATTTCCGAAGCCATCCACGTTTCTCTTATTTTTCCATTGTTTTTATCAATCATCCTGCGGCTCGGCTATATCGTTTGATCGAACCCAAACGTGTAGAATTGTTTTTTCTGACTCTCACTAACAAAACCTGTTTTCCAAATCGCACTTATCAATTACCGTTTACGGTTTTGTTCCGTTTCGATTAATAACCGAATTGATCATGGCTTTTTTACAATAAACTGCGTCTATTTTTATTGCTAAACTTACGTACGAATTATTGCCATTACACTGTTGTAACGGTAATTATGGACAATTTTGTGCAGATCTTCGTTCATTTCTCCATGCCAGGAGTGAACGCGACAATAACAGATTTTGTAATTGCCATATACGTTTGCGTGTGTGGACATGTGCTAGGTGGAGCTAAATTCGACACACGTGGTTTTGGCAACCGACACAACGAAATACCCGAATTTCCGAAGCCATCCACGTTTCTCTTATTTTTCCATTGTTTTTATCAATCATCCTGCGGCTCGGCTATATCGTTTGATCGAACCCAAACGTGTAGAATTGTTTTTTCTGACTCTCACTAACAAAACCTGTTTTCCAAATCGCACTTATCAATTACCGTTTACGGTTTTGTTCCGTTTCGATTAATAACCGAATTGATCATGGCTTTTTTACAATAAACTGCGTCTATTTTTATTGCTAAACTTACGTACGAATTATTGCCATTACACTGTTGTAACGGTAATTATGGATAATTTTGTGCAGATCTTCGTTCATTTCTCCATGCCAGGAGTGAACGCGACAATAACAGATTTTGTAATTGCCATATACGTTTGCGTGTGTGGACATGTGCTAGGTGGAGCTAAATTCGACACACGTGGTTTTGGCAACCGACACAACGAAATACCCGAATTTCCGAAGCCATCCACGTTTCTCTTATTTTTCCATTGTTTTTATCAATCATCCTGCGGCTCGGCTATATCGTTTGATCGAACCCAAACGTGTAGAATTGTTTTTTCTGACTCTCACTAACAAAACCTGTTTTCCAAATCGCACTTATCAATTACCGTTTACGGTTTTGTTCCGTTTCGATTAATAACCGAATTGATCATGGCTTTTTTACAATAAACTGCGTTTATTTTTATTGCTAAACTTACGTACGAATTATTGCCATTACACTGTTGTAACGGTAATTATGGATAATTTTGTGCAGATCTTCGTTCATTTCTCCATGCCAGGAGTGAACGCGACAATAACAGATTTTGTAATTGCCATATACGTTTGCGTGTGTGGACATGTGCTAGGTTGAGCTAAATTCGACACACGTGGTTTTGGCAACCGACACAACGAAATACCCGAATTTCCGAAGCCATCCACGTTTCTCTTATTTTTCCATTGTTTTTATCAATCATCCTGCGGCTCGGCTATATCGTTTGATCGAACCCAAACGTGTAGAATTGTTTTTTCTGACTCTCACTAACAAAACCTGTTTTCCAAATCGCACTTATCAATTACCGTTTACGGTTTTGTTCCGTTTCGATTAATAACCGAATTGATCATGGCTTTTTTACAATAAACTGCGTCTATTTTTATTGCTAAACTTACGTACGAATTATTGCCGTTACACTGTTGTAACGGTAATTATGGACAATTTTGTGCAGATCTTCGTTCATTTCTCCATGCAACGAATGGTGAATTATCTCTTGAAATTATTCAATACCAGTAATTGTGACATTAATATTTATATAGGTAATAATGTTTATAACGAGTCAGTGTCCTAGAAAGCATTACACGATTACGAATTTCCTATACCGCCTGCTGCATTTTGCATCGACTTTCCATTCTGAAATTGGCTACGACTGAGACGAGGGAACTCAATAGGATCGATAAAACGGCGGACCACAAGAACGTGTACAGGAATCGGAAGGGAAATCACCGCGATTCCATGAGAGTACATGCCGGTTGAGGCTTGTTTAGCCTTCGTACGTCCGCACTATATGTACACTCAAGTATGCGAGCGAGAGAGGCAAGTCGTCGCGTGCCTAATTAGGCGCTCGAGACTCTGCGGTGTAGGCGTATTGCGCCTGATACTCAATACCCGATACAACGTATGTGCAGGCATATGTGCGAGCATGTAATGTACACTCAGTGCGTATCACAGTAGCGAATATACCTTTTAATGGTACACAGGAGTCGAGAGAGGGTTGTAGAGGGGTGTTTTCTGGGCATCCCTCTGGATATATTCCGCACAAGCGTAATGGTAGCATATTCGAACAGTGGTTGATGGAAGGCGGAAGAGAGAGAAAGAGAGAGTAACGGCCAGCAGTAGCCATCGGCTTTGCTTGGATGACAATTCGAGATGAGGATTGTTCCTCTCGCTTTGCTTACACTCCGCCCGCGCCCCGTTCGATGAAAGAGAGGGTTGCAGGGTTGTGGTAGAGTTGGTTCAGTACCTAACGTTGGTCGTACACGGCAAGGTACCCAGCATCCCGCTCGGAATCGGTTGCTGCGTACCAACCGCAGAGAACAGAGACTGCCGGAGCCTTTTACTGTGCATCATGAGGTTTCTCCGCGTCTTCTCCTCTCATACTTACCGGAGATCCGGCTTCTCTCGGCGTACGCTAGGTTTTGGATTAACTCGAGTTTTCTCCGAGTTCTTCCTTCTCCCACTTTACATTCTCTCGCTCTTTCTTTCCTTTTTTCTGGTTTTCCTCCGTCTTTCCCTTTTTTTTCGTGTTCCTCCCTGGATCAATTCGCCTACTTCAAAGGGAGGAAGTAGGCGAATACCTCACCAAACAACCTGGGTTGAACATCCGGTCCCTTTCAGCACCCTGCTGCGGAATGCTGCTCTCTTCCTTGTCCACCTCTAGGTCTTGCCTGGTTTTACGCTTGCACAGATATCTGTGCCAGTCTTTCGAGCTAAATAGATGCTTACAAGTGTAGGTACAGATGCAAGTACACCAGGTGAAGAGAAAATCCTTGATGATTCGGGAGGATAGCGCGAGAGGAACTAGCGGGACGAGACAAAAGAGTTGGTTGGAAAGGGCAAATCTCCACCGGATATGTACATACCATTTTGCAATCTTGTTCTCGGTCCTGCCCTACAAAAATAATCATCATTATTTTGGTCACGAAATTTCATAAGATTTTGTACTCAAAATCAACTTGGGTTGAACATTCTCACTGAATAGTGGGAGCTGCCGCGTTCTCCGGACGATCATAAAAGATTCGCGATTTTATGTTTAGAAAAGTTATATAAAATGGCACAAATAGGCGAGTCGCTTTGCATGCCGGTGGGAGGCAACCTCATTACTCGACGTCCCGATGAAGCTCTGCCTTCAATGGCAAATATCAGCCATCTCTGAGAATCGCATCGTCGGGAATTTCACTTTTATTCACGTTTCGCCCAACTCTCGACTTTCGCCTCGAGCTTGAAGGATTTCTCATCGATCCTGCTTCATTTTCTATATTTTTCAAATACTCGTGAATCTGCGATCTGCGATACATTTCGGTTACTTTCGCTTGTTGCGGTCGGTACGAGCGATTCCTAGCGATTTTCCGGCGAAAAAAATGGTATCCGACTCAGCGAGAGAAAGTTTTGCCACTCGAGTGAACATCGCAAGATGCATCTTCTCAACAAATTTCTGGCTTCATTCTCCCGTTGTTTTACGACGACGGACTGGGAATTATGAACGCCGTCAATTCTTTGCTGTCAACATCGAACGATTTTATCGATAGTTCAATGGTCTGAAGTTGCATGTGACCTTTTGGTCGTTATCGAAAGTGCCATGTCGAATTTACCGATGGAAATTGAAAAGTTGGAGGAAAAAAGTAACGAGTGTCCTTTTTCTAATACAGAAAATGTTTTCACTGATAGTAACATTCGATTTGCAAAAATCGAATGATTGTCGTAGCAAATATTCCTTCTTCCAGGATGTTTAACCCCAATTCATTTTCGATCCTAGATCAGTCGGAAAATTTCGAGTCTGAAACCAACGCGAATATTTCTCGTGGTCAATTCTCTCCTTCCGGATGTTCTTCGGAACAGCCTGGGAAATCGGCGACTCCTTGCTCCGAAAAGTGCATTTGCTATCTGACGCGAACGTTGGGGGAGATTAAAAATAAACTAGAGGTAACCGATTGGCATGAAAATTCCATATGCACCAAGCGGAAAGGTCGAATTCATTTTCCATTAATTTGTTTCCCAAATTTTTTAATTGTTCGCGAATCATCCTTCGTTATTTCAGGTTGAACGTATGGATAAATTGAAGTAAACAATTGAAAGGCGTATTAAATTATATTAATTAATTATTCATTCCATCGTTGTTCGACGCGCCGTTATTTTCGCCGAAATTTTTCCAACCGTTTGATCATTTTGTTCATGATAATGGGAATGAAATGCACATATAGAACTTCCGGAATATTTAATTACACCAATTAAAATACAAATTGCTTTATTCTCTCTTGACTCTCCGTCCCTTTCGTTTATTCTTCGGAAAACAAAGCATTTTGCGGTGGCCGGTGGAAATTCGGCAATTGATTGTAACACGATAGGTCAGATCGATGCAGAAAAATGTTTAATATGCATGACAGCTTCGCGTACATTTTTTTTGCAATAATTGACATGGACTGATTGTGCTCTTAACGGACAATCAGAAACAATCGAAAATATTGGACGAATACGCGTCCGAAAATGGGGAAACGAGATGCAACGTGAAGTTGACGACGAGCGAGGAGAAACTGTTTGGCTCTGGTGTCGTGAAAGAGGATTCCATGGTATGTTGCGTTTTAGTGCGTGAGCTCAGATCCCAAAAACGCGACCTCGAGGGTATGATGGCGAGCTGGGTTGAATTTGCCGACAAGGCCGATCGATTTGCTCTCGTTATCAACGAGATGCGTGACAAAGTGAGAATTCATTGAATAGTTCATGCACGTTGCACCTACGCAAGGCTGACGAATAATTTCATAGTTTAATAATCTCCAGGAGCCAGGAATAAGAAAAAAAATGATAAATGCGAATTTTTCGAGAAACCGATCAAAAAAATTGTAACCACGAAATCATTGATCGTAGTGGAAGGTGTGTGAGGACTTTTTCGTCCTTGTTTCTCCGTTATTTGTTGAGAAATTCGTAAAATCAAATATTGTGTGTACGTAAATAACGAGGCTCGGAGATAAAAAATCTGTAGCGATTACAGAGTGAGATTTTAAAGTCACGGTATGGATTAATAATTTAATGAGCGATAGTTGACCGACTTGATGCCGAGAATAGACGCGATACGACGGGAAACGAAAAGCCTGGAGGAGATTGAACTTGCGAACGAGGAGACGCGATGCTCAGAGATCGATAAAATATTGAGAGGATCGGAGGAACGGCGTGAACGACTCAGGGAGATGGTTAATGTATCGTAAATCGATTATGGAGAATATTAATTCCACGTAATTCAAGTAAAATTGGGTAACATAAAGATCGGAAAAAATACTCTCTTTAAGATGAAATAAATGCCAAGCGCGGTGAAAAAAATGATCATTGTCATGTACGTTTGCGCAAAACCTGCGACGCCAATTTTATTTCGATTCAACGATAACAACAATAACAAGTAACCGGGGATCCGTCGGAATGATCTTCGTTTCAATTTTACATTCGTTATTGAAGCGGTACGCCGAAGCTGAGGCACGTGATCATCTCGAAAGCTTGGCGAGACGAGAGAAGCTCGATGCGCTTGAGCGGGACAGATTGATGGACCGAGCTGCGCTGAAATTGGCGTTGGAAAAAATGATGAAAATAATGAATACTCGAGATTCTTCTACATTGGCAGAAACTCCCGAGGAACCCGAGGAAGCTCGGCGTTTTCGTGCGCAGATGGCCGAAATATCGGAATCCCCGGCGAAAAACGCGATCGTGAATAACCCTAAAATTCATATTGGCGATTCACGTCGATTGCAATATCACGACAATCGAACTGCCCTGGAACAAGCTGGAAGGTCCGAAAACACAGGTCCTGTCTGTTTTCGTGAGAGAAGAGTAGCTCGGCGACCATTCTGAATCAAAATTCAATCAAAGTATGCATGGGGCGAACGAAAATATTTCGAAATTTACCAGGCGAAAGCGAATAAAACCGATTTGTCTCCCTCGCTCTCTCTCTCTCTCTCTTTATCTGTTATTCGATGGAAAACTTTCTTCCCTTCTCGATCGTAAAATAAACTCCCGAATTGAATTGGATTTTCGATTGCCAAATGGTACATGGAAATCGAAAGTTTCAAACTGTATTAAACATAAAAATGTCTAACGAATTCTTCCATCGATTCGGGGACGACCAATATCGCGTATTTCCGGTGACCATAAAATAGTCGAAAATGGACGAATAATCCGGAATAACGATTCAGGGTATATCGGAACCATGTACGAACGACGTAACGACTTACATTAGTTTTAATCGATTCCCCAGACCCCTGGGTATTTTCCATCGATTCGATTCCATGTTCCGGTTCACCCGGTTTTACAGATGACTTGTTACTGCAGAAGAAACAGGGCCAGAGTTTAAACGAGCGCGGTAGGTAGGGTTCGGTCGATCGGGCCCTTCTTCGTTTGGCGACATTCAACGTCGATGCTACGATCGAGTATCAGAAGGACTAACGCGATTCTGCA
The DNA here is from genome assembly GCA_959613375.1 of Heteropelma amictum. Lineage (NCBI taxonomy): Eukaryota > Metazoa > Arthropoda > Insecta > Hymenoptera > Ichneumonidae > Heteropelma > Heteropelma amictum. The sequence continues at coordinate 27,570,005 of OY390720.1, read as the reverse complement.
GTTAACAGCCGGAGCGCTCACACTGCTGGGGTTATTCTCGCTCGCGTTGGTCGAAGGCTCTTACCGGCAGCTCGGACGAGAAACGTTCAAAGCGAGAGCGCGTCAAGTACCAGAGAGATTACACGGCGTTCCGATGCGAAGTGACTCGAAAGTGCCGTTGTGGAGAACGTAGGGAAGAGGAGAAGGTGGTGAGTGGAGAATTCGCTCTCCTCCGACCTCGCGACTCTTCTTCATCCTCTTCGGGATGTTCTCCTCCTGGCTCTTTTCTTTCTCCATCCTCGTTGCACACCTTGACTCCATTATGACAGTCGTCCTTGTGCGACGAGTGCCAGACACCGATGAAGATGCGAGAAAAGGTGAGAGAGGATGCCCGGCTTCTTGGTTCGGCCAGGAGGGAGGAGAAAAGCGCGACGAATCTCCGCGGGAGCGATGGGGGCGCAGCTTGGTGGAACAGCGAAGGGAGTGGATGTAAGTGCCAAGGAGCGCTGATACCAAGGGTAGTACCAGGGAGAGATAGTACCAGGAGACGTGGGTAACTCGGTCTTCGGGCAATTAACGGAAATCCGTAGTTAAGAGGCGTGGGCTAGGGAGCCAAGACACCTCCGGCGCTCTAATCAAGGTCCTCATTTGATTACATACCTTGGGCAACCTCCGAGCTTCTCTACCCAGCTTTGCTACCGTTCCACTTTCTCTTCTTCCACTTCTTCGTGCTCTCCACTTCCTTCTCTTCCTTGCTATCTACCCACCTCCACGCACCACTCCCGCAAGAATCTCAAGCAGCGCCATCTATACTGCATAATGTCTATATCTACCGTAATCCACTTTTTCTTCTTTTTAATACTGGCAAACATTTTGTTCACTTTGTCCACTTCGTGTTTATAAGACGTACCAAGGTATATGCACAAAGTGGAAAACGAGGTAGAGTGGAGGAAGAGCTAAAATAAAATGGACCAAAGAGTTAATGGGATGCAAATATCAACGGCGGGCGGAGTCTGCAGTAGTGAACATTGCAGAATGTGTTTCAACGCAGTTCTGGATGTTCTCGTATCTACCGGGGACCTGCTTCGTCGACGATAACATCCTCTCTTTGGACTAACTTATCCAGTCCCAACGGAAGGAGCAGCAAAATTTCTACGTATCTGGAATCAGAACAGACAGAGCGATCATCTCTTTTCCTATTTTGATGCATATTTCTTCGGTATATGTTGGATTATGCGGATGGAAGAGCTATCGACACTTTTTTTTCAAGCAAATCTTTCCACTTTTATTTACGAGTCTAGAGTACCTCGGCACTTACTCCCTGCTGTTCAATGCTTGTGAACATGGTGACCAGCTTCGCTCTATTTTTCCGTTTAGCACTTGGTGGAAAATTGAAGTATAATTATTTCAAATGGAGGAAAAGGAAAAGAGCAAAGTCAAAGTAGGTTTCTATCGAAGCTGCTGGATTGGCAATTATAACGACAAAAGTGGAAACTCTGGTTCCTTTGACTCTGATTTATATCTGCAGTGATGGTAAAATTATATGTCCATACACTAAATTAGATGTATAAATATAATCATGACACGTACGTGCGATAGTCGAGATAGGAATGTGCATGGATAAATGCTGTATGTTGGCAACTCGCGAGGGACTTTGAATTTTCCCCAAACTTGGCCCGTACGTTTCGAGCGCAACGTAATGTGCATCTGTGACTGTAACTGCAGGAGTACCTTTGCTTCAGCTACCAAAAGACAATTCAAACAATCGGCCTAGTCGAAAACTTCTTCTCTCCTCTGCACACCCATGTAAAAGACTCGGTTCTCTTCCACTTGGCGCTGCGTGTCTTCATGCATGTATGCCAACTGGATAAAGGGTAAGAAACCATTGTCTTATATCTTGCGCGTTTGCGTGGGAGTGGGAGTGGGTCCAGACACCGGCATGAGACGTATCGTGAAAGGGAAAATTGTGTGATTTGGCTCCGAGTGCGAAAACGCATAGAAACCGTATGAGCTGGAAGAGGATGAGGGCGAGAGAGAGAAAGAGAAATGGAGAAAACTTGTAAAAGCTTGTGCTGATACTGAATCGCGAAAACGTATAGGAATAAAGTATAATCGAGTTCTGAAAAGTGTTTCCAGCCAACGAGTAGCGAAACCTCCCATTTCTCGCTTGTATCAGCTCGAAATATATCACATGGGACATTTCGTGTGGGCAGAATCCTTTTAATATTAAAAACGAGATGTTTTTTGAAAAAGTACGCAAGATGAAATGTCTCGCTGGCTTTTTTAACCTTCTTCTGGATTAATCGTTTGCAAAATTGTCGGGAATGTTCATATTATCATAGCCAATGAAGATTGCGGGATTTCAAACGTATTTTCATTTCTCGAACGGACCAAAAACCTTCGAATCTCGGGCACTTCATCTAAAAACGTTCCATCTTTTTCCTGCGTTGTTATATACATACGAGAGACTGGGAAAGTACATTTAGCAGTGTGTATACGCAGTTGTCTATGTATATAATCGTACAAGGGAGCACCATTAGCGAGACGCTTTTTGTTTTTGTCTTTTAACTTCCGGTCGCGCTCTTACACCGAACAATACGAATCCTCGCTTCAATCTCTGATATATATACATTTATGTATGTATACTGATGGATGTGAGGGTATACATATTTGCACATATGTGCATATTATGTACATATATGCATATTTGAGAGGGTTAAAACGTTCGTTTCGAAGGAATTAAAAGCAATGGCGTGTAAACGGGCACAGTGCGGAAACGTGATGAAATGGAGTAAAAGCAACATTCTCGTTATCCTCACCGAGTGTTTTAGTACATAAACGAGGAAAATTTCTCTTCATCTTCAGCATTTACATGTAGTTAATATTTCTTGTCGGTTAATTCTATAAGAAAAAGTGTGCGATCACCAAAACGTCGTCCTGCGACTGCTTGAGAGCTAAGGTAGAGGCTAACTAGAGAGGTAGAGACCGCCATGGCAAGTCCAATCGAACCCCTCACGCCCAAAACTGCCACGATAAAAATTCCGGCAGCGAGATGAAATATATTTTTTTCGTAGTTTTACGCATTTTTCCTACAGACGTAATTTTGTACGTTTTTTTCCTTTAATCTTTAGAATTTAACCGCTGAAGCCGCGGAAAAATCGTCCACCTTTTATTCTTATCAAAATTAAAAATAACAAGTAACTTTATATTTTTTTCTCGATAGGGCCACTTTTTGCTGGAAAAACTGTTGGTTCCCGATGAACATTGTCATTTTTTAATTCAAAAATGCATGAAAATCCATTTTTTTTTTAAATCACCCCCGATCCGTTCGATTATTGTCGCAGGAAGCGAAATACAAGGGAACGTCCACGTCCTGATTGTCGCTCTGTGTGTGTATATCCAGGGACAATCCTAAGACCAGTGGTATTATAATTCTTCGTCGTGTTCGAGACGACTACGCTTCTTCCGAATGGTCCTCGAACATTCCGCTATCGATTTTACCAGCTCTCGATTTAATCGACAGTCCACGCGGTCTACTAATAATACGACGAATAGGAAGCGAGGAAACGAAGAGAGAGAGAGAGAGAGACGAACAGATCCCTTGGCACTCGCGAGCATGGGCTAACGTCATTTCTCATTATCGTCCGGGAATTGTTGGCTCTGTGGAATACCCGACGCTTGCACTGTTCTCAACGTTCCTCCTTGTGTATATACATTCATATACATGCATATATGCATGTATGTGCATAAGGTATGAGCAGATCTCTGCGCTTTCTCGGTGAGCACGTGATCGAACAGAACTGTGTGGGGTACATTCACTTAGCTCAAAGTTATACCTTGACTGCATTTCTCATCCCCTATAGCTTCGATGTTTCGATGTATATACATATACGTGGGGGGGTATGCACATTTAGAGGACTATACAACGGCTGTAGCTACTCAAATACGCATGTAGCCTCAAATTTCTCTCGTCTACATGCTGCTGTACGTATGCGTTTCTGGACTTTCTCTCTGATTCTTGGCAATGCCAATACGCTTTGAGTTATCGTCTCGGATTAATACGAGGCATATTGTATGCATGAAATGTCAATATTGCGAATGCACAAGAATTAATAGCAAAAAAATGTACATGATTTATGCACGACAATTTTCTAGAATTATCCAATTTGAATGTTTGATCATTCGTACGCTAATTCTGTCACGTTTGGCGTCCTCGATGAACATACGAAAGGTATATATTGTTCAATCAGTGTACAAACAGTGCGGAATAATTAATAAAATATATTTACAAATTGTTTTCCTGTCATTTCTTTGGAGTAAACTTGTTTTCGATTTTTCATTTATTTCAAACATATTTCGAGGTGACGCGAGTTTGTCGAATCTAAAATGCGTCAAAAGTGGTATACCGAAACGAAGGAGGAATTTGTTTCATGGTTTCATCGCGTTTTGTACTGCAGGAAACAAAAAACATATGTGGACGTCGCGAACAGAGACAAGAGCGAATTTATTAAATGTAATTTCTTATTTTACGACGCGAAGTTATGCATCTGGCCCGCGAAAATCTGCAAATCGGATACGGAAACGTTTCTGCCAGAAAGATTCTACTTTTTTTTTTATAAATCCAATCGTTAAATTTTGTGTTTTGTCGATGTCGTAGCCCTCGACTACGACAATCTTCAACGTGAAATTCTCTTCAATACATGGATGTATCGGGAGCCAAAAAGTATCATGGTGCGGGGTCAAGTGTAGTCTGTATAGGCGGACGATAAATCTCCCCGCAAAATCATAGTTTTGAATTGTTGAGTAGCACTTTATCGAAACTTTTCTTACATACTGTAAATTGTAAGAAATGCATCACATCCTTTATTCGTTTCAACTTTCTTACGAGATTTCGCCCTCTGTCGGAGATTTATTCACAATCCTTACGGTGTGTCATTAAAAATAATTTCTGTCATCTACAAAAAAAAGATGATTCAGTGATAATCAGCGTAAGTATTCACATCTTACGTCTGGTCCAATTGCAAACCATGTTCGTCTCAGTGCGACGTATACTGACGGTATATTCGATTTGGTCATTTGCCGAAGGGTTTGGTAATTTTGCTTAATCGCTTAATCCCCCCCCCCACTCTCTCTCTGTTTCTCTCAATTTCCGATGCCCTACACGAGTTTCAGTGTAGGTCAATCTGGAAACCCTTCGGATGTATCAAATTGAATCAATTTCCTAAAAATTCATAATTTTAATTCGTTCAACGAAAATCGTTCGATACTCCGAACGAGTACGACTTTTTCGAGATAATTCGATGATATTGTGACTTAAAAATTCTCGATAAACAATTGAGTTTTGCAAAAAAAATACGAGTCTCGAATCAATGAGGAGTCGGAAATCAATGAGAATCGTTTAATATATAAAAGGAATAAAGATTTTTGGATAGTTTCAGTAATTTTGTATATCGTTATTATTCAAAATAATCGTGCTCAGTAGCGTGACTGGTTCTTTTTCATTTTTTACAGCATAGATAAAAAATTGATATAATATTCCTGGTTTTTTACCACCGTCGAATAAATAAAGCTCGATTTTTCGAATGCAGGGAATTAATTATAGATGAAGAAGTTTTGATCGGTAAATTTATGTCTTCACACCGTCATACAAGTTTTTCCGTCAGCCACATAAAAAAAAGTGCCGATAAACTTTCGACGTGTACCCTCGTCGCTTTTTCTCATCGCAACTCGGCTAAATACGCCAGAGCTCCAATTACCAGTGCGATAATTGAAACGAGCGCATATCGTCGCTGCACCCTACATAGCCAAAGTGTGAAAATACTAATTAGCGCCTTTCCATAATCCTCCTCGTATCGCTATCTCGTTTTCCTACCGCATTTTTATCAACCGTCTCTCTCTCACTCTTCTCTCGTTCTGCTTAAGAATAATAATTGTGGACATGAAAAAAAGCCGATGAACAAACGAGCTGACAAGTGTGTGGACGGCGCGAGAGCTCACTCGCTGTTTACCGAACCAGTGAAAATGGGACGATATAGAGGACCGGTGATTATACATAGAAGAGAAATGAGTGGAAATACTTAATACGACCGTTATTACGGGAATATCTGTATGAAAACGAAATTTCTTCCATTTGTGGCTTTTTATCACCAAACGGATAAACACGGTGTTAATTTCATAGGAGAAATATACCGGTATAAGTAATTTTGCGGCAGCTAAAATTTCGAGAAAAAACAAATATTTCCGGGGCTAGAATTTGCTTTGAAAAATGTTCAATTTTCACTCATTTCATTTTGAAAATTAAAACAACACTCCTGAATACAATATTTGATAAATATAGAAGAGAAATGAGAGGAAATACTTAATACGATCGTTATTACGGGAATATCTGTATGAAAACGAAATTTCTTCCATTTGTGGCTTTTTATCACCAAACGGATAAACACGGTGTTAATTTCATAGGAGAAATATACCGGTATAAGTAATTTTGCCGCAGCTAAAGTTTCGAGAAAAAAAAAATATTTCCGGGGCTAGAATTTGCTTTGAAAAATGTTCAATTTTCACTCATTTCATTGTGAAAATTAAAACAACACTCCTGAATACAATATTTCATAAATATAGAAGAGAAATGAGAGGAAATACTTAATACGATCGTTATTACGGGAATATCTGTATGAAAACGAAATTTCTTCCATTTGTGGCTTTTTATCACCAAACGGATAAACACGGTGTTAATTTCATAGGAAAAATATACCGGTATAAGTAATTTTGCCGCAGCTAAAATTTCGAGAAAAAACAAATATTTCCGGGGCTAGAATTTGCTTTGAAAAATGTTCAATTTTCACTCATTTCATTTTGAAAATTAAAACAATACTCCTGAATACAATATTTGATAAATATAGAAGAGAAATGAGAGGAAATACTTAATACGATCGTTATTACGGGAATATCTGTATGAAAACGAAATTTCTTCCATTTGTGGCTTTTTATCACCAAACGGATAAACACGGCGTTAATTTCATAGGAAAAATATACCGGTATAAGTAATTTTGCCGCAGCTAAAATTTCGAGAAAAAACAAATATTTCCGGGGCTAGAATTTGCTTTGAAAAATGTTCATTTTCACTCATTTCATTTTGAAAATTAAAGCAACACTCCTGAATACGATATTTCATAAATATAGAAGAGAAATGAGAGGAAATACTTAATACGATCGTTATTACGGGAATATCTGTATGAAAACGAAATTTCTTCCATTTGTGGCTTTTTATCACCAAACGGATAAACACGGTGTTAATTTCATAGGAGAAATATACCGGTATAAGTAATTTTGCCGCAGCTAAAATTTCGAGAAAAAACAAATATTTCCGGGGCTAGAATTTGCTTTGAAAAATGTTCAATTTTCACTAATTTCATTTCGAAAATTGAAACAACACTCCTGAATACGATATTTCATTAAAAATTTATTAATGTCCTCTCCAAACACTGTGAAATAAGGAATATTAACATTTTATAAAGTAAATACTGTAAAAACATTGCTTTTCATTTTTTCATTAATGAAAAAAAAAACGACGAAACGGAGGCATCCGGCAATTACATTCAGAATCGGCCGAATAACAAAACTCGATTTTCAAATAGTTTGCAGAATCCAGGAAGCAAAACAGAGTCCCTTTGGAAAAGAAGTCCCATAGCACGTTAGTCTCGTAGGTGTTTGCATTCCGTAGTTTGCGATCTTTTTCCACCCTCGATAGGAAACTTTTTCCACGATATAAGTACGCAGTTTGTTCGTATATTCTCATCAGAGGGGGTTCCAGTCGAACGTATCTGTGTATACATTGCCTCAGAAGAAAAAAAATCCAAGAAAAAAAAATTTTTTTGCCAGCAAAAGCCAACTAGGAAAACGACGAAGAAAACGATACAATTATCGTCCCTAAGTGAGTTTACGACTTCGGATGTACGATCATACGTTTATTTGCGCAAATACACTTGGTCCCAGCATTTTATTACAAAAAAATATACAACTGACGTAAAATCAGATGTACCGTACATGACATGAAACATCGAAGCTTGATTCGCTCACTTTTATTCTCGATTTCCTCTCAAAAAATCTCGAAAAGTCTCTAGATAATAAAGTACCATCGCTGAAGTCGCTGCCATTTTCTTCCGTCAGTTTACTCAACCTATTTTTATCGTTATTTTGCGGCTGACGATTTGCCACTTTCTCTCGTCCGGGCGTCGACACTGCGGTTTTAGCACGATTATCAGTGCAAGCGAATAAGAGAAAATGACAGATAGCGAGAGGAATTGCGGAACACGCTCAGCTTCAGCACTATCAGAGTCGTGAACAGCTCGACGCACGCACAGAGTGAGCGTCGAATAATAGTAAGCATAATGTGAGAGACAGCATTATAGTTTGTCGCAAATCTGAGCAACAACTCATGTATGTACATAGCGTTCCCTTTTGATAACCGCATGATATAGTTACGCGGATTTCTCTATTCGCTGTCGGTCTCTGTCGTTTTCTCTCCCACTGAGCTTCGTTCCTTCACCCTGGTGTAAAATAGTACGCGCTTGGTGCACTTCGCTATCGTATATATATGTATGTTTTAATTGTGAATAGAATACAATGCATATATTCGCATCGCATCAGCATATTACGCATTGTATGCTTCAACTGTACCAGCAACAGGCCAGATTACTCTCTCCTCTGCCTCATTAAACACAGGAGCCATCGTTCAACTGATGCGGGCACGTAATTTCATCCACGTGACGGTACGAGTCTCCTTCGGACCTCTGAATGTATCACAAACGAAATTTGTTGCTTTTTTTCGGCTTGCGGAGCTTTGCGATACATCATCGTCCAACAATTGACTGTACCGTCAGAGTCGATTGATCACTCGAGCTTCTTGGGCAATTTTGGCATAAATTAAAAAATATTGGATGATTTAATTTCTTTATCGAATATATCTGACGAATTTCTCAAAATTCGGTTTTTTATCGAAAGTATCGAAAGCTGAAACGCGTTCCGAGGAATGTGGCTTTAAGGTATCGAGGTTTTGGAAGACTTTCATCGTATTTTTCAATGAGAGGTTTTTATCAACGAGGACTTTTACAAAATTCACGATGAATATCGTGAAAGAGAGACAAATAAGTGCTATTTGTATTATTTTATTATATAATATGCGCAGTGACCTCTCGAAATTACTGCATCACCTCCAGCATCGCCTTCCCCGGGCTGTTTGCACACTGTGTGTACGGTATATTATAACATTTATACAGTAATATATTATTTAAATACCTATGTGTACGTTCACCCTTAATTACGTTCGATAACGTCGCGCGACCTCGCGGCTTTCGCAAGAATCACACGATTTTCATCTCGCTCGTTTGCACGATTCATCGGGCTCACAGTTTTACCGTCATCGAGAGTCAACGGCCGGTCGAGATTTTGCTCCATCCCTCCCTCAGAATCTCATCTCCTCGATTGCGAAATTCGCGTCATCGAGATTCTCATGGCCCCGTTTTTGTCGGGCGCATCGGGATGCCATTTATAGATATATTCTACGAGTTATATAGCAAAAACGTGTCTGATCGATCCTTGAATTCATTTTCCATTATAGTACATAATGCCTCGCTGCATCGGATCTCCAAACTCGTTCCACTCTCCGTGCACGTTCGATTCTATGCACAAAAATGTACAGAGCGATTCATACCTAATTGGTGGCTAATCTTTTTCCAATTTCAATATTTCTGCATTCGAACGTACATGCGGGCTTTTTCACGACTCCTAGATTCATCGTGCTCATAGCAATTTTTGTATCTTTCCAACTTCTTTTAAACGGCATCATCGGCAATGCCTCGGCCGTGCCGCGCACGATAATTCGAAAAAATCGTTCAAAAACAGCTTCGATAAGCAAAGATTTATCTCCGGAAAGAATCATGCAGCTTCTCACTGATGCTTCCTGCATGAAAAATTAAATAAAAAATTACCAAAATTCATGGAGGTCGCAGAGTTCACTCGAAATCGCTCAGATGTGTATATCTCCGTGTTGGATGGAAACGATGATGCTTTTACTCGAAAACGATTATTTCGAGTTAAAAAATCAGCCTCCAGTAGTTCAAATAAATTATCGGTATGACAAGCGTCTGCAGTCGGTCGAGGCAGGTTATTAGGTTTCATGCAGCGTGCAAGAGAGGCGATTACAAGTGCGTATAATTATATGCGCATATCGCGAAGTATCCAAGAAGATATAATTGTCAGAACGTGGAGAAAATTAATTCTAATTTGTCACGCTAAAGTTTATCACGCGTTGAAGTTGCTGCCCCTCTCTCTTTCCTCTCCTATATACTATTCCATTATTATAGTAAATGTAAATGGATGTCTATGCATATGCGCTGTCACTCAAAACGCAACTGCAATTTACATAAAATTGCGAAATTACAGTATATGTTACAGTGCTTCAAAATTAACACGTGGATGACAATTGAGTAAATAATTGTTTATGATAAAACTCGAGTGAAAAAAATGAAGCCTCAGAAATACTTTTGGCATCGTTCCTTCACATGTTTTTCTCATAAAACCGAAAGAAACACACATAGTAAATCGACGGCGGGATAAACGTTTAAAATGTTTGCATGATTTTTTTTATATAAACCATGTAAGCTTTTGAGCGGATATTTTATTTATTCGAGGTTTCCAAAAAAATCCCGACCCATCGTGAACCCACCGTTTTTCGATTTCACTTTCCGGAACTCCACCGTGGACCGTCAAACGCAAATTCTAATTTGAGTAGTAAAATTCAACAAATATGGCAAATAACCGCAAACGGTACGATCCGAGTAGAAAAGACGATTTTTTCGTTGTTGTTTTCAACCGTTGTAAATCTCCACCGTATTTTCTCTCTATCTCCGAGCTTCTTTTTTCCTTCGTTGGTCGTACGCTCTCGATTATTGCAGACCCTGCCACAGTGGTATGCTTTGCCATAGAAAACGCGGGATTTCTACCGTAAAAATGGCTCGCTCCTTCTTTTCCATTATCATGAATCCCATTCTCTTGTTAATACGAAATAGCCCGGGGTATTCGTTCGCTACCATCGCAACAGAATTCAAATATCACGAGGGCTCGGGGCTTGAACAATAAAAAAAAATCTTACTCTCACATTATCACTCTTCATAATCTCTCGAATACGAATAGGGTTGCTAATTTATTTTTTATGCAGAATCATTTTTGTTTCCCTATTTTTAAAAAAAGAAGAAAAACTCTCTCTTTACGGAAAACTCTATTCGGAAGAAATGTAAAAAATAGAAGAAAAAACTTCGAGTCTGGCAAGCTGAGCGACGGCGTAGCTTTTAAAAAGACCGCGGGCACTTCCATCGAATAAAATTATTGCGAAAATGTTGTAAAAATATTTTTGTATTTTCACGAAGAATTAAAAACGAATGGCTACTGTGAGAGTCTGACTCTCATTTCCCCTTTCTGGCCGGCGTCTCCGAAATAAAGTTGGAAATTCATTTTATACGTCATCGAACATCCTTAACCCGCCCGTCAATTGTGACAGTCTATTTTTTGACGGGATAAGAAAAGGTGGATCGTTTGGTGTACGTAACCGCAATAATGGCTAGTTTTATGCCGTCCACCGTCGGGAAGCGATCACGACGCGTGGAAGGATGAAATCGTCTTCAAGAACTCTGAAATACGCCGTCTGAATAATAAACGTATATCTATACAGCAACCGTGTGAGACAGAGAGAATAAAAAATAGCGAACAAGAAGAGAATAATGCAGAGAGTCGGAGCGAGAGAAAAAGGTCCAGCAGCGATAAAGTGAACGAGCGTGTCACATCTCAGAGTGGTGCAAAGAGGTCCCATGTGGTTCGCAGTTGAGAATACTCAGTTCTCTCTTTCGGAGGATCGCTTGACACGAATAATTTCCGTCAACTCGATGTACACTTTCGCCATTCTAACCCTCCCATTCTATTCCAGCTTTCTATTGAAAAAGTTTTATTTCTTTTTCACACTCGACTGTCACATGCTTTCGCTGTGTCTGTCTATCTCTCTTTTTCTCTCTCTCTCGCTCTCTATCTCAAGTCGAGACGAGATGTCCATCGCTCGCAATGACAATGGACGGTGACGAAAAAGCACTTTCTCCGGGAAAGTCACGAAGAAAAAAAACTTGCGCTTTGAAGCAAGTCCACACACTCGAGGGTTTTCGGGACAATTTTTGAAAAAAATACTCTGAATCTAAAATTTGTCTACATGAGAGATGAACGTGTCGAAAGTTTTCGAGATAGAAATTTCGGAAATACGTAGAAAGAATTATATCGACAAGAAATATAGAGAAATTAAAAAAAAGTTTGTTACGATTTTTTTTTATCGTCACAAAAATGTTTAACCGTTGAGAGAGGGTTTATTTTTTTTACTAATAATATAGACGTTACCGAGTCTCTCACCTACCACAGCCTGGCTCCTTCCTGGATTATACGGTTCTTGGTTTCCCGTCGAATTTTGGCCAAATAATTAATTTAAAAGGATTGAGCGCCAGTTGGACCGATCGAGACCAACGACTCGAACGACTTTTATACGATTATCGAATGAAATTGTCTCGCTGCCGAGTCTCTTCAGCTTTAGAAAATCGTGGACGAAGAAAATATTATTTCGTCCAACATTTACGCAATTTGAAGCGTGCCTAACGGTACTCGATTGACTCGCCACTCGACGTTCGAGGCGTTTGTAATAATCGACGAATTTAAGAACGAGTAAAATGCTCGGATAATACAAGACGATTAATTTCAATTCGGACGGACGAGCAGCCCTCCTCCACACCTACGCCGGGAACTGGAAACGGTCTTTTTTCGCGACACGTCCATCTTCACCCTCTTTTTCGGGTTTTATGCATTATACACCTTGTCGATAATTGGGCGCAGGCGCTTCGACCTTTGACATTCGGCCAGCGCGAATATTGTTCTCTCTGACGTCTTTGGTGATTAGGTCGCGATCGACGCTCGAAATAGAAGTTTAATTCGAATTTAGAATGTCTCACTGATATAATGGATTGCAAATAAATTCCGGCCGGATTTGTCTGTATTATTTCGTTAAAAAATTCAAAAACTCTTTCCCAATATTTCATTCAACGATACATGAAAAATCGTTGTACATAAGATTTCCGACCGTGTTTCCGATTTCGACTTAATTTTTTTTCAACACAAAAAAAAGCTTGATAAAAATAAGTGAAAATGAAATGAAAAAATGACAATCGTCCTCCAGAACGAGAAAAAACAATTGAAATTAATTCACGCGAGCATGCAGCGGAAATTCATTTTCTTCGCCAAGAATGGAATATACTTCGCCTCTGGCCCTTCATACTTTTATTCACTTCAATACGTTTAAACAATGAAAAATAAAAAGGATCCAGTGGTAATGGAGTTGTGACGTTCGTTCCCTCGTTTTACCATTTCACAAGCTGGTCGGAGAAAGCGAGAGAGAAAAAGTTCGTTCAGACTCGACGTCGATCGTTTGTTTTACTATTCATAACTATACGTACATAGACATGGCGAAACAAAAATATTACTTTTTCGAAAAAAACGAGTAACTCGACCAAGTTTTATTTCGATGCCAGTCTGTCGACGGTACTGGCCCGGAAGCAACGACGTTCAATCGATATTTTGAGAATAGGACGCGAGGAGAATGCGATTATAACAATTTTCATTATTTCACGGTGTTTAATGATTTTTTTTACGAGTTGGAAAATCCGTTGCATTTCAGAGCTCAAAGAATCGGGAAGGGGATCCCTGAGGCTGATAATACTCACGTTCACTGATTCGTTATAAATTTTCGTGTTCGTACAAATGAGTACGAATGGGGAAAGCACTGTCATACGTTCGATCAACAATGATCACCCCTCGTGGGTGAGATTCGTCAATACAACTTGCCACGAGATTGAAATATTTTGGATCAATTATGAGGGACAGGCTGTGAGTTATGGAAAACTTGAGAAGAGAGGATCTCAAACGCGCAGTGCGCTCAGTATGCGGACGTACGCCACTCACCCATGGATTTTCGTCGACGCAACTACCATGGAGAGGTAAATTGTCCGAGGATCACGAACACCCGATGAATCTCGACAGCGCGACAGTAAAATTCAAGGGAAAATGTGTAAATTCGTTCGAAAATGTTTTAATCGCTGTCCGACGATATTAAAAGGAAAAAAAAAGAAGATTATTATTCAGAAATATTTTTGAATATGTTTATTTCTTGTCTATAATTTTTTACTCCAATATTGAAAGTAGCACTTTCATTTTTATTGCGGTTATATTTTTTTTCTACTTTGCATCAATTGCAGTTTTTCCCGCAATCGCACTCGCGCATTACGCGAGGAATAAAGTTTTTAAAAAATGCGGAAAGAACTTTTTTACGTTACCATTGATGAAATCAACTTTCCTGTAATCTCGGAATCGACGATCATTAAATTTTTGTCTCGTCTCGTTTATTTTTTTTTTAACAAATGAAAGATGAAATTGTCGTTTCGCAGGTTTGTCTGCAAGGGAGAAGACGTTTTTTATCCAAGGGCATGGGAATTAAACGCTGCGGGACGTCCGCAGCCCCGGCCAGATTTCGCTTACATAACTATACCGATGTATACACTCTGCGAAATAGCGATGAGAGCTATCAAATCGTTACTGAAGGATGACGATGACGCTTATCGACTCCACATACCGCACAATCTTCAGCGAGAATTGGCGAACATGACACCGAGGAATATTCGTTCCCCGTAAATGATTTCGCCTCCATTTTCTTTCCTTCCGTTTAATTCTCGTTATTCTCGCCAAATTTTTCACCCGATTTTCCACGAGACGGCAATAATGACGAAAAACGTTAAAATTTTTGGAAAGATGAAGGCGGATGAGATAATGAATTTGACAAACGTTTTTCATGTATTTTATCGATTTTATTTTTATGTTAAATAAAAAAGAAAAATTAACATTTTTGCGATACGGATGTTATTTACCAGCTGTGCCCGCGATTTCATCCATGCGCGAGTCGTGAAACAACGGTGAGTCACAGAGAGATATAATTGATAATCATTAACTTTCTATTGAGAAAATTTAGCTGACAATTTTGACGTAATTCGTGCTCAAACAAATGGACGAACTTTCTGAAGATTCTCGTGACGCACTCTGACACTCCTCCTTCGTTCCCTTCGAACAAGTGTTTTTTGCAAATATTTTCAATTTACAAATTTGGAAAATTACGAATTTTGTTCCTTGTGCTCCAATTTCAAATCGTCCTCATTTCAAAACTCATGGTAATTAAAATTGTACACGTAGGACGTATTAATGAGATTACATAAATCTATAATGTCGGAGGACAGCATATTCCAGGGCTAGATTGCGAGTAATCTATTTTTCATTCTTCGATACGCAATTTGTAATCTCGACAATAATCGATCACTACATAAATCGTTAATGAAACTTGCTATTTTGCATATCGGAGACGCGATTTCCGTCATTTTTCCAAAAAATAAACGTCGTGCTCTTTCCAGGACGACAGTCCTGAAATACCATACGTACATTCTTTCGAAAAACGCATAAAAACTCATAAAAAACCCCCAAGCTCCAAATTCAAAAATTGTCCATTTTTAGCGCCTCGAAGCGGCTAAAATGAGAAAATTTCTTGTATCAATTTCATTTCAACACCAACATTTTATCGAGGAACTGCATGTCAGGAAAGTACGGACAACTGTTGTCTCTCTTTGCATAAAAAAAAAAACAAATGAGAAGAAAGGGAAAACAATCAAAGAGGATATATAAAAAAAAAAATGGAAGCGCAATGAGACCTGGTATTCCTCTCACTTTGCAAAATTGTTTCATGGACGTTGGTGCTGTTTTAACCGTAAACACGTTCCTTTGCTTCGTGCCTTCTCAGCACGAGGAGCAACTAACAGGACGGGGTGGTAAAGGAAAAAAAAAATTCACGGGTATGTACCATCGCATGTCTCTTGTCGACCCTGGTCACGTGGATGGCCGATCTCGTTCCAAAAGTTCGTGAAGGCGCGAATCGAATTCAGCCTCGGTGTACGGTTCTTCCCCTTTGCTCCTCTGTCCGATCTTTCCCTCCGAGCGATCGCACTCGTTCTTCTCTTCTCTCTACTTCGTTCAATGAATTTTCCAAACCGTCCCGATCGCCCACGAAAATTAAACAGGAATCGGCACGTCCGAGATTTGAAACAATTTTTTAATGAAACCATTGAGAACACCCTCGAAATTCCATCCAAAAAGATAGTTGTCGGGAACGACACGCATCGTGAAAAAATCGTTTGGAAAGATCTCCGATTCATCCGTGTGTCCTCTTCGATTTTTTTACCTCGCGATGAATTCTCATATCCCCTAATAAACTTTGATGAAATTTTACATTGTCAAGTAACGTAAGATCTTGGTCATCTAAAAGAAACCAATTTGATTGGTCAGCATTTCGTGCTTGTGCAAAGCAATTTTATCAACAATCAATCGTAAATTTCTCGAAATTAATAACCAAAATAAGCGCAGTCCTCTTAAGGAAAGTTTATAACAAATTCGTTTTTCGATTTTCGAAAAAACGATATTTCGAAATTTCGTTTTTGCCGGAGTTTGACAGTCGCCGTCTCGCGACGAATCGATTCTTCGTCGTGAATGGTAAAAATATTTCAAAGGAATTAAAAATCACATATCTGCAGGGTACTCGCGTCATTCGCGGTTCTTCGCGCGTGTTTTTAAACCCTAGTTTATTATAACAACGAAAAAAAACCCGAGATAAACAATTTCTCACGTGATTCAAAGTGAATCCCAGATGTGCAACAATGTGCGAATACGGAAGTCGGTCCTGCAAGTCGCACAATTCCGTACAAGAATTTTGTTGTCACGATCGGTGTACTCGCGGCGTTCTTATTACGGTCGAGCGAGCTTTCGCCCTCGTCTTTGGACGAGCAGTCGCAGTCCGTAAAGCCCGCGGAACATTCGCGATATCCGAGGGAAACGACGGAGTTACCGTTGGCCAGAGTCACGAACCTCCTCGGCAAAGCTTCTCGCGCAATGCGAATGAAAAAGTTTGTCGAGCATTCGTCTCGTAACGCTACAGACGGTCATAGAGGGCGCCCTGAACCACATGACACCCAAACTCTACGAACTTATACATGTACAAACTTCTCACATGTATACAAGCATACATACATATGTGGTATATATGTATATATATATATAAGTAAGTAACTTGCTCCTTTATTCGAAACGCGTTTTACGAAGGACTCTAGATTCTAGGATGCTTCAGGTACCTTTACCTCTCGTGTGTGGCGGCATGGATATCGGAGTTCCGTCGTATCGCTATGCTCCATTCGTGTCGCGAAATCGTGTAAAGGCCATCGTAACATCGCCAGTCGACGTATCGAGGGTCACGTACACCGCTATTTTTTTCGTCCTATATGTCTCTTTGTACACCATATATAGTATGTATAAAGCATCTATACGATGCAAAAAAGAATTTTACGTTCGGTTTGGTTCGGATCCCGAACGATCGTCACGTATATCTCGGGTTTTTTTCCCCGATCGTCATGCATTTATACGTACATATCTTGTAAAGATTTTACGGCATACTGCCAACCTGGAACTGGTATTATAGTAGTATATATGCATGCAGATGTGTTTATATATATTTATATAGTGGTGAAACAGAAATTTCGATGAAAATGGACGTCTCGAGCTAAGCCACGAATATATACTCGTAGAATGTCGGATATATTATTCATGCATGAATATCACGTATCATCGAAATCCTCGCTCTACATGTGGAAGAAATAGCATGAATCTTAGCGAGATTCTCCGCGAATTTTGCTGAAGGGAATGACGAGGAATTTTTGCGGGATGTACGAATATATCTGGTACGTCAAGTATGTAATTTCTCACTGCTTTGATAAAGCTCCTTATTTATTTGCAGTGAGGAGAATTCATCGTTCGGATTTGACATATTTTGTTCTTTCTACACATTAGCATTCGAACGCTGTTCTCAAGGCATGTGAGATTTGTAGATTTTGGTGAGAATGGGTCTGGTTACATTTTTTGTTCGTAAAAATAGGGTACAAAGTTAAATCGCGGTGGAGAGGTCTTTTCGACCTGGAACTTTGTACCCCATTTTCGTGCAAATTGTTGATATTCAATTTTGAGACTCCATGTTGGTGTATACACAGTCACTGTATGGACTATTTTTCGTGCAGGAATGCTTTCTAAAATTTAATTGTTGGAATAAACGATATGGACGTTAAAAAATTGATTCAGAAGGGCAGTCGTAGGCTGTAGTGCCGATAGAGCGAACCAAAGACGACGAGATGTTGGTATTTTCTTGGCTGAAGACGTATACGTGTTGCGTTCTTCAATATCACACTTGATCTTGATCTGGATGGTTTTCCTCTTATCCTCCAGCGTTTTTACGTTTAATGTAAGAAAATTGTAAATTACATCGTGAAGGAATAATGAAACTTTCTTCCACCATGAATTTGCGTTCCTTGAAAGTTTCCTGGACGGTGCTCGGTCAACCTTGACGGAACAAGATTCTGGACAAAGGAAAAGTGAGTGTCGAAGCTTTTATTGCTGTCTTTTCATAAGGAAACTTTGAATGAACCTACGCCGGCTAGATATTCGCATTTGCGCGGAATAATAACCCCAGCGTTTCATCTATATTAATTTATCCATGAGATAAAGTCGTACCTTTCTCCCCTCGTACATTTTTCGATCGTGACAAGTCACGAAACTCCAAGAATGTCAGTGTTTCAATGAGTTTTCCGCTTCGAGTAACTTTTTTTACGAATCAGTAGATCGAGATGTGTCGGTAAGAAAAGTTCGTCGAACCCGAAAAATTCCTGTTTTATTTGTTCCTTCTTTTGATTAATTTTCATGAATGCGCAACTTTTCGCGTTACTTTTATTTTGCTTTATTTTATTCATTCGCGGCATATTCGTTTTAACCACAGCTGCATAAATTGGAACTTACGGAATTCCCAGTTTGAGTAATCATATTCTGATACTAAACTTCGTGTTTGCACGAGAGTCGTTAATTTTCATCAATTTTCCAAACTTCAAAACGGTACACAAACCGGCGTGCAAGCTGGCACGAGGTTTAAACAGTTTTCGAATAATATGTTGGCCAACTCTACATTTGAGGTTAACGAAAACGCTCGAGTGAGCATTATATCTTCCAGCGTATCACAATGTTTAATCTTGTAATTTTTTTTCCTCACAAGTCGTTCTTTTTTCGGTTGTTCCACTCGGCTGAAACGTTTTAATTAAATTGCACAACGCTGGACTCTCGTGAGTGAAATTGGCTGGCAATTTTTTTTCCACCGGGACCCTTGAAATTATATAGCGCTGTATTTACCGGAACCACGTTTTTGCGTAACTATAACTTTGGTCGACGAAAGCGTATCAAAATTTTATTTGCAATTTTTCAATATTATCCAGGCTAAGAAATTATTCCATAATTACGAAGGGACTTGAACCGACGAGGAAAATCAACGAACGAAATACTGCATCGACGTTTTCTTAAGCAAATCTTTTTTACGCCTCGTCTATTGAGTAGATATTTGCCGGTCTTCTGCTCCTCCAGTCTACGTGGCAAGTCCTGAAAAAGTTAATTATCGATATAGCTTTAATCAATTTAGCTTTGACGAAAGTCAATAAAATTAAGCTGCCTTTTGTAACGTTCTGTTCCGTCCCTACGGTCACGACTAATTAAACCCTACGAGAAGACATTATCGCCCGGTAATTGCAACTCCGACGTTTCGTTGGACATTTACAATTGCCTTTTATCACGAGCGTCAAAGGGATTACTCATTCCTTGATGTGTCCGAGAGTGTCCATGTACAATTTTGCCATTCATTTTTTTCGTCATATATATTGAAAGTTGCTCTGAAGATTATTTTAAATCCCGCCAGCTTCGAGAATGCTGCTTGCGAAAAAAACTTGCATTCTGACTTTACCTGGGCTTACTGCCCGATTTAATGCAATTGGTTGGTGAGAAAGGTTTAAAGTGGACAACTTAAAAAGACAAATGTCCACTTTTTTGCAATTTGATCCTAGATTTCCAATCGATCAGAGTGAGGAGGGATGTGACACGCGTTGCTGACAGTTTTGACATAAAAAATCGTGACTTGCATTCATGCGTATAGAATCGAATGGCGCCTTGCGGTACTCGAGAATACACCGATTTATAGCCAGCATAAAGTGAAATAAAACCGTACACTGCAAATCCGAGATACGAGAAAAAAATACGAGATACTTTTTTTTGACACTCTAATGAATAACTTCGCGCGCAAGAATTATGCACACGCGAAAAAACTTGACTTTGTATAAAAAGTTTCTTCGCGATTTTAATGCATCGTAAAGAGCATTGTGTGCTCGTGAAAATCAATTGAAATGATACAATATCGCCCCGAGATATACCCCCGAAGCAGCAGGGAAAACGATAAAAACTTGAAGCCTCGACGTCGTCATTTATATTTTTTCCAACATGTTTGAATCCCCGTTGGGCCTCCACAGTTGAAAATCGATGAATCGCCATTTTTCATTTCCGTGATCTCTGTGATGCTACCCGACCATATGACAATATTTTAAAGTTTCCGTCCTCCGGGCGTATTGTGAAAAAAAACTGCGAGAGACGATCAGCAAGATCCCAGATCAATATTGATCCGGAAGTGGAAAAAGAGGAGATGGATACACATGCAGATAGTGGCTAAATATTGGCTCGGTTTATCAGCTCCCTCGGAATACATTATTCATACTCGATGAAGTATTCCCTTGGTTTTCTTTTTCGTCACCGTGTTTGTACACCCTGACGCACACTTTTGCGTACGTGTGTGCACACACGAGCGAAAAATTCGAAGATTCGATGAAAATCGCGCCGAGCGTGGAATCTCTTATACCGTGCTCTATTATATTCGCTACTGCTCGACGTGTTCTCCTCTTTGCCGAGAAGAACGATCTGATTTCCCAGGCTCAATAGTCGAGTTACGAATTTACTCGCAGTTCTTTTTTCCCATATCTTTTCCTGCTCAGGTTTTAGGGAAAACATATTTCGCGTTTGACAGTTGTCTCTCTCGCACTCACGGCGAATTCCGGGGTGTCATACTTCGCCTTGAAGTTGTATTGAGTCCTATTGAAAAAAATGACGTACGAGTCAGTAAAATGTCATTTTGAATGGAAGACATTAAAGTATGCATAGTGAAAAAAACTTGTTCGTATTAGCACCCTTGTATCCGGGTTAATGCAATGTAGAGCAACTTTGTGCGAAATTAAATAAAATGGAGGAAAATAAATGCTGATGTAGCACAGCTGATGTGAACGGCGTCCGGTAAAAACGTGATTCCTTCGCGAAATTTGCATAAATGAAACTTTGCGCAACATTTCGCAACATCGAACGTGGCACAAACCGAATTTTCCTGTTGCCCTTTTTTTATTAATTCATTAAACTTAACCAACTAATTTATTTATTTTTATGCACTCATTAAGTTATTTTTTCCAAGCTTTAGATTGTTCGTTGCAGATTATTTATCTTCACAAATGGGGCCGGAAAATCACTGAACGAAGATAGCTTACAATTCTATTTGAGGATGAAATAAACAATCAGAAAATATTGTATGGAATACACCCAAAAGGCTTGTGAGTGTTATTGTACAAATGAGGACACGAGTATAAAAGTGTATAGTATAGTGAAATGCTTTGCGCAGCAATTACATGGAAAATCTTTTGAATTTTAATTAATAACGAGAGTCAATTTGACGCAGAACGTCCCATACACTATTTATAGATCAATTTGAGGGGTGTTCCTTACTGCGTGCGATATCGTGAAAAGCTTTGCGTGCCTTCGGCAAAGAGCTACTTCCTCTGGTAAGTGGTGGACGAAGCAGTAATTGTATACATACGTACCTCTGGAACGAGATCGGAAGCCACAAGGGTAACGGGTTATTACATGTATATATGTATACCTCTGGTACGAGCTTTTTAAGGACGGAGCCCGTTTCAGAGCAACTTTAATGGCATCCCACAGAGGATCGCATCGCGTGTGTACGTATATTACATGTGCATGTGTGTGAACTAAAGGTGTATATTTCAAGCCCTCTATACGAGTCTCCAAGCATTCTCAATGTAGGCAGAAAAGCTCACAAGTTTCTCTTCAGTATTGCCAAGGCAACGGGAAGCTTTGCCGGGGAACATACACTCTCGTATCGCCCTTTTCGCTCACTTCTTTTTTTTTTACACTCTCACCCAAATAACCAGAGAGTTCTTGGTTTTTAATTAAGAGATCGGCAAAGCACCCCCTACTCCTGGTAAATGACGTGTCTCTTGTATGACGTATATATATATACTTGATATTTCTGTGGTGCATTCAAGTGCGAAGAAAAAAAAGGAGTTACTTTCATTACGCAAACGAACGAATTAAAAGTTCTGCATCGACGGAAAAAACGTGACCGTTTGTGCGATTTTAAAAATAAAATGAATCGTACAAATTATAGAGGTAAAGCGTCCACGAGAAATCGTTGCGTTTTTTTAATTGATTTACAAAAGAAAGCGCAAAAATGAAATGGGAAAAACATGATAAATGTATTTACGATTTTGCTTGCTTCGATAAGAAGTTCTGTTACGTGACCTTTTTTCATGATGAAAAATTGATCAATTCATTGTCAATGACGAGGAAGGGGGCAAATCATCGTCATCTGAGTTGGATAACAAATTTGCACGTACAATTTTCACTTAGCTAGTTTCGGAGCATCGTTGTGTAAATAATCAGGATTTCGTAAGGTTTTTGGTGTTAATCTAGACTTATTTGCATAATTGAGTATCATTACGAAAATCCATCTCGAAAGGATATCGTTATCTCTGCTCTTGGATCTCAACATCCGGTTGCCTTGTTTTCGTTCCACAGAGTCACAAGAGATTCGTAATCGATTGCTTAATTTTCTCTCTCAAATCCAACTGTTCCTCGGGCCTGTTACCGCGATTCCTCGTCAGCTTACGTAATGCCAAAGTTTCTTTTATACTTTACACGTATGTGGAGTTTTTTTCGTTTAAAATGACGCTTCCGGTTGCGAGAATGACTACCGAGGCCCATACCGTGTCAAGATCGGAGATCAAAAGTTGAAGTTATTTATTTCGCTCGTCGAACACGTTTTTGTGCTGTGAAAAATTACTCAAATAAGTTGCTGAGTACGATGGCGCTCGCAGGTGCAAATTTCCATTGGCAACGTTTTTACAGATGCGTGGAGCTGGACCGTTGGAAAAATGGGCAAACAACCATACATATTCATCGCGAAATACCACCGGCGATTCTCTTTAAACTGCTTTAACTTTCAAATGCAATCACGTTTTCCATTTTTTCAACTCGAATAATCATTTAGCTGCATCGTGCGTTCCATTGAACGTTGATAATATTGGTTTTCAAAGCATACCCGCAGCTGTGTAAAAATTGAAAAAATTGTTTCGAACCTGAATTTTCAGTTTAAGTATACATTCGTGTAAACAGTGATGAAGAAATTGCTACTATCGGCTTTTTTCTCTCACCTAGAGACAGAGGAGTATGTTCATTTGGGATTTGTGAGAGAAAAAAAAATCATTTTATTTTTCAAATTTGTAAATGGTCATTCCCTCTTAATCCTAACTGGAAGGTTTTTCCGATTAGATTATTCCCATTGACTGTGAGTGGTAACCAGCTCTTCCGATAGTTAACTGTAGACTCTGCAAGTATCGAGAGCAAACGATGTTCAGTTGAGGTAAAAGGAATAGAAAATGCGAAAGTTACTCGTCTCTGCAGAGGGACTTGGTTGAATTACCTAGTTGATTACTTTTCCCTTCCCTTATTATTTTTATCTCATCCTTTTTTCTTTCTCTCTCTCTCTCTCTGTCACTCTCTGTCCCTTTTTCCTTCTAGGCTGCTTTCCATCAGGTCTTTGAATAAAAATGGTGCACCACCGTGATGTCAGGGAAGCAGCCGAGACTCCATTCAAGTAATGAAATGTCTCTTGTATAAATGGCGGTTGTAACCAAGACGACGATTTTTACGACAGATCGAAAATATACGCGAAAGATATTAGTATAATTTCTCGTTTCATCACCATTTGATATTCATCACTGATTATCTTGCCATAACATGAATGCTAAATGTTGCATCAACTCAAAATAATTGCAAAATCAATTGTCAATCAGGAATATCTTCCATCAAATCCATCGATCTCAAAGCTATTGATATAAATGTGAGTTTCAGTAAAAATATTTGTTGTATAAATTTGAATACGTTAATTCGAAATAAACTCAGTGCTGACTTTACAGAAGTTATAATTACGATAAATGCCACGAAATTGTAACCTGCGTTTGCCGGAAAAATCATGTTGTTTTATAAATCGTAGAATATTGAAATTTGTACTTTTCCGAAATCCTATCGAGTATTTTAGGTTCCGATCTTATATACCTCATTACCTTTCACCACCTTGTATCAAGATTCTAGAATAACAGACGTAAATTCAACCCCGATTGTATTAAGATTAAACATGTTGAAGCGAGCTGTATAGTTTATGCATACATACGTATATTTGATACGTCGACGCAGATATTGCGCTGTACCACTGCGGTGTGGATCACGAGAACGTCGTTCGGATGCTGTTCTTGCTCTCGCGAGTAAGCAAACACGAGGATTGTTACCTGCATAAACGTTTGCGATGTATACTGCTGTTCACTCGGTCGCTCCTTGGAACGAGGATGATTGAAGAAGCAAGAGATACAGGATACGGGAGATTTTCCGATCTGTGCCGATTCCCATCGCGTAAATCTAGGTCAATCTTTTGAGCGTTTGCTCATTCTTTTTTTTCAAGTATCCAGTAAAGAGAACCTCAGGTTTATCACATTTAAAGACTACAATCCCTATATTTTCCGTTTCTTTTGCTTAAAAAACGTTAGGATCGCCATGTAACCGCCGAACTACCATCATTTTGCCATACATAAATTGGCGGAATTATTATTTTAGAGTTCGAATTTTCAGCGATGAAATTAAAGCATGTCCCATGTATCCTCTTTCGTCCAGACGAATATCGTGAGTCGTGAGTCGAAGGGATGAAAATTTTCGAATGGAAAGAGCAGGAAAATTGCAATTAGATGCAAGAATGTCAAGTGTCTTCCAATCAAGCCGTCCCAATTTAGTTTGCGACGGTATTGGAAAATAGTTCGGCAATAGTAACGAGAAGGATTTGTCTCCATGACGTTTTCATCAGTATCACGTCATAGTTTAAATCTCAAAAGGGAAATAAGTACAGCTTTGTCTCGCGTTTGATGTCTGCAATACACGAATAAACGACGGACTATTAAGCTTACGAGTTATAAAGTAGCTGCGGGACCGTTGAAGAGACGAGAGGATCGTTCCACTTCTCTCTTCAATGGTCTCATCGCTGTCGTGTTCGTTTTTCACAGTGAAACTTGGCCAGTCTCGTTAGCCGGTTTTGCTTCCCCTGTAATACTATTTTCAAGCCAGTCTTCTCGTGTTTCTCGGCTGCATGCACATCTCTCGTTCTTTCGTCCTGTCATGCTACGAAACGCACAAGCTCGCTCGCGTAACGATGAAAAAGAGGGTCCAAGACTCTCGAGGGTCCTGCGAATTCTGGAAGACCAGCGGAAAATGCTTTTCTATAATATCACATTGCCATTTCCAACTGCCGGTACTCGTTTCAGCGTCTCAGTCAAGACAGATTCTCCTTGGAGCTTATTGAGCTTCTCCGGCGCGCTTGCTCGTCCCTTTTTTCCACTCTATCGTAGCGATAGTGAGGCTGGGTATTCTCTTGTCCAACCCTGTCAATTAGGGCTCTTGTGCTCTCCCCTGGTTTTTCTCATTACGCTCACAAACACGATTAAAGGTATTCGAAGAACCATCAGCCAGACGATGGTTCGAATTATGTTTCACGGCTTTCACACAGCTTTTCCGGGATCCTTCCTTTGTCTCCAGCTTCCTTCTCCATCTATCCATTTTTGTCAATCTCTCACGATTCCTACATCTTTATTTTTCGCCACTAAGTGCCACGAAGCATTAAACAAAATAATGAAAAATGACCACGAGACAAAAAATACACGATTTTCTGTTTTGTGTCAATAAAAATCAATGCCAAAGGTACGTATTGATTAACGACGATACGACGTAATATGATAAAAATCGTGTCTTTATTATCATAATTGCACGATTAATATTTGCAAGTCAAGATGTCTTTTGACTGCGTTCTTCGGTCTTCAGTGAAGATTCTCGCGAAAAAAAATCTGCCAGACAGAAGATAGCCAATTATTTAACGGAGGCTCCGAGTGTTTCTTTTTCCTATGGGGGACATTTTTCGATTGTCGTCGAGCTTGCCAATTTATCGTTCGTTTTCCTTTGTTGAGCGGATTTCCACAGCTGATTTGGATTGCAACTCTCTTTGTTTCTTCTACACCGCGTGATTTGCACTCTCTGAAGCTATATCTATCATATATATATATATTTTGTTTAAAATAAAGCACCAATACGCGTTAATAAAGAGCTGGAGTGTAACAACGTTTTGCGACACTGCATTAAATTCACGAGATTTGTATATGTATACATGAGTAAATATTATGTATAATTAAAAGCCCGAGCTTCAGCAATTTCAATTTATCGGCTTTCTCTCTTCTATAATCGATTTCCGTGGCACGGTTGACTAACGCAGTCGGCCGCAAATTACTTGCCCTGCGAATTGGAGGACCTCGCGCAAACGATATCAAAAATTTTTTAAAAATTTCTCGAACCTTACGATTTATTTCGAAAATTTCGAGAATAATGAGACGTGTCACTTTCTCTGTCATCCACATTTGGATGTAATCATTTTTCGGTCTTTAAGTACTTGAGCCGTTGTTACAATCACGTGGACCACTTTGAGGAGGCCCAATGACTCTGTTTTTCGTTTTATTCATCCCCTGATTGGTCGGTGAAAAGAGAATAAATTTCGTGGCAAAATTTCGTCATTTTTGGTCATTTTTTCAGAAACGTCGAAATTTCGAAGGCTCGTAACTACCTTTTGCTTTCTGATGCGCGCGTATGTTTTATTTTTGCAGCTAAATTTGGCAGTTGTCGAATCTTGACAGATTAAATTACGTGAAAAATTAAGGCCGTCGTTGATTAACGATCTGTACGCAGTACAGACGATGTGAAAGCGAGATAGTCCATGAAAATCGTACAATCGTACAGCAGAATCCAATCAATTGAATCGAAATTAATACATATGAACGCATTTATAACCGAACAATATTCCATCCAATTCGCTCGAATTTCGAATCGTAGGGAAAATGGCAGATAAAAAGGGGGAAAAGGTAGCTCGCAGTCTTTTTTTTAACATTCGCCGGTTAGAACCTTGCGCGAATATCACATCGTGAATCGATCATCCCTGAAGGCAGATCAACGAGTGATATGTGCACTACATTGCGAAGAGCATCAGTTGGGCTACAATAGTATGAGGTCGGAGGAGGTCAAATCCATTTCCGCGATCACGTCCTGCTGGCGCCGTCGTGCATCCTGCCCCACAAACGGAGGATTAAGATGACCCGTTACGATATTCCATCTAGCGCCATTAGTCATGAGAGACAGCACCGGCACCGTGATATCGACCCCGTGTGACACGAAAACACACTGATTCAATCCCATTTATATTCGTCTCTGTCACACCCGTAGTGCAAATAATACAAATTCAATTTAGATATACACTACAAGAAACAGAGCAATAACAAAAAAAAAATAAAAAATATAATATTATAGTAATAAACTGAAGAAAAAATGTCACTTTTGAGATTTGCAACATTACCATTATTATTATCAAAATCATGATTGTTAAGGTCTCGTGCGAGATCTCGCGGGAGATATTTTGCATGCTCTGTTCGATAATAATAACTTGTGTAACGTCAACCGCACTTCGTGCAGGTTTTGCGCGAGTTATCGCGCGAGAAGCTCGTTCATTCCTGGTGGACACGCGGTTTTACGTCAAGCCAGAGGGTTAATAGTTATCCCATGGATCCTTCAAAATTGAGTCAATGTGAAATCGAATTTTCATGAAAATTTTGACGTTTATTTGAAATCAAACGAAACTTTCGTATTTCTATTTGTAAATGGTTGTATAAAAGAGATGCCATAGATGGGATGGTGGCAGAGCGCGAGAGAAATACGACGAGGACCACGGTGAAAAGCTCCGACAGGGACGGGGAGAGTTTACACACGGACGCAACAACTCGTGGTCAACGAGGCGCCACTGTCGCTCTCATCCCACATTGCGTAATACACGAGGGCTCGTTATTAAGCGTTGCTCTAATTTATCAACCAACCCCTCCCCCCTCTCTTCCTCTCGCTCCAGGCATCTTGAGCTGCTCCCCTATTCGTCCATCTCTGTCTCTAGCTTTTCTTTACCTTTTCATGTTTGTTCTACGCTTCAACATTCTGCTCTTTCTTCCGGTTTTATGAAACATTATTCATTACGAACCGGATGAAAAGGACAGCAAGTCTTAGACTTTAATGTATGACGACGAATTCGAGCAAATTTTCTTCAACGTTAATAATCCTGGGTTTGGATGATTATATCAGTGTTTTTTGTCTCCCTCTCCCTCTCTCTCTCTCTCTCTCTCTACTTCTACAACTATCCACTTGATCTTGTCTGATTCGATTGATTATTTGTATGTTTCAAATTTGTCCTGCGAGTATTGTGTTCGTTTCGCGCAAAAATTCGACTCTTTTTATTTGCAACTATGTGATTTGATTTACTACGGCGCTGTTTCCGTGTATGCTCCATGGCTTCGAGTATTCAAACCCGACTAAAATCTGTGATAGTTCAGGGTAGCCTGCGACATGTGACAAAAAACGAAAACGTTTTCCTTTGTGCAATGTCTGACCGGCTGTACATCCCAAAGCGTAAAAATAACTCGATACTGCTACAGAGTCACGTCGAAATGCAGTGATATTTTTGCCGAAACGTTTTTGGTGCATCACTCGAACGAATAGCCATAGTGCATAGCTATGTATGATTTTATTGTTTGGAGCAGCGACCTTTCAGCGAATGAATTTTCCAAATTGCGAAAAGAAGAGTAAATAGGAGTGAAAATTTGTCGAAGTCAATGGTTTGATACAGTCCAAAAATAAAATATATGCAAGCATCGTCTCGCCGATTAATTAAGTTCGGAAATTCTAAATGTCGTAAAACGGATTTATTTTTCGTTTCTTCGTAGCTTTTTTTTCGCTCGAAGCTCGTGCGTGAAAATCACGCAGAGTAGAGGAACGAAATTTATACGGATAATGGGTTTTACGTCGCATTTCCTATTCATTTCCGGTATTTATTGTTAGAAGGATCCTTATAATATTATTACTTCCTCCATGTCCAGTGGAACATTAGTTACTAATGTATATTTGCGTCCGCGCATTGTCGAGATGCGAACGCGTCGAACCAGCACAAATTACTCCCATCGCTGTTCGCGGATACCACCATAGTAACACGTCATAAAGTATTTTGCGCATTAACGAGACCATGCAATAGTGCAGTGGCAAGAAAGAGAAAGAAACAGGAAGTCCAAGAGAGAGAGAGAGAGAGAGTGAGGGTGGGAGAGACAAGAGAGAAGGAAGAAGCTTTTATGAAAACCGTAGTCGCGGTAAATTTAATTCATTGCAGCCTATATACTTGTGCTTTTCACTACTTTTGCCTCATTCCCGATCCCCTTCGCGCTTCTTTCCTGAATCGCGTTTTAATGTATTTTTCTTCAAATTATCGTCAACATAACGCACACTTTTTCCGCCCACAGTTCTAAAACTGTAATAACAACATCGCCAATAAGAATTCTCCGCATTTTTCTTAACCTTTTTTCCGTAGATAATGACATTCCCTGCTCATTCATCATGTTGTTTTTATTAATTTTGGTGTCGCCTGTATGTGCGTCCAACACAGCCGGACTTCATCCAGTCACCAAGGCTGGAAGGGGTTGTAATTAGTGTGGCGAGTTTTGATTTGATTCTCCAAAGTTTCGCGTTCCGAACAGTCAAATAGTCGAGCCAGGTGTTATTTCAGAGGGTGCGGAAGCTTTGCGAAAAAATAGCAAATAGTAAAAATTCTCGTTGTACATAAACATTGGTCGAATGTTTTAATCTTAGGACGTAGGTGGGATGAATCCAACTGGTTTTTTTTTCTCTGGCTTTTTGCCTATTTATCCGTATGCCAATGAAACATTTTCAAGGGAAGATTTCAAAGACATATTCTCCATGTTTCACCCCATCAAACGTTTTATTCAAATGTTCAAATATCACAAAAGATGGCGTTGCTTTGCCCACAGCCATTCCCTTCGTCGTCGTCGTCGTCGTCGTCTTCGCTACTTTATGCACTTTCGCCATATTTTACTCTTACCTCTGGTGCATAGATCGTTTCATGTACCAACGAGGCAGAGTTTCACTACTTATACAATCGACACAGCTATAGCTATCCAAATACGTGTCTCATCCGAGCACTTTCGCAGACCGCGAATGAATTCAAAACTTTAACTTTGGTGTGGATCTTATGCACATAGATATATGTATATATCTTTATGGAAAACTCGTTACCTGCAATTCAACGATACTTCAAACAGCATATTTACGACGCATATTATTCTTAACGCTTCAACGTGCGTAATCCTCTGGAGAATGATTCTCCTAATAAAAGAAAACTATCTTGAAAGAGCGCCTCGGAAGCAAAGCTTTGCTCCAATCCGGCACTCGCGATGGGAGAATTGTTCGGGAGATGACTTGAGATGAAGCGGTTCGTATCAACAATAGTCTCGGCGAATTGTTATGCAGTCTCACGTGCAGAGAGACAGAGAGAGAGAGAGAGAGAGATCGAAAGAGTTTTTATATCAAAACTCCATTTTACGAGATTTTATTTGATAAGGGATTGTATTTCGATAGCGAGTTGGTCCACGTACACGACAGACTCCTTTCTCGAGGAGCATTTTCTTTTTGGCGAGTCGTAAATGCGCCTTTTAGGAAGTTATATAAAATTGATGAGGCTGACCTGCACTTTGTAGAATTTTACAGCCCCAATTACTCCAATTTACCGATAAACATTTGTTGGTACGAAGAGAGGGAGTTTTATCTATAAAACTTTTCAAAGCTTGCGAATCCTATGCACATATATGTACGTGAATAAAAACACACACACACGGACGCGTGATATCGAGTATAAAACTTATATCGCGAACGTCTCGGCAACTCTTGCTTCGGCATTTTTGTCTTATTGTACGTGAAGCTCGGCTGCGAGATAATAAAAATAAAAATAAATATAATAACAAAAATAGCGAAAAAAAGAAGTAGAAAAAAGTAATGACGATAACACTTTGCTGAACCGTTCGAACTTTCAAACGTTTCGCAGTGTGAGTAACCACACTGAGAGTTTTTTTTTTTTTTTTTTTTTCCTCGTATAGTTTTGCCTTCCGACGCTATATACACGCGGGTGGTTTTCCCGGAGGGGTAAAAAAATCTCTCTAGTCTCTTCGACGCAGAGAGACACTCGCCGGGGTGTCGGCAGCGAGAGAGAAACACGTAAGAGACGAATGAATCGAGCACTTTTATACAATACACGAGGAACCTGATAAGACCGGAAGAAAGAGTGAAAAGGGGTCTCTTTACCACGCGAGCCTCGTCCGCGTGAAAGTTTGAATTGTTTTTATCGCGGTATCATGGGCTTTTTTTTTAAGAAAACGGTGCGAGGGTGAAAAATGAATGAAGCCTCGAAAAACGCACGCCGAGTATGAAAAACTTGAAGAAAATTTACAACATCCCCGCTTTTTGTAATCTACGATACATTTAAGTCACCTTCGAGGAGCGACAAAGATTGCAAGATGAGAAAAATCGATTCTTTCGATCAAACGTACTCTGTTGAATATTTTCGCTATTGACGCAGAGATATTTTGCACTGCTGGAAATGAGATAACACGCAGAGCAAATCAAACACAGTTATACAAATTTTGAAAAATTCTGAGAGACGCGGATCATGTTTTATTTCAAAAACAAATTTCGCACAGCATCCATCCATCTCTTCGCTGTGGTTTTCATTCCATTTCTGTCCTTAATGACGATAAGGAAGATTGAAAATCGAAATTCTCCAAGGTCTTTTTATATTTTTACATATGGCGGAAGAGTGAAGGGGGGGGAGGGGATTCTCGATGCGTTTGGGATTCAGTGGAGCGACATCTCGATGTTCCAAAGTCAATTTGTGCACGATAAAAGCCCTTTTAGCGATACAACGGATTCTACATTCGTCAGCACAAAAACCTTGGAATATTTCAGTGCATTCTGCTATATTATTTACGAATGTGTTCGTATTCATCGATACGTGTATATATACCAACGAGTATACGTGCGCGAGTGTTTGCACGTTTTTGTCGAGGCTTTTCGATTCTCTGTCCGCGTCGTCGAGTCGCTCCCCCATTTGCTCTCGTCAAGTCGATAACCTCTCGAAAATACGAGAGAAAGGAACACTCCGAGAGGATCCAGATATACCATACACACGTATCAAGTGTAGGAAAGCAAATGCAACGTGTGTGATATCGTCAAGTTCCCATGAAGAGAACGCCCGGAACGTAAATCAAGGCCATCGAGACCACTTCGAAGCTTTAAACGACGTATATATGCGTGTTTCATAGTCACCGAGAAATCTACTCTTAAAATAAATCTTCCACTTCCACCGGAACGGAGCTTGCATTTTTTCAAATAATTTTATTGTCATTTGCATTGTATTTTTTTTTTCATGTTCTTCTTTTTTTTCGGAAAAAAAATCGATATATTCAAAACCGCAGACGTTCGTTTATCCACCTGGGACGTCATCGGGACAGAGGAACATGAAAAGCCGTATGAAATCTCGAGGAAACGTGAGTACAGATTAAATCTCGAGGATTTTATATTCTTTCGAATAAAAAATCCTCAGCCTGTGACAAATGCCCGGAAGATTTACTGCAAATGAGACGTTGCGTAAAACAATAGCCATGCTCGAAATGATAAACTTTTCAAATCCCTCTTTACGAAGACCATCCGCAATCGACAGTGTCGTTTGCATTAAATCATCTTGTCTCTTGTGCGAATGAACGAATAAAACATTTTAGAGATTTATGTGAGATTCGAGACGTGATGAGATTTCAAAAAATCTTGTAGACCGAGATTGAGAAAAAAGCTGTAAACGATGTGAACACGAGGCAGGGTTACTCGGTCATAGTTTTTTTTGTAAACTTTTGTACACCGACTGATTTCCGTATAATACGTTATCATTTTTAACGTCACGATAATTACTCCATTGTGTTCGCTAGCGTAATTAATCTGACCTCTTTGTACAGTCATGCTCGTTCCGTTGGTTCTTTTTTCGTCTGGTGTTCTAATTCACGCACGTACTCTGAGGGTTTTAAACTCGTTCACAGTTCGCTGGAATCTCCGCGCAAGTTCGGGCTGCGACGTTTCGAGCAAACGAGATGCCACGCGTGCAGGCTAGTCTCGTTTCACAGGAGTCGTAAGTCGTAATATCAGAAGCAGCATTTTGTAGTAGACGCAGAGAAAAGCCGAGAGAAACGACAACGGAGGAGCACGTTGCGACACTGACGCATCCAGCCGGCACGCTCTCTCTCTCTCTCTCTCTTCTTCCATCTCCGACTCTCCCCCCTGCCGCACGCGCGCTCTCTCTCTCTCGTCACTCGCAGCATCCGACTTGTGCTCGCAGCCGACCGGCTATGTATAACGTTGCAGTCTCGCGCCGATTCAGTCTGCCGCGAGACTTCGTGGCGTGTGGATCAAGAGGGGTTCTTTTTCGTCTTCTTGTCTCTCAAACTTCGAAAGTACCAGAATCACTGTCGCGTTTGGCTGAAATTTGCGTAAAACTGTTCGCACGTGCTGTCAGTTTCAACGAGAGTGTACGCATTGCCGAGGCTGACCAACGGTAAGAAAAATAAGTATAGATTCGTCCGTCAGTTTCAAACGAGTGCAAAGTTATATCCGGTGTGAAATTGACATGAAAATTGGTCAATTAAAAAAGTTAAACAAGTGAGGTATCTCAAGAAGATTGATCGAGCTAATTGTGCACTGAGAGACGGTCGAGTACGACATTTGGTGTAATCTTCGTTCCAGCACTGCAGGAAGATATTTCAAGGTCAGTCGATTTTGAGGTTAAGTTTGTCAAAAATGACGTATCGAAAGAGCTCTGCGCTATGCGAGATGATGGCAAAATATGAAAAGCAAAAGTATTCTCGAAAATCACGAAGATTCCTGCGGAGGATCGAATTTGCGCACGTTTTCTTTTTTTTTCTTCGTATCGCTGCAAGAAAAACGCAGAGTGTACGTGAATTGTGCGGGAGATCGATGGAAGGATTCGTGTTTCTTGCTGTACACGAGAGGGGGAATGACAGCGAGAAAGAGAAAAGGGAGAGAGAGAGAGAGGGAACGAAGGTTTCCTCCGCGTGTTACTGTGGTGTTATGGCGCCTCCACGCTGTGTTGATGCCGGAAGGCTGGATGCAGCGAGCGCGCTACGGTCGCATCACGCGCCGCGTTACGTCACGAGAAAGAAGCGTGGCCGATTGGTCAGTGCCGGCCGGCGTGCAAATTTTTTATTACCATCCGAGCATACGCCCACGCGTTCATACCGCACTGACGCCCGATGCTCCATCGCGACAATTCTCTCTCGCACCATCCATAATTATAAAAGCACATCTCGCGTCCATTTAACATTGCCATTTCGTCACAAACTATGTAATAATAATAATAATATCAACAATACCAACAACAACAATGATAGTAAATAATACATAGCAATAATCCGATATTCATCGTATTGATCATGACGAAGACGTTTATTATTATTATTATTTTTAATCGAACAGTGCTTAAATCGTTATTTCAATATATTACTCATCCCCAAAGGTACCATTCGGAGGAATCATGCAGGCGTGGGTAATGGAACATTAAGGAGTTATTACGTACGAATAATTCGAGATTCCAGAGCGTTATACTATAATAATATCAACAATAACAACAACAACAATAATAATGAATAATACATAGCAATAATCCGACATTCATCGTATCGATCATGACGAAGACGTTTCTTATTATTATTTTTTTTAATCGAACAGTGCTTAAATCGTTATTTCAATATATTACTCATCCCCAAAGGTACCATTCGGAGGAATCATGCAGGCGTGGGTAATGGAACATTAAGGAGTTATTACGTACGAATAATTCGAGATTCCAGAGCGTTATACTATAATAATATCAACAATAACAACAACAGCAATAATAGTCATTAATACATAGCAATAATCCGATATTCATCGTATTGATCATGACGAAGACGTTTATTATTATTATTATTTTTAATCGAACAGTGCTTAAATCGTTATTTAAATATATTACTCATCCCCAAAGGTACCATTCGAAGGAATCATGCAGGCGTGGGTAATGGAACATTAAGGAGTTATTACGTACGAATAATTCGAGATTCCAGAGCGTTATACTATAATAATATCAACAACAACAATAATAATGAATAATACATAGCAATAATCCGATATTCATCGTATTGATCATGACGAAGACGTTTATTATTATTATTTTTTTTAATCAAACAGTGCTTAAATCGTTATTTCAATATATTACTCATCCCCAAAGGTACCATTCGGAGGAATCATGCAGGCGTGGGTAATGGAACATTAAGGAGTTATTACGTACGAATAATTTGACATTCGAGAGCGTTATACTCGACGAAATATCGAGGTACACAATTAAAAGCATATCTCGTGCAACGCGAACGGTGTGATGATAATAAAAATAATAATAACAATACGATACGATGTTCATTCATATTATCATTATACGTCGAATAGTGTTCAATTTGTCAAACATATTTCTCGTCGAAGGTTTCTGTATGACGCGAAGGAATGATGCTGGCGTGGGTAATGGAACGTTAAGGGGGCGTCGATTACGAATAATTTACTTTTTAAGAGCATCACTCGATGAAATATCGAGGTACGAGAGCGTGGAATGTTCCGACCTACCTCAACGCTCGTCCAACGCTGTATGCATGTGCAGTGTATGTCTATATGACTTTGGAAGGTGCACCTTGTTCTCTCCTCGTCCTCTCGCTGTTACTTCGTCGCAAACTTTTTGTTCTTCCTCGCATCTGCAACTTTATTCGAGTCTGGCCATTACTGGTTATTATTGCTTTTTTTTCAATTGTTTTTGAACTAGATTTTATAAGTATTGGAATATTTTATGCCTTCAACATTGAGTATACAGAGTCTGTTGAGATCGATCTTTTATGGTAATTGAGATCCGGTGGAAATTGATAAAGAAAACTTATCTGTTTTCATCTCAGCACTCTGGTATTCAACTCGATTAATCTTTTGTCTTCTATAAAATAAAAATAAATTTAAAAAAAATAAAAAATCTCGTTTGTCCATTTTTGGCAGATTTTCAAAGTTCGGCTATGAATTTTCGTCATCTTCTTCAATTTCTCCCTGTTTATTATTTTCTTGTCCATGTTGCGAGATCGAAGTAAACAAGCTGCGTTCCCTCGGGCTCATTGCGAGCTCCCTGAAACATCCCTTATTTTCATCCCCTTCGATATCAATCAATCGAAAATTATTTTCGATGAAAGATGGAAGAAAAATCGTACATATTCGTTAAAAATGAAATTTGAAATTGCAAATTCGGTTGCAACGCGTGGAAAAATTGTCTCGCAGCGAGAGCTTGTACAGTAAACATAGTCTGCATCAAAACTATAACGTGTATATCCAGAAACGTCTCGAGGAAAATCGTCGAATGAAAAATTAATTTTCAAGGCCCGATATGTTCGTTGTAAGATCATATATATATGTATACATCATCGCGGAAACGTGATGAATTTCACGGTCCTATTTTCATCCCCGCCTTGCACAATAAAATCGGAATTTTGTCGATTTCGAGTTCCATGTCCGCCATCATCGCGGATTGTACCGGAGATCGTTTAGTCAGCATCTTTTTCATAGTTATACCGTAGACTGACGACTCTCACTGCGAACAAGGAGATCACGAAGATTGACCTCGTTTTACGATCGATGTCAGTAGCTAACGTTCCTTCCACGAGCTTCCTCCTCCCACTCCCTGTCTGATGCCGGCTAACATCCACGGAGGCGCAACCACGTGGCCAGGGGTTCGTTGACCACGATCGTATACGTCTTCGTGTACACTCATACGTATATACATGAAACCACAACATACTTGCAACCTCTCATGAGTTACAGTATGCTCCATTTTTCCACACAGAAGCAATTTATAGATTTTTTTCTCCTCCCTCATCATGATTTACTCAATTTCGAAGAATAACTTTTTTTCCCCTTCTGAGCTTCTGAAGCAGCCAGCAGAACGGATCGCACGAGCGGATTAACGCGATGAGCACAATTTTCTTCGTTAATTACGTTACACGTCTAATGGTCGAGTGTAACGTATACTTTAGAGTGCATCTGTTTGCACAGAGTTATTTGCAGCTGATTATTCTCGGTCATAATAACTGTAATTTGTATGTCTATCTGCAAACAAAACGAATCGCACTTATGGGTCTTTGTAATTAAATACACGATACGGTAATGCGATATGTTATTAATTTGTGTATATAAAGATTTTCGGTACACATTTCGCTGTATTATCCGTAATAATGTTAAACCACAGGTTTGTGGATGCATTTATTGTCATTATTAGCGAGAATCTTTTTGACGTAATTCGCGCCGTTGGTACGAGTGGAATAAAACGTTCCTGTATTATTCGTTGAAATTGGGCTGTCGATCTAAATATGGATTATGATTGTATCGATAAATCTATCGTATTGTATATGCTAAATTATGCTAACCGATAGCAAACGGACGCGACACATTTTTCTGAACCTTATCAACGGACACTGAAAATATCATTGATTATATATTTGTTTAGGTCTTTAGGAATCTTAAAATTCGCGGACCTGTACTTTGTTGCTCCAAAACGTCGTTTTTTGTTTGGATTTTTTTTTTTTTTTTCGATATTCATTGCCCGATTCAACATATTGAATGTGGTGTGATGTGGGGGAACACGTGCATGTGATGAACTAGTCTTCGGTCAAGCTTCGTGTGCACAGCTGACGTGTGCTATCGTGTGCAACGCTGGACCACTCGTATTTTTCCTCAAATGCGGTTTTATGCACGTATGGATAAATCAAGGGATGTTTATACAGCGGAAACCGCGGGAGGTTCGAGTCTCGGTGCAGTTGCATCGGTGATGGACCGAATGACGAGATAATCGTAAAATACCCGAGAGAAAATCGTACATTTTTCCGAGCGCTTGTACGCGGTGGGTCGGAAAAATATTAAATACGGTTTAACGATGTTGCAACTATGACCTATGACTATCATACGTGATATCGGTTTTAGCGCAGCTCCCACCTCCCAGTCGGCATAGTTCCGAAAACAACGAATAATTTCCCACGGGAAAATCGATAGAGACGTAATTAAGGTAGTTGTATCGTTTTATCGTTTTCTTAAGATTTTGTTGAAAATTTGAATACGTATTCTTTGATGTCATATATACGTGTGTAATAAATTTTCGAAGGTTTTACCACGTGGAAGTTGAGATATTTATTGGTAAAAATCACAATTTTCGGTAGTCTCTCGTAAGAGCGCGTGTTAAAAGTTGCATTTTCATCAATGAATATCTTGGCTTCTACGTGGTGAAGCCTTCTAAAACTTTGCATACATTTTTATGCAACATCAAAGAAGATTTCTCGAGTTTTCCAAAAAAATCTTAAGAAAATTTTTTTCGCAATTTTTGTAATTATAGAGCAAGCACATATCACATGGGATGACCGTGAATTTGGAGTATGCTGTTCTTTAGTCGATTTGCAACAACTTTTCTTATTTAACTGAAGCCCGCGAACCATTTTGTATGTGAGAAAAACTGCAAAACAATTTCTCGATTTGAATCTAACGATAGAACTACCTTAATACTTTCAGTGCACTGATCCTATTTGAAATAATCGAAAATATCGTTTTTTTTTCAATTTTTCGCTACTTATTTCATCACAAAACCAAAAACAGCGGTAAAAAAATCGAATCAATATTTACGAATGATTTTTAATTGTCAATTATTCCGTATTTTTAAACGAAAAAATAATTGAAAATTCGGATTAGCCGACTCTGATTGTGTACTGAAAATGCTTTTAGTTCCGGTTACAAATAACTGTGCTAACTGCACCTTCTGATCTTGCCTCGAAATTATATAGACTTTAAATTATCGAAGCGTGTATACAACGTGAAAAGTTTTTCCACCCACTCCTGTACTGTACCTGTACTCCGGTGAACAATTGAATTGTCGTCACCGCACTGAAGGGTAGAAGGAAACCAGAAACCCCGGGCGTAAGGGAAAGGGATGTAAAACGAAAGAGGAAGCAGATGTACATACCCTGTGTGCGCGTTATCGGTTCTTCTTCGCTCTTGAATACGGTCCTAGGGACCAACATATATCCGCCTAGGGTCGAGAGAGAAAATGCACAATTTCAGTGCACAAATCGTCAAAGCCAGTTTCTCGCTTTGACCCGCCCTCTCGCACTCGCTGTCGTTTTGGAATTTGCGAAATCCAATGTCTATAGAGCACCGAGGTGGATACACGATAACATTGACTCGCGTGTTTGTTACTGTGTTCATTTTGTATATATATATATATATATCGTGAATGCCAAAGGTCGGTACATCTAAGAGAGTCTGGAAGATGGAGAGTGCCATAGAGAAAGAGACAGACGAACGAATTGATAGAGTCAATGGCGATTCCCCGAGGTTTAAAGCCGAATGTCTCGATGGACTTTTCGGATAAAAAAGTTCAAGTATGACACAACTTTCCATTTTCCTTTTTCATACACGTTCGAGTGTCACGAAATGTGAAACATTGAATTGCAAAAGTCGAACTTTTGTCGAGTGCCAATATTGTTTGATATTCCGAGAGCTGAATTTTCGTTTTCACACCACCTGCTGACAATTATATTTGCACAAAGTGCACATTTTTTTGGATTATCTGAATTTAGAGGGTATTTTCGTAGGATAGGTATTTCGACGATGCAAATTTCCTTCCCAGCATACAAAATATATAAATGTGCAAATATTGATGTCAACGACGCAATTCAATGGTTTCAGATACGTCGCGAAGCCTGTCGAAAACTCGCTGGCCGGAAAAACACACAGGGGATGCATAGTTGTACGATTTTTGGACGGTGGAATTTTTGGCTCTTACGATTTAAATTTATTGAACGAAAAATCTGCGGCAATGCTGATCATGAATTACATCTCTGCTAAGGGTTGATTTACTTCTGAAAAAAAAGCTTTTTTGTACACTGCGTTATGCAATAATTCATATTAAACACAAATTGCAATGCAGAAAAAAAATCAATCAACTGTAACAATCGGGTAAGGTCAGTTTATCCAATTCTGCTTGGATTTAGGTGAAAAGAGGAACGCAATAGCGAAAACTCTGTAGCACATATCAGCGATTGGGAATCGTAGATTCGTCGATTCGGTCCAGGATTCTTAATCCATACAGAAATCCTTGAAATATCGGTTTGCCCGCAATTCCACACCGACGATTCCCGTATATTCCGTGTCTCCATATACAAGCCTCGATATCTATTTATTTATTTATATGTATACGTATACATGACTTGATATCCGCAGATCGAAAATACACGACACCGGAAAGCTTTGCGAGAGTTCGGGAAGGGTGAAAACCAATTCAGAGCTTTCTCTCTCTCATAATTCTGGATTTCGGGTTATTCGTGTGAATTTTCTCTGTCTCCCTCCCTTGGTTGTTGCTAGATGGATCACGTCGAAATGCTTTTCACAGTAAGCTTTCCAATTGAAATCTATCCTTTTCTCTCGG
Organism: Heteropelma amictum; assembly: GCA_959613375.1. Taxonomy (NCBI): domain Eukaryota; kingdom Metazoa; phylum Arthropoda; class Insecta; order Hymenoptera; family Ichneumonidae; genus Heteropelma; species Heteropelma amictum. Next base: position 27,529,075 of record OY390720.1, on the reverse strand, counting down.
TCTTTCACGAGTTCCTCTGGTCTCTCTGTCCCTCTGCATGTACCATTAGGGACTGAAATCGACACGAAACAACTGAATACTCGACATTCGCGAAATACTTCGCTCGCGAGCTTTGTTCCCGTTTTCCCAGAGCTGTGAGCTTGAATTTTACTCGAATCTGTCAGCGATTAAATCGCGGGATTATCGCGAGCCTCTCAAGCGAATGCGTAAAACAATGTGTACTCTATTCGATCAATTGACGGATGGTCAACAATTCGAGTGATGGATTTTGTTATTCGATTTCAACATGTTCCGACGAATCATCGACGGAAAAGAATATCCGCGGATCAATTCAAACATTTTTCGTACGATATAACTTACAATTCGTCCAAGCGAATGCCCGCCTGCTCCCTCTAGTGTACTCTCTCGGTACTCATAAAGGTGACGTCTTGCTACGCATCTTTTTACGCTCTTTTGCTTGGCACTGAATTAGCACTGACATGCACAGTCGTGAGGACTTTTGCCGAAAGGTTACTGTTTCAATGGGAAAAAATGTCCACTTTTGTAGTGAAAATCGCGACAAATCAATGTTTTTATGAGTTAATACGAAACCGAATCGACAAATGCACGCGAAATCTGTATCCTCCAACAGCACGCACCTGTCGAACGATTGTTCATTTGAGCCCGGGAAAAAAGAAAAAGATCCAAGTGTACGAGAGGGTAGTTTCATTCTTTTTTCTCCCTCCCTCGTAACTCGTAGACTCGTAGAAAATCTTTTTTTTCCCGTTTTCGTTTCGAACTCTCGGTCGTAGCTGCATTGCACTGGAGTATTTCCTGCGATAAATAATCGATGCTTGACTACGTTGAAGCATCAATCCATATGTCCAGGGATACATCTCTCTAACTAGTCAACCTTTGCAATAAAACGACACGCTACACCACCACTATCACCACCGAAATATACCGTTTGGTATGTCCCTGTACCTTTTGGTTCTCACTCTCTCTCTCTCTCTCTCTCTTGCGCGCGCACACACACACACACACACACACACACACCCCTTTCTCTCTCACCCCCTTTCCAGTGTATCCATTTATCACACTTGCGGCCGCAGCTGCGACGGTCCTGTGTCGCCCATTAGAGAGACGAACTCGGTTTTCTCGCGTGTGTCCGGTCCTCATCGTGAACCAGTGCAAGTTCCTCTCCTACAGGAAAGAGAAACCCTGCATGAGCAAATGAAAGGGGAATTCTTTCTCTCTCATTTCGTCCTTCTCTGATCGTTTCTTTCTCTTTGGCGACATTTGTTTCACAGTTGGTCCATTTTTTTTTCTTCACGCCCCCAATCGCGCTGCCTCATGGCACTTATGACATTTTTTGCTCATCCGGTACATGTGATTGGAAGTCGGATGGCTCCAATTTATGTCGTCCGGCTTGATTGTCACGAGTAATTACAGTTGCTCAAAACAGCCTCCGCGAACAGCTCTTACGGGATTGCGATCAATCTTTCTGGAACTTAAGGTAGTTCTATCGTTAGATTCAAATCGAGAAATTGTTTTGCAGTTTTTCTCACATACAAAATGGTTCGCGGGCTTCGGTTAAATAAGAAAAGTTGTTGCAAATCGACTAAAGAACAGCATACTCCAAATTCACGGTCATCCCAGGTGATATGTGCTTGCTCTATAATTACAAAAATTGCGAAAAAAATTTTCTTAAGATTTTTTTGGAAAACTCGAGAAATCTTCTTTGATGTTGCATAAAAATGTATGCAAAGTTTTAGAAGGCTTCACCACGTAGAAGCCAAGATATTCATTGATGAAAATGCAACTTTTAACACGCGCTCTTACGAGAGACTACCGAAAATTGTGATTTTTACCAATAAATATCTCAACTTCCACGTGGTAAAACCTTCCAAAATTTATTACACACGTATATATGACATCAAAGAATACGTATTCAAATTTTCAACAAAATCTTAAGAAAACGATAAAACGATAGAACTACCTTAATGTCGTTCGTTATGTCTGTATCTATAAATAAAACAAACGGTCTACTCGCTTTGCACCCCTTCGTTGCGTCACAGGTGCCAAGTCGGATGAAAAACATCCCTAAAAGTGTCGATTGAAAGTATTTTTTTTTAAACTACCATTTTTCCACGCACCGTATGCAACCCCTTAAACGAGACTAAAAACAAAATATGGTATCAAGATCCGCTTCGAAAGCGTCGGAAATCCTCTCGTTACCTCTCTTTGCGTTCTTTCTCGTCGCATCTCCCAGCAGACAGTTTGAATATTTATCGACGAATAATGAACCACGTTCATGCATCACGAGGATATATGAATCTTCTGTATGCATACGGAGATAATTACACCTAAAGTAAAAATCATTACTCTTTTATCGCTAAACAGTTTTCATTCACACTCGTCATTTATCTTTCAAACTCTTCCTTCAAGCGCACGTACATTTCACAAACACGAGAATGTGAGTTTTTTTATACAAGATAAATAAACGTTTCACAGAGAGCGAGAATAGAAAAGCAAACAAAAAAAGCCTGCATATACGATCATCAGTGACACGAAAAAAATACCTCCCTCGTGCCCGGAGGATTGTGTACCCTCCCTGCTTCTCTGCTATACAAAACGAAAGCCAGAGATGGCCGGAAGCGTCTGTAAGGGAGAGATATATTAGACGCAAAGTAACGTCCACAGAAAAGGAGACAACAGTTTCTGGCGAACCTTATTTCTCCAAACAAACACACGTGAAAGGAGAGAGCGAGGGAGAAAGAAAAGAGAGATCTCGAGAGACACTTTTCTGTTTTTCGTTCCTCGCGAAAATTGGCCACCTTCCTGCTCTCACCCCAAAAGAAAAATGTGAAACGTGAACGTTATATACACGACAAGAGTCGGACCGTGGCTTTTAGGGATAATAATAATAATAATAATAATATTAATGCCACTCTCTCACTCGCTTTTCTCACAGCTCCAAAAATATATTTAATATTCCTCTTTTTCTGTCCTTTGCATGTTAGGTTCATCGGAGATGAGTAAGAATCATATTAATGTTGTGTCTGTATATCGTAGATAGGGCATTCAAAACGCAAAAATTTTTAAATAAATTTCATAGATGTATAAGTCATCATAACAGATTTTTCAGAATAAAATGTCTAATATTATTGATGTATCATTTTTATATCTCTCGTCAATTTCGTCGTTGAAGTTCGAACGACTGAAGAATCGTCTGCGATTCTTCTCGTTGGTTCGCAAAAAAAGTGACGATTAAAATCGATAAAATGTCGAATAAAATTTAGCGATTTTCAATTGAAGGATACTCGTTAATCTTCACTCATTACAATTCACTCGACGAGTAATATATTGAGATATAATGAATATAATAGTAAACAAAGATCGAATTTATCGCGTTGTTCAAATTTCCAGTGGGGCGAATCGAACGAAGCAGAACAGTTTCTCAAAGATAATTATCGACTCAACGCAAAGATGAATAAAACATTGCATGCTTTGTTGTCCAGCCAGGCGACTATTTTTAATGACATATCTCAACAGAGGGACATTTCCAACGGTCTAAATTATACGAAAGAAACTCGATATTGCATCAAAATGTTCGCCATTTTATTCGTCCCATCATCCTCTAGTAGTCGTGGCAGTTTACAAACTCGCGATGGGGCATCATTCAACGTCAATGCGTACAGTACATTATTTCACCGGCGGACACAAGGAGTTCGCCAGAGACACGTCCGAGTTTGTGTAGAACACGAGATAATCGCCGGGTCCGTCGAAATTTCCATAATTCTAGCAATTTGTACATCCCTATAGAATTTCGCGTTTTCCCGTACTGTGTTCCAGCTTGCAAAGACACTGCGTGCGCCATGAGGTGGTCCATGTGTGGTCATCGCCATTTTATCTCGACCCCTTCATCTCTCTCATCCACCGGCACCCTCTTTTTCCCTCATCGCCTAAGCGCATTTACACGGCAATCTTCTCTAGCTGCTCGAAAACCACCCCCGTACGGTCTCTGTACATGCGGGCTGCACACTAGCGCCATCTCTACCGACACGTGCATTTGTGCTCCAACTCGAAACCCTGCTTCCTTGCGTCTCACTTCTACTCTCGTCATCCGTATGTGCATACATACATGCACGTATACATGATACGCATATGAACATTTTGCAATGTTCCTGCGACTCTCTTCCGCTTATTCCGGAAGTCGGCAGCCTCACTCGAGCGAAACGAATTCCGTGGGAAAATGCGAATGACCGCATTGCAGGAACTCGGCGAAATATCGAAGCTTACCCCGAGAGTCTTCCACTTCGTACTCTCTTTTTCCGTTCTTTGCTCTTCTCGATCTCTGTACACACTTTGCCCATGTTCACGCTCGTTCCTTACCGCGGCAAAAGAAACTTTCACTCTTTTTTTCTCCCTCGCCTTCTGTACACAATTTTTATTCCCTTCTCTTCACTTTCCCGTCATTTGTCGCATTTCTCTGGGCAACGATCACGCGCGCTCTCAGCATCATCTTTTTATTATGCAATTTTCTACGTGTACGTGTGTACTAAAAAGTATGTACGAATTTGACGTATACAGAACCTCACACATGTACAAAGATATAAAAAATTTGAAAAGTAATTAAATGGGAAAAGTACCGTCATTAAGGCAGCGGTTAATAGCGTTAGTACATTTTTTTATTTTCAAATATCGTTTTTAGGCTATAAACTAATGATTTGGAGCATACCCAAGTGAAAAAAGTCAACTTGAATAAAAAACGATACCCCGATACATGTATGTATATGTGTCTGCGCTCACCCCTTGGCTGTCGGCTTAATAGGGGTGTCTCGCGAACCAGAGGGTGCGATTTTTCCGTCTCCACACCCCTCTCATCTGCATCCAACATGTACGTACGTTTAATTCTTCTGGAAGAGTGTGAATAGAGTTCAAATTGGAAGAGACACTTTGAAACTCTCAAAGGTTCTGCGATATAACGGAGAAGGATTAAATTATATCTGTGAGCAAATATATTCCTGAATACAGTTGTATTTGATTTTCATAAATGACAAAAGTAACTCAAAGATACGTTGTCACTTTGAGATTGGCAAAAAAAAATTAAGTTTCAGAGCAATCTGCAAGGTTTAAATTTCCGTCATCGTCGACGAACATTAATTAACGGCTATCATTATTACATTGCACTATATATTTTATAAAAAATATGTCTTGTGGTATAGAACCTTTTTGTAAATAATCAGGCTATATACTTATTATAAACAATCGAAAGCTTCCAAGAATGATTAATCCATAAATAAATAGATATTTTTATAAGTCAACAATCATGAATCCATCATGGAGCTGTCATCGCATTTATCGAATTTTTCTTCGACGACAACTCGTCGTGAAAAATTCATGCATACAATTTTATGTTTTACATTGTACATTCTTTATCATTGTGTATGTGATTTTTCACGTTTCTAATCGTCCCTTTTTCGAAGCGTGCAAAAGTGAACCTCCGAAATGCTTGTCGATATTTTATTACCACTTATCACAAACTGCCTAGAGCTTTTTTTTCCAAACAGCCAGAGTTTTCTCATTAACTGAATTCGCTTGAAAATGGCCGCTGATTAGTTTCAGAAACTTTCCGTCCAACACCCTGCACACGTGTGTACATTTGTCGGTATATGTTTGTAATGTACGTGTAGTAGTGTCAGAAGAGGCTAGTAGATAAGACCAGTGAAGAACAGACTCGGTAAATTCGTAATTGGAATTGACTCTTGTTTTCTTGAAACTGCAGGGAGAGTTTCCCTTGTCCGGTAGTTGGCGATTCCTTCCAAGCTTCCTTTCTCGAGTTTTGTGTGCGTGTGTGTGTGTGTAAAAGACACCTGAAAATTCAACGCTAATAACGTAAAGTCGGATTAACGATAAAATTGTAAAACGAATAATTTCCGGGCATTTTTCGATGTAGGAAAAAGTCGTTGATGACGCGTTTATTTGTATCGTTTTTTTTTTCAAAAAGCCTCAACCGGAATTTTCGAGTTAACATTCGAAGCTTCCATGCACAAGCTTCACAAAGGTTTCACATGGGAAATATTTTCCGTGCGAGCCTCGAGACGACGTTACATTAATCGCTCAAACAAATCCTCTTTCGCTCGGATCTTCCTGCAAAATTTCATCATAGTTATTTATAGCAATGTGGCTTGTGCGTATGGTTTCCTACGTGTATATGCGTATACAACGCTGAATGTATGCTTATATCGAATGTAGAATAAGGAAGAAAAATTCGAGCGGAGATAAACCACCGGGGGCGTAGTAGGAAGCGTCTGGACATATCATTCGCGCCTTTTATCGCGTTTACCCTATCCAGAATTATCTCGCTTCTGTCATTCACGTGCTGGAATAAGCCTGCTTTGAAAGTTTTTACTCCAGAGACAGAACGAAAGAGGGAAACATATTATGCGGAGAAAAAGTCGACGCATTGAAACGAATAACTTATAAATCCATAGACACACACAAAGCATGAAAAAAGTACCTTGTTTGATAGAAAAGTTCTGGGTATGTAAATACTTTCACTTGTATTAAAATAATGAAAATGTGCTTCGTTAAGGTATGAAGGAATTCCGTTGTGACATTTTACTTCCGTAGAAGAGCATTTCAATTTTTTAACATTACATTTGTGTGAATTGAAGAAATTAATTATGTTTTTTGTTTCCGACGAATATTCCGTGCCGAAAAATTCGATTAAAATTGATACTGGTGGCTCTCGAAATTTTCAATCTTTTTGAATTCTCATCCGTTTGAGAATACAACGTTACGTCTTTTTTCCAACTGATGAATACTGAAGCCAAGAGCTTTACTTACGAAATGCTTCGGCTTTGTAACAAATGGTCTTGTAATTTTCAAATGTCATATTGTTTTTTTTATTACAAATTGAATCAGCAGCGTTGTTCGAATTGCAGAAAATTAAAGAAATACGCCAAGTATTCGCTCAACGATCTAGAAAACCAATAAAAAATAAAGCAATTCCTTATTAAAGTCCTTTCATCGTCGCGTCGTTTCATTAGTTTCGTGATTGGTCGGTAAAGAAATAAGCTTTCTCATGCGCGGTGGGTTTGATTTCGCCCGAGTTTTCGACGGTTACTTACTTTTGAGAGATTGAGTTTCCTTATAACCTTCAAAAAATTCTTAATAAAACAAAAAATTATTGTTCCCAGTCTAATATCTAACACCTAGTCTATAAAAAAATATTTATTTTCCATCGATTTTTGCGAAATATATCTGGAATGCGATATTTCCGTATTTTAAACTATATCCTCGTCAACTATTTTTTTTATCAGAAGGATCTGCAGCTAATAAGATGACGAAAAAAAGTGAAGATTCTACCTCGAGCAGACAAACGAGGGTAGAAAGTTTATCCGGTCAGTGAATCTGAAGAGGATACACGAGTCGACGAAAGCTCACGTGTTTTCTCCACTGTTAATATTCTTTTTCTTCCACTCTGTCCCTCGCTCTTTATTCTTTCTCCGTTAACTTCATGCTCGTCGTCGTCATAAACCTTACCATAAAACCGTTTGCTCGTCCAATCTCGTTAAAGCGATTATGCCTGTCTTCTCGTTGGATCATGCGCTCCATTATACGAGTTAAAGCGTACCGGAATTTTTCCTTCGTCGACAGAGAGGCATAAGTAGCGAAAAAGTCGAAAAAAGTCACAAGAAAAGAAGGGAGAGGACGATGCGGACGAAGGGATGGAAAAAAGACAGGAAATTTGGAAAATCGTCTTATTTTACTTCAATTTCCTGCTCTCTCCGTCTAGCTTTCTCTTACATTTTGTCTCGCCATGTGTTCTCCACTAATATGTTCCACGATCTAGAATTATGCATGCATAACAAGAGATTAAATTTCGACGGAAATATACCCACTCGACTATAATTCCAGCGTCGTATAGGAAGATATTAACTGCTGGCACAACGGGCTAGCTTTACGTATAATGAATACAGAAACGCATTAATAAAGTCTTGAGATAAAATATATGCCACGCGTCTTTTCCCTTTGTGCATTAGAATCATATGTTTTTATCTGAAATTTTATCGCGCAATGATTCTCCTGAGACGCAAATCATTTTCTTTTTGTAATTATTCGTCTACTTTATTGACTAGCCATACGTTTCACAGAGTTTGCAGGTGGAACAAATAACAACGTGTCCTTCTCTCGAATATAAAATAGTCTCATTGCATTATTTTTTTTCTCCTGTCTGGGAACGACCCTTTTTTTAATCACGGTTTTCTCTTTTACCTTATCCAGAGAACTAAACGAAATTGCAATTCACCGCATCACATGAAAAATTTGCACGTCACTGTAATTGATCGTTTGCATTTATCCGCTGGTTCGACGACAGTCCCTGTCTCTCCTTCTTATCAGCGGAGTGACGAAGCGTAATGAAACGTGAATTTTCTGCGCAAATTCCTCTCGAAATTCAATCGAAATAGCTGATAAAAGTTTCGGTTTATATACGTTGCTTTTCACGAATCATCAATACAATAGTATCTGCAGTATAACTTTAAAAAAAAGTGATAAAATAAAAAATGATTGTAAAAATAATAAGCCGCAGCAGCAAGGATGATTGATTATCCTTATTCTTATGCTTTTGACGATTTTTGGATGGGAATCGTTGGTAGTACGTCCATTTCAAAGCCAAACGAATGTGGCACGTATTTCCTCGGCATGAATAATATCAAAGTTGGAAAAATACGTTATCCTCACCCATTGCCATACTCGCGAATTCCCCTGCGCACATGACGCCGTAAAAGTACGGGGAAGCCTGATTTTTTCACCCTCAAACGATCCGCGAGTAAAAAATAAGGGCGGTGGTTTTTTAATTTTTTGATACCAGCCAAGTCTCTTCCCTTTCGTGGCGTTTTAGTTCGCATACCTCACCGTGGGCGCCGCAAAATTCCTGCGATAGTTCAGCGTTCTTTTTTCTCCCTTCAGAATCGAGTATCAGAGGATTGGTACCTCCGTGGAAATTCCTTGCGCTTATTTTTTTCGATTTCTCTTTATCGCTTTTTCTTTTCTCCTTTACTCTCATTCTACGTCTGTTTATGTCCGCTACTGTACTTTTCCATCGGTATCTCAGCGCTGTACCGCGATGTACACCAGGTTGAACCTTGAAGGAAGAGCGAAATCCTTTCACGTTTCGATGCACCCCAGCGGAAAATCTGAGAGCCGCCGAGCCGTACGAAACGCATTCTTCTCCTTCTTTCCTCATCTTCTTTCTCCTTTTCGTCTTTGCTCTTGCGCTTTCGCGGCTTCAGTTTTCTCCTATCTGTAAACCACTTTTTATTTACCTCTTTGCGCATGCCACCTAATATGTCGAGTAATCCTCCAGACTTTGATACTTTGACCAACGATCCGCTGGCTTCCTCATTTGAAAATTCCAATTTCACTCAGTCTCGTTCTTCGTGTCCTCGTGAGAACGGCGGAAACCCCAAAAAAGGGAAAAGTTTTCATGACAGATTCCGCAAATGTTTTCTTCAACTTCTAGCAATCTCCGTTGACTCAAGGACGTTCACCCTTATGATTTATACAGCTGATCAGGATTTTTAATCAAATTATTCATCCTTTTTTCGCAGGCAACATAATTAATTATAGTATCTTCTATCAAATATGTATATTTTTATTACAAGACCATGAAATTCAACTAGACTGTTCAGGAGGTCGCAGTTTCGGACAGAGCTTTTTTTTGATAGCTTTGAAAAAAAAAACCGGTCTACGGTCGTATTTTCCTTCAATTTTTTTCAAACTCTTGAGATATGAAAAAACGAAAGTGTTGTATGAATATCATTTATATTTCACGATACAATAATGCGTTATATTTTTTTTTCAACATTTCTATTTTTTAAGAAAGGCAAGTAGTTTCTATCCCTTTGCCTACAATATTCGAGCTCCACATGTCTTACGAATAAAAAATTGAAACATCGTTGATGAAGTAACATTTTACAGACGCAAAATGGATCGAGACGCAACAAATAATACAAAATATTGTATTATTTTTTATACCGTATATTTTATACCGTAATTTTTATTCCGATAATAAAGTATATTGCAACAGGATTAAGGACAGAATTTTCATTGTCTCGTGAGATATTATTCGAAACAATAAGGCACAATGCTTGCACGACGGAAAGTGGGTCGTAATTGGCGGAGATTCAAAGCATGTTAATTTGAGGTTGAACAATCGTCATCGTAATGAGATTGGAGCGTATATTTCTCTACAGAAATGAGGAACTTTGCTGGCATGCCTTTCTCTCTCCCGTCTTCCTCCCTCCTCATCCCTCTTTCCCGCAGTTCCATTCGTATTACCGGCAAGCCGCGCACGTGGATGCGGTTAAAACGCGTAACTGCTGCATCTAGTGTACTGTAATTGCATGAGCAAGAGCCCTTTAGATTCGAAGGGTCGGGCGACTTGATCCGTGAATAATATACGAGGGGATTTTCCCGCGAACGCATAACTCTTGCTCTCGTGAAGGAGCGAGAGTGCGAGGAGTTACGAGTCAATCCCTTTCAACCCCCGGGGCGTTGATTTCGCAACTACGTGCAGCGGAGTTCGTCTCGACGGAAATCGTCGATCGATTGATTTTCAGTTTCATCACAGGTTAAGCTGCGCCCGACAAATGATGGTCGACGAGATTTGTGACGATAATATTAGCACAGTAAAGACAATAAAACAACCTCGGCGATAATTCATTGATCGATTCAGCAAGATACTCTCGCGAGACATCGAACTGATGATTTAGCGACTCAATTTGCCTTTTCGATGAGTTATTTCCTCCACAAATTACATATCATTTTTTTTTTCATTTCATCGTGTTAATTTTACCGTTGAAAGTCATAATTATTTCATCAATTAATTCATGGATGAAGTGTATCACATAGTGAATATGGAATAAAAATAATCGGTAGCTCTCAATTGCTCGAATAAAAAGAATATTTTAAAAGGAATTCGCAACGAACGCTTTCCCGTTAAAGCAAAAGGCGCTATGAAGATAAATATCCCGAAAAAACGTCAAAATCCTTTCAGCGTCCAAAGTGACAGATTTGCTGCCATAGCGAATTTATCTCCCGCGAATGATGGATGTCAGAGTGGCTCGACAAGTAAGAAAGATGTGTGCTCGAATCAAAAAACTTTCCAGTCATCTCGCAAATTCTCATTTTCATTTGAAAAATTGGCATTGAAAAAAAAAAATTGAGTTCCAACCGTGAGCTCTCGGTGGCGCTGTGTTTAGACCCCGCTATATTCTCGTCTCGTTGGCTAATCAATCATCGTCACGTTCGTTCTTCCGTCGGCGAAGTTTTCGCCTGTACCAAACCCCTACAAATCGACAATCGAAAAGACCCGGATCAAGTTCGTTCGCGTCGTGAATCCTGCGACTCACGGCCTTTCAAACCTGAACAATCCGCAGGAATAAGCCGGCGTTGAGGGTGGAATTAAATTCATCCTCCGTGAGGCGATAAGACGTCGGCATTGATACGCGAAGCGAGGCAAAGTAATAAAGAATGAAGAGCCTTATCGCAGGTTGATAAAAAAAAAATGAAATTGCGAGATTCCCGTTTTCCAGGGGCATTTAGGGGAACAGAAGCTTCGTTTCATCCCTATTTACACCGCATTCCTGCTATCTCACCTTCGCGTGGTCACTACACGGATACCGATAAAACGGTTTATACGCGTATATATTCGTACCATCCGCGGCAAACCCGTAACTTGACCATCGGTGTGCACAAGCGAAAACGAGAGCCACGGCTTTTTCCATCCCTTACTGCACCTAACTTGAGTCCCGCAGTCGGAACCCTCTCGGACATCCCGAAATCCGTAGCGCGTCGTAAATCTTGCAACGTGGAACTAGCGTCCTGTACAACATCCCTCACTCGTTGCCAGAGCCCCCCTAGCCATCGTAAACCCTCACGGAAAGCAGCATCCGTTCGACCATCGCGAGTAGTACATACACTTG